>CM053771.1:205546942-205599366 GCA_028658325.1 Potorous gilbertii | reverse complement strand
GGCTTGACTGCTCTTCAATGGGGGCTTATCTGCTGGTTCTCAGGTGGGGGCAGGGCCACCTCTCAGGCTCAGTTCCCTCAGGGGGTTTATACAGAGATCCTTTGTAGTGGAGCTGGGGTGGAGCTCCAGCCTGCTCTGGGAGTCTCTGGCTGAGCTACCTCTGCCTCTGGCCGAGCTGCCTCAGCCGCAGTGGCCGCTTCCCAGGGGGTCCGAGTCCCGGAGATCCCCCGCTCCCCTCTCAGCCCATCTCTCTCACTGACCTGTGCGTCTGTGGGTGGTGGGACCTTCGTGGCCGCCCGGAGATTCAGGTCCCTGAAACCTGCTGGGCTCTGCTCGCTCCTCTCAGTGTGGTATGGCCAGGGCAGGGGAGGGGAGGACTCTGCAGGACAGGACTCCGCTCCCGTCTGGGGTACCTTTGCGGTCGGTTTTTCAGGGCTCTCTGCAATGGAAATCTCCTTCACTGTGTTGCTGTGCGGCTTCCACTGTTCCAGAATTTGTCAGGAGTTCTTTTTACAGGAAATCTATGGGCTGTGGATTCGGAGCTAGCAAATGTGAGTCTTTCTACTCTGCCATCTTGTCTCCGCCCCACTAGAAATATTACTTTTGTAGCAGAGTGGAGCTTGACTTGTCTGGGGAGAATCTTGATGGAGGGAGACCAAATAGAAGGCTATTACAAAATTTCACGTCAGGAGTGCTAAGAGCTAAAACTAGAATTCTGGGAGTAAAATGGGAGAAAATGACATGAGAGATGTTGTGAGGTAGAAATGAAAAGATTTGGCAACAGATTGGATGTATAGCGTGAGTATGAGGGAGAAGGTGTGGATGACACTGAGATTGTTGACTTGGAATAACTTAGGAGGATGGTGGTACGTTCAAAGAAGTTTGAAAGAAACAAGAGATTTTTGAAGAATGTTAAGTTTGAGATGCTTAATCCAGTTCAAGGAAGTTCATGAATGTAACTGTAGCCTAAGAGAGGGACTAGAACTGGGTATAATAATGATGATGATGATACCAACAGCTATCATTTATACAGCACTTTAAGATTTCAAAGCACCTTACATATGTTATCTTAGTTGTTCCTTCAACAACACTTTTAAGAAAATATTAGTAACATCATTTTATAGGTGAATAAATTGGGGATGAGAGAAATTTAATGACTTGCCCAAGGTCCACAATATGTAAATATTTAAGGTAGGTTTTGAACCAAAGTCTTAATTCTGAGTCTAACACTATCCACTGAACCACTCCTGCATAGAGGTGATAATTGAATTAATTCATGGGAGGTAGTGAAATTGTCAAAAGTGATAATGTAGAAAGCAAACAAAAGCAGGCATAGAATAGTGTGTCATGGGATACCCTTGGCAAGTGATCATGATGTGGATGAATATCTAGTAAATGAGTAGTCAGATAGGAAAGAAAAACATAGAGGGCAGAGTATCCAGGTTGCAAAGAGTTAAAGAAGCATAAAGATTGAGGGAAGACCATTAGCTTTGACAATTAAGAGCTCATTGGTCATCTGAAACGTCAATTTTTGTTGAATAATGAGGTCAGAATCCAGATGGCAGAGTTTTTAGAAGAGTGTAAGAGGAAAGGAAATAAGAGACTTGCAGTATAGGTGTTTTTCTCAAGGAGTTTAGCCATGAATTGGAGGAAGAGATGTAGCAAAATAGTGACAATGTTAGGATCAAGTGTGAGTTTTATAAGGACAGATGAGATATGAGCATATTTGTAGGCAATAGGAGAGAGTCTGAAGATAAGAGATAGGGGGAAGGAAATAGATACTTAGAGAGCATCTGCTATAAGCCAGGCACTATCCTAAATATTTTACAAATATCTCACTTGATCCTCACAACAGTTTTTTTTTGTGTGGTAGTAATGTTACTGTACGCATTTTACAGTTGAGAAAATCAAGGCAAACAAAAATTAAGTCACTTGCTCCAGGTTACCTAGCTAGTAAATATTTGAGGTCAAATCTAAATTCAGGTCTTCTTGAATTCTATCCACAGAACTATCTAGCTTCTTCCCAAATAGAGGAATTATGGTAAACTCAATCTTGTGATAAAAATCAAGAGAGGATGATTTCAAGAGTGCATGCAGAGAAAGTGGCTTTGGCAAAGAGAAAAGATCCACCTTTCATCCGACACTAGAGTGAAGGAAGAGATACTGGAGGAAGATATGAAAGGTTGGGTGAACAGGAGACTCTAAGAGTGGCCTCAAATTTTTAGGTGAAGTATGAGAAAAATATCCTTGTTTGAGAAAGTGGGAGAGGCAAGAGACTAGAGGAGAGTTGAGAAGGTCTAGAAGACTAGCTCCAAACTAAGTAGGTGGTGCTGATCCTCTTTTCCACTGTCATAATCCATAACTGAGGGAAAGGGAAGGATATAAAGAAAATGAACTCTCCCTTAATGTTTTCATTCCCAGTTCATCCAATCTGTCTAGGAAAGTAGCAGACAAAGGACCTATACCAGCATAGTGTCTCATTCCAACACTGAAGAAGAGAACTGAGTCATGGATGGGAGTAATTTCTAGGTGTAACATGACATCGTAGTTCAAGACTATGACCTATGGAATGTAGTTGAGGCCAAAATAAAAAAAAATCGCTGTAAATATTGCTCTATGTAGCCCCCACTTAAAACTGTAGCAGGGAGCAGGACACATATTACTTTAGGTTCAGTTATTTTATCTAGGACTTCAAGATTCAGGATATAAATGTCTCTAGACCAAGAATGCTGGAGAAGAAAAATCTGAAGCTAATGTCCCTCATTCTTGCTAACCCCATAGACTGATGACTGAGAGTTCAGGAAGACTGACTACTTGTAGATGCTGAATGCTTCCATTCTGAATCTGAGTGGCATTAACTTCAACAACTTTGGAAAAAGGTTAAAAAATAGGAATGAAGGGTACCTTTTCCAACCATCTCTCCTGGAAAGGATGAACACAATAGTAAGAGCAAACCAGAGAAAACTCCTAGTTTAATGAATACTTTCATTTAAGAGAAATCCAAAATAAAATTCCAGAAAATTCCAGAAAAGCAAAATGCTTTTCAATAATTATAGCTGATGAGGAAACAGCATGAAAATAGGTAATTAAAAAATAATTTCAATCTACTAAAACCAAAATAAAAGTACAAAACTTGGATAATACATTTAATGAAGTCATAAAAGAAACCCCAAAACCTTGAAACCAAAAGGAAAAATGGAAATCAGAAGAAGTCATAAGCTTCAGAAAAAACTCTAAAATTAATACCCAGAGAAATGAAATTGTGAAACAGATTTCAGGTTAAAGAAAACATCCTGTAAGTAGCCAGGAAAAAAAAAAGGCTTTTAAAAAATAAAACTTTTCCCCTTAGAAAGTCTCATTGTTAACCTGTACCAGAACATTATTGTGTTGCTCATAAACATTGCTTGAGCCCAGAGGGAGGATAGTAGAAGGCTCAGAGAATTGGCATCCTATGTCCCTGTCCCTTATTTCTCACTCCCTCCTAGGCAATTTAGAAAATAACCTCACTTAATTGGTTCCAGCTATACTACTAACAGGGCAGTCTGTTATTGGTGTCTTGTTACATAAAACTCTCTATGTAAAGTTTAGACCTTTGACAAGAGTGTGAAAACCACCTTCCATCCCTTTGTGTCCTTTGTGTTGAGGTAACAGGAGCTGTCCACTTCAAATGATCTTTGTAAACATCTGCTCTTCTCTTACCCTTGTGAATAGTAATAAAATTTTGTTAATTCCTATTTTATTTTTTAAAATATATTTATTTATTTTTAGTTTTCAACAGACACTTTCATTATTTACTCTCCATTTCTCCCTTCCACCCATCCCAAGACAGTGTGCATTCTGATTATGACTTCCCCCAGTTTGCCCACCCATCTATCACACCTCTCCCTTCTCTTATCCCCATCCCCTCCATTTTCTTGTAGGGCAACATAGATTTCTATATCACATTGCCTGTCTATCTTATTTCCAAGTTGCATGTTAAAAACAATTTTTAACATTCATTTTTAAAACTTTGAATTCCAACTATTTTCACTTCCTCCCTCCCCACCCATTCCCACTGAGAATGCAAGCAATTTAATATAAATTATACATAATGTAGCTATGTAAAAGACTTCCATAACAGTCATATTGTGAAACACTAACTGTATTTCCCTCATTTTATCCTGCCTCCCATTTATTCTATTCTCTCTTTTGGCCCTAACCCTCCTCAAAACTGTTTACTTCCAATTACCTCCCATCCATTTGCTCTCCATTCTATCATGTGCCCCATCCCCTACTTATCCACTTGCTCCTACTTTCCTGTAGTATAAGATAGAGTTTCATACCAAATTGAGTGCACATGTTATTCCCTCCTTAAGCCAAATGTGATGAGAGTAAGGTTCACTCTTTCCCTCTCACCTCCCCCCTTTTTCCCTCCATTGAAAAAGCTTTTTCTTGCCACTTTTATGTGAGATAATTTGCCCCATTCCATTCCTCCCTTCCTCCTCCCAATATATTCCTCTCTCACCTCTTAATTATATTTTTTTAGCTATTATCCTTACCTATTCAACTCACCCTGTGCCCTCTGTCTATATGTATATAATATACCCAATTACCCCAGTACTGAGAAAAGTCTCAAGAGTTACAAATATTATTTTTCCATGCAGGAATATAAACAGTTCACCTTTATTAAGTCCCTTATGATTTCTCTTTCTTGTTTACCTTTTCATGCTTCTCTTGATTCTTCTGTTTAAAAGTCAGATTTTTATTCAGTTTTGGTCTTTTTATCAAGAATGCTTGAAGTCCTGTATTTCATCGAATGATCATTTTCCCCCCTGAAGTAGTATACTCAGTATTGCTGGGATTCTTGGTTTTAATCCTAGCTTCTTGAACTCTGGAATATCATATTCAAAGCTCTGTGATCCCTTAATGTAGAAACTGCTAGATCTTGTGTTATCCTGATTGTATTTCAACAATAAACAAATTGTTTCTTTCTGGCTGCTTTCAATATTTTCTCCTTGATCTAGGAGATCTGGTATTTGACTACAATATTCCTAGGTTTCCTTTTGGGGTCTCTTTCAGGAGGTGATCAGTGGATTCTTTCGATATCTATTTTACCCTCTGATTCTACAATATTGGGGCAATTTTTCTTGATAATTTCTTGAAAGATGATGTCTAGGCTTTCTTTTTGATCATGGCTTTCAGGGAGTCCAATCATTTTTAAATTGTCTCTTTTGGATCTATTTTCCAAGTCAGTTGTTTTTTCCAATGAGCTATTTCATATTGTCTGCTATTTTTCATTCCTTTGGTTTTATTTTATAATTTCTTGATTTTTCATAAAATTGTTAGCTTCCATCTGCTCCATTCTAATCTTTAAGGAATTATTTTGTTCAGTGAGCTTTTGGATCTCTTTTTCCATATGGCCAATTCTACATTTTAGAGCATTCTTTTCCTCCTTTACTTTTTGCATCTCTTTTGCCATTTGCGTTAGTCTATTTTTTAAAGTGGTATTTTCTTCAGAAATTTTTTTGAGTCTCCTTTAGCAAGTAGTTGACTCGTTTTTCATGATTTTCTAACATTATTCTCATTTATTTTTCCTAATTTTTGCTCTGCTTCTCGTATTTGATTTTCAAAATCCTTTTTGAGCTTCTCCATGTCCTGAGACCAATTGATATTTTTCTTGGAGGTTTTGGTTGTAAGAGCTTTGACTTTGTTGTCTTCTTCTGTTTCTATACTTTGGTTTTCCTTGTCACCTATGTATGATTCTATTGTCTGATTCTTTTTCTGTTTTTTGCCCATTTTCCCAGCTATCTCCCTAACTTTTCAGCTCTTTGTCAAAGTAATTCTCCATTTCCAATAGGGATGGAGTGTGTACTGTCAGCCACAGATCTCCCCCCGTCTGTGGGCCTAGAACTCCAGAAATAATCCCTGTCCTTGCCCTGCTGCTTTGACCATGGACTCCTCTTCTGTGAGCTCCTCTACCCCTCCACCCTTCTGGGGCTGGGACTGACCACTCTACCCTCTGACATGGGTCTCACAGATTTTGTCCACTGACATTCCAATTTATCCTTGGCATTTTGGGATTTTGAAATCTGGAAACTGCCTCAGGTGCCCAAGGTTCAGTTCCCCCAAGGCCTGCTCAGGTCCTGTCTGTTCTGGTGTGGGCCACATGGAACTGCTCTCTGCTACCAGCATGCCTCAATAGATACTTCCTGTTGACCTTTTTGGCTGTCTTGGGCTGGAGATTTGCTTCATTCCCTCATTCTATGGGTTCTGCAGCTTCAGAATTTGTTTAGAATCATTTTTTTACAAGTATTTGGCAAAGTTTGGGGGGACAGTGTTAGCGCATCCATGCTGTTACTCTACCAACTTGACTCCATCTTGTTGCTTCCTATTTTCATGCACATCTGTTGCTGTTTCTCTGAACTCTTTTCCATTGCAGTAGGTTTAAGAGAGTGGGTAGAGCAAACTTCAGCTAAAGAAGGGTGATTTTGAAGAGAAAATAAAAGGAGAAAGGAAATAGCAAGACCCACTGATCTGGACCTTGGCTCGGTAATTTACGAAAGTGGCAGTACTTGGGATCAAAGAGTCCTAATAATATATTACTAGTATTGATTTTATTACCCTTCTCACATTTTCCCTTGGAACCATGAATGTGTTAGAGAGTGTAGATAACATACAATAGTGAGAAAACAAGGCATCAATAAGAACTGTAACTATGAATGGGGAAAAAAGGGAGGAGGAAAGTATGACACATCAAAAAGTAAAAACCCACCAATATTAAACTTCATTTTAAAGACCATAACATATGATCAATGAGGTAAATTTGAAGAAAAAACAAAATTAAATGGAGACTAATAAAATCATGAAGAAGGAGTAAGATAAAGAACAAAACACAGAAACAATAAATAACTGTCAAATAAATTGATTACAATTAGATAAAATGAAAAAACTTTTGGGATGCAGCCAAAAATGTCTTTAGAGGGAAATTTATCTCTCTAAACACTTTCATCAACAAAAAAGGAAGAAGAGGGCAACTAATTGAGCATGAAACTAACAAACAAACAATCTAGAGTCAACAAATTAGAGAAAGCAAAAATTAAAAGAATGAAAAGCAAGAAATAAAAAAAACTGAAATAAAATGAGAAACTCATTTTTGACATAAAATTGTGAAATCATTAGCTATCTCGATTTAAGAAAGAGAAAGAAATAACCAAAATTAAAATAAAAAAGAGGATTCTCAATAAAGAGGGAATTATTAGAAGTCATCATACTTGACTATGATTGACAAAATGGAAAACAAAGAAAATTGAAGAATATTTACCACAGTATGATAACTAAAATTAACAGAAAAGAACAATAATTTAAGCCATAAAATCTCCTAAATATAAATTGAATAAGTTAAATATGAACTCAGAAAGAAAGAAAAAACACTAAAAATGTGGGCATTCAAAGAAAAACCAGTTCCTATAGTAGGTGCATTTTTTTATAAAAATGGGGCTATAAGGCATTTTACCAGAATCCTTCTATGAGACAAATATTCCTCATGCTTCAAAGTGAGAGACATAGAACATAAAAAGAAACCAAGAACAATCAGAAATGGCAAATAACTATACAAAATTATTGAATAAAATAGTAATATGTTCTACTTCAGATTTTGGCACATTATATCCTGAGCGTTAAATCTTGTCTGTTTTGATATGACCTGTGAATTTTTACATTTTATAAAAGCATTCATTTACCAGGATCAGATTAAATATATGCAGGAATACAAGGATGTTTCATTATTAGGAAAAGTACAAACTTAAGAAAGCATGTCAGTAACAAAATAGTAACAATCACATGATTATTTCAATACATGAGGAATAAAGCTTTTGATAGAAAAATTGTACTCATTTATGTTAAAAATACGAACCAAGTATAATCAATGTTCTTTCCTTAAATATTAATGAATTAAAAAACACTTCTTAGGTGCTTAATATGGGGTAGATATTGTGCCAATAAGTGAGAATGCAACAAGTCAAATAGTCTCTGTTCTCAATGAGCTTACATCTAAAAAGAGAAGACAACAAAACAAGTTGGAAAGGGTAGAAAGGGCTAGGATATACATATGGTTGCATCATTTACAAATGACTGAAGAATGGTGTGCTGATCTGGTCCTAGGCAAGATGAGAGGTACTATGGAGTAGGGGACAGAGCAGTAGTCTGAAAATCAAGAAGATGTCAGACACCCTGGCTGTGTCACTCTAAAAAAAAAGTACTTTAACCTCTCTATACCTCAGTTTCCTCATCTATAAAATGAAAGTGTTGGACTCTAAGTCCTCTATGACTCTTTCCAGCTCTAGATCTATGATCCTATGATAAGATAAAGAGAAAATTTATCCATATGCATGAGTCTAAGGCCTCAGAGAAAACTCTGAATTCTGAGGCTAAGGTGGGTTAGAGTGCAAATGGTGTGGTTTAGAAATGACTACAAAGCATAACCATTATTTTTTATGAAGAAACAATAGAATTCTTTCCAAGGAGATTTGGTAAAGAAAAGATGTTTATTGTTAATAGTATTGATAGCCATAAAAAAATGGTCATCGTCATAGTAATAAGACTAGAAAAAGAAATTGAAAGGAAAAAAATGTATGGACAAAGGGAAGATAGAATATTTTATATTATATATAACATTATATATGTAATATGTACGTAAATATATTAGAGGATCATTCAATGAAAAAGAATTACCAATATAATTAGAAACTTTAGTAAAGTAGAAGAACAAAAATATGAACCATCAAAAATCATTGCTCTTTCTGTATATGAACAAATACACAGAATATTCACCATATTCACAAATATACAGAATATCCAGCATACTCTGACTATCAAAAATATAGAGAATATTATATATATTAACAATTATATTGAATACATGGCATAGTCTGTATATTAGAAAATATGTAGACTGCGGTATATTCTGCACATTTTATAACTTTTTAGGAGATAGAAAAAGAAATTCCATTAAAATTAATAAGATGAATAAAATTTCAGCTAAAATCCTACCTTCTGCAGGAAGCCTTTCTCAGTTGTCCTTAATGTTAATGCCTTCACTGAGAGATTACCCCCAATTTATCCTATTTCTTATTTCCACATAGCTATTTGCCTGTTGTCTATCCTCCACCTCCTCAACCTTAGATCTTGAGCTTCTTAAGAGCAGGTATTATATTTTGCCTTTCTTTGCATCCTTCACAGCCTTTCATAGTTTCAGGTGATTCATGCTTTCAACGAAGTTTATAGGAAATAAAAATTTTGTTTGAGAGTTCCTTGTTCTTTAGACATTGTTTATTAGAGACAAATGATTATTCCTCTATTATATTAACAAACACTTCTTGAATTAGGACCTGGACTTTTTCAGAAAACTGTAAGTTGTTCGATTTCTGAAGGACATTGTTGATGGGTGAAATTACTCTCATTAGAGAACCTTACAAAGAATTTAATGTAAGGTGAATTCTGGTCCATTGTGTTCTACTTAGGCAGATTCAGGTGTGTGTGTGTGTGTGTGTTGGGGGGAGAGGGAATAGATCCTTTGTCTACACTGCCTAAAGCAGGAGGTGGTCTGGGCATGAGAGTCATCAGAGTCATGCTCCCCAGTCCCTCATTAAAATAGGTCCACCTCTCATTAAAATATTTATTTTTTTCATTACTTATTAACCAATCAAAATCAATTGCCATCCTCAGGAATACTCACTCTTCCAAGGAGATATAAGTATTGAATGGGTTCCATGAGAGCTCTTTGGCATTCAAGAATGCCACTGACCCATTTTATTGTCTGCCACCAATAATTAATAAAAATGATTAGTTACCCTGATTTATGTCTCTCAAACTTTTTACACATCACATTAGTTATGTGTGTGTGTGTGTGTGTGTATGTGTGAAGAAACGAAGTGGATTATAACAGTTTGAAATTAATATGGAGTAATCTGGTAAAATTTCCCCAAACCTACAAAAACTTGGCTGTGGTCTATTTCTAAAATTTTTATCTCCACTTTTTCCTTAAGATGAGGAAATCTGAAGTATCACAGAGACTTAAAATTTCTTCCATGAATAAGAAGGCAGAGATAGATGAAGAGTGAAATCTACCTCTAGCACAGAAGCAAAATATAAAATAATGTCAAGGTAAATTGTCCATTGAGTTTCCTAAGTTCCCTTTGCAAGCCTTTCTATAAATTATTCATATTTTATGGATGAGGAAGGGGACCTGGATAATTAATTTTTGGACTACTAGCGGAAAATATGATGGAGAAAACACTATTATGGTAAGGAGTCAGTCCAGTAAATGATGGAGACAGAGTGAAAATAGGGTTAATAACAGACATACTGCATTACTAAAAGCATAGTATCAGAGGATAGAGTTGTTTTTCAAGAAAAAAATGATTACCAAGAATAACTGTAAATTAAACTTGCACTGTTGCTCTTCACACAAATGCGTGTGTATACATGTTAACAGTGACTGTTATTAGTGACTCACAAATTGAGACAAAATATTTCCTGTTTTTTTTTTTAACCAAGAATGAGAAGATCCAAGCTCAGGTTTGTATGCAGGAATTTTTTTGTTAACGAACTCCATGAAATTGTTATGAGACACATAAAAACATAAGTTTCTATGGGAGTGAGCACTTCAATTTCATATTTGGCTTGATCAAATATCCCCCAAAATACAGTCTAGTTATGCCCTGGAATGGAATGTAGTTCTGACTTTATTACTTAGTAGTTCTTAGACCTTGGAAAAGTAAACTGACCTCTCAGATCTTCAGTTGTTCTAATTGTAAAATAGACCAATCGTACATGCCCATTTGCTTGTAGGTTGTTTTTTTTTTGCAAGTATCAAAAGAGAAAGAAAATACATGTTTTGAAAATACCCTGAAAATTGTAAAGTATTTTTTTTTGAAAATTGAAGGTGTTGTTTTCATTATTTATTTCTATGAGATTACTTTAATCAACTGCCCATTAACTGATAACTAGGTATTGGGAATTTAAGTTAGAGACATTGATCATAGCTGTAGTGAGCTACTGAGTTGGGATGGATGGATATGCATGCTAAGAGATCTGAGGTATGTATATTGATACCCCAGGTCAATCAGAAGGATTTGTGACTAGTGAATGGCCAATAGATAATCAGCATATGTGAACAGGGACTTGCTGTATCCTGAAAACGACATTTACTGGGACTGAGGAATGAAGAAAAAAGATTCAAATTAGTCTTTGGAACTGAGATGCTCTTGTCTCAAGGCATTGGACAGTGAATGTTCCAAGTGAAATTTGTAACTAAATGGGGTTTGGCCTTTTACATCACCTAAAATCTTCCTCCATTACTTCCCTTACATATACCACAGAACATTGCCTATAATTTAAAGATAATTTGGCTATATTATCTCCCTTTTAAAATGACTCTAATTACATGGATCTAATATTTTAATAATTATTTGGAAGAAAAAAGCATTTACTAAGCTTGTTATATATGTCAGTCACTATGATAAGCATTTAACAAAAATAAACACATTTGATCCTCACAGCAACTTTGTGAGGTGTTATCCCCACTTTTTACAGTTGTGGAAACTGAAACTGAGAAGAAAGTGATTTGCCCACGGTCATAAAGGTACTTGAGGCAGGATTTGAACTCAGGTCTTTCTGGTTCCAATTGCAATACTCTATCCATTATACCACCTAGCTGTTTTAAATTTAGTAATGATGTTATGGAAACATGATGTTCAAGACAATGTTATGAAGGCAATGTTATACACATGAAATCCATGATGCACCTACTCCAAAGAGAAGGCAAAGATTTTAAGCCTTCTTAGGGTTACTCAATTTATAGATATTATTTCTCATGAAAGACAATCATTCCTCAGTTACTTTCTGGACAAGGATATTCTGTGGCACTGGACTCACTAGCATGAGAATGACTCTTGAAAAATCATTCATTAACTTTGAATCTGTAACAGTTTGTTTCATTGTACATAAAATACTGTTTTTTTCCACCTGATACTTCATTCTGTAACACGGTGGCTATGTGAACAGTCATGAAAAGACGGTGTTCAGACATCAAGTGCCAATTCCTCAAAAATTCCATTTACTGAAACAGAATTGTCTCAAATTGAAAAAAAAAAGAACCCCTTGCTGCTTTCAAGAGAATAAAGGTCTATCCCTATCTCTATAGCTGTTACTTTAGATTCCAGAGTTCTTCTGATCCTCTTTGGAAACTCTTTTACCAGAATAACCTATACTTCCTTAATTCTTTCTCTACCAATGCACAGCTGGAGTCTTTTTGCTTAGTCTTTATACCAACACATGCTTCATCATGAGCCTGGAAGAGCAGTTTTGACTGCTAATAACCTTAGACTTTAGCCATTATGGACCTCTGATTACGTTGGTTACCTCTAGTGGGAATTTTGTCATTAAAAGACCTACTGAGTCAATCCTTCAGAATGTTAAAATCTCTCAATTAGCTTCTAGGTATTCCCAATAAGTCTTTATCTTGAATTGGATGCAGAGGGGTTGCTAACAGAGAACTATTCCTAGGTTGTCCCAGGAACTCCAGCTATTCATAGACCAAGACATGATGCTTATTTGTATTTTTTTTTTATTTTACTTTTTGATGGGTAAGTAATGCTGTTACTCCTGAAGCCAGGGAACAAACACATCATTTGTTATAAAACATGTTCATATAAAAGCATTGTCTACAAACTATGCTATTTAAAAGTCTATAGAAAGCATAGTATATTTTATGATACTTAGAATAAACTTCTAAAAGTGCTTCATTTTTTTGAGGTACTTAAGCAAAAGTCCTTGTTTTAGGATTCATGTTTATAATTTTCAGGACCTTTCCAATATAATTTAATTTTATAATTATATATAATAATATATAATATAATATATAATATTATAATTATAATTTTATAATTTAATATAATTTAAAAAATATAATAATCTCCCTCATAAAATGGATTTAAGGGCTCCTGTTTGTATCTGACATCCTTGCTGTAACAATCCCAGTTCCAGACCAGTAGTTATTCAAAAGACATGAATTACCAAAAGTATTTTTTATAATGAGTTGATTTTTGCTTCAACTGAGCATACGGAAACTTATATGAACTGAAAGGATTTTTCTGAAAGGACAGTAAAGGCCACTAAGAATATGGTAAAGTAAGTACTTGAAGAGAGGGGCCAATGCGAACTATCAAGATTGTTATCACTCAACATGTCACTTCTTCAACAGACTTGTTCAATTGCATAGGGATTAATAAAGGAATCTTAAAATTAAGGATCTTCAAATTAAACATATGTATTTTAGTTATTACTAATCCTGTTTACTATGGTTCTTGAAGTTACCCATAATTTTCCCTATCTAGTGGGTGTCTAGCTTTTCTACTGGGTTAAGTATTCAGCTCTCTGTTATTTACTAGCTATAAAACTCTTGGTAAATAAGTTCTCCTTTCAGCTGGAATATCTCCATGATGAAAACTTATAAGACATGGGAGTGTACTATATCTCATACGTTTCAAATTTGTGGGCCATGGGCCACTTTATGACCTGAAATATATTAAAATGTAACTGGAAAATATTTAATTAAATGAAGAAAAATGAATGTAATATGATATGATATGACTTGATATTCCACAGTATGGTATAATATAATATAGTATAATATAAGATAATATAATACAGTACAATACAGTACAGTACCATATAATACATTGTAATTTGTGGTTTTCCAAGTCAATATATTGTCTTCAAGGATCTGTTTCTATTTGAGTTTGACAATACTTTTTTTCATACTGTTAGGCCTTGGTAGCATTGCCATTTTGATCAGTTTTGAAGGTGTCCTTTTGGGCTGACTTGATGATAGCAGAAGCATTACAAGCATCCCCTGTAGTTCACCTGGAATTGATTTTTCAACTGCACCTGGGGATTCATCATTGCCACAAAAGGAAGGAAATGAAAATGATTCCCTGGTCTCTGAATTTACCAATGTATGGTCACCTGATGTTTCTAGTTTACTAAGATAACACAGTTAGTCTTGTAGAAAGATATTTTCTTGTTGATCTAGAGCAGGGGTTCTTGACTTATGGGGTTAATAGACTCCACGAATAATTTTCAGGTAGTCTGGGATACTGAATGATAAACAAAAATAAACAAATAAATCTAACTTTTGATTTCTTTTGAAAATAATGTGTTTCATTTTATTCATTTAAAACTAATTATTCTGAGAAGTCCATAGGCTTAACCAGACAGCCTAAGGAGTCCATCAGACAAAAGTGGTTAAGAACTCCTTTTTTTTAGAGAATATTAGCTATGAGAAAAAAGGATGCTGCATATGTATACTCAAGGATGATAGTGTTATAGAGTCATATTATTACTTTTGAGTTTCACAATGTTTTATAATTATAGGTAGTATGAAGATCTTGGGAACTGGAGAGAAGTAGGACAGATGTTTTAACTGGTATCACCAACTTTCCTGGGGTCTCCTCAGTTTTTCTCTGAGTTAATTTGGATGGTAATCAGATGCATTATGGAGTTAAAAAATGTTCTCCTGACACCACCTCATCCAGTCCTATTTTGGTTTTTCTGAGTACAATTCCCAAGTTTATTTGGTTTATGACATTGATAGGAATTAATAGTAATTTTGAACTCAGAAAAGAGTTCAGACTGAGAGTTATGGAGTGGTAGCAGGAGAAAAGGACTTCAAAAGAAAGACATATGAATAAGTGCTTTTGTATCTAGAAGTATGGATAATATCAGCATCACAAAAAGTAAAATAAAAAAAAAATCACAAAAAAAGAAGTGTGCTATATAAAGCTGGCACACCTCTTTTTTTGGGGGGAGGAGGAGAAGCCTCATCACTGTCTCCATCTAGCTGCCATTGGCAAAGAACATAGGAACTCAGCAAAGTAGCTGAGAAAATACAGCAGAGATGCCCAGGAGGTAGTAGCAGAGAACAGTGGAGATAGACCAGAAGACACCAGCAGCTCTATAGTAATAGATGTGAATTGTACTGGCTATGAGTATTCCTTGGTCATACGCGTTCTCTGTGTGTGCACTCTACCAAATGTGAGAAAATATAGCCCTATATATAAAGGAGAAAAACTTGCTTGTCACTTTTTTCCCCTATATTGTTTTATTAGCTATAATATTTTTACTTTGAATTAGTGGGTACTCTGAGTGGTCTAATAAATGAAACACATTGGTAGGGGCTCATGTTTTAAGTGGATGACTATCATAAATTGAATTTAGGATAGTTTTCCTGGTAGCAATGAAAGCATGTATATGTTTGTGCATGTGTGTGTATGTGTGTGTGTGTATGTGTGTGTGTGTGTATGTGTGGGTGTACTTATTATATGATACT
The DNA here is from genome assembly GCA_028658325.1 of Potorous gilbertii. Classification (NCBI taxonomy): domain Eukaryota; kingdom Metazoa; phylum Chordata; class Mammalia; order Diprotodontia; family Potoroidae; genus Potorous; species Potorous gilbertii. The sequence continues at coordinate 205,583,999 of CM053771.1, read as the reverse complement.
ACATATTTTCTTCAGTTATTAGCTCTATATTATGACTCTAGGCTTTCTTTTATTTAGTATATAATTTATTCATTTTTCAGTTCTCAACATTCACTTCCATAAGAATTTGAATTCATAATTTTCTCCCCATCTCTCCCCTCGCCCATGCAAGGATAGCATGCACCCCATCCATCACTTCCTCCAGTCTGTTCTCCCTTCTATTAACCCCTCTTCTTCCATCCTCTTCCCCTCTATTTTCCTGTAGGGCAAAATGGATTTCTATACTCCATTGCCTGTATATATTATTTCCTAGTTGCGTGCTAAAACAATTTTTAACATTCATTATTAGAGATTGGAGTCCCATATTTTCTCCCTTCCTCCCTCCCCACCTACCCTCATTGAAAAAGCAAGCAATTCAATATAGGTCATAGATGGGTAGTCATGTAAAATACTTTCATAACAATTATGTTGCAAAAGGCTAACAACATTTCCCTCTGTCCTATTCTGCCTTCCATTTATTCCATTCTCTCCCTTGACCTGTCCTCCTACGATACTGTTTGCTTCGATTATCTCTTTCCCCAATTTTATGTCCCTTCTATTATCTTCCCTTTCCTATCCCCTTGTCCCCTGCCTTCTTGTACGGTAAAATAGATTTCTATATCCAATTGATAGTGTGTTCTTCTCTCCTTAAGCAAAATCCCGTGAGAGTAAGGCTCACTTATTCCCTTTCATCTCCTCCCTCTTCCCTTCCATTGTATAAACTCTTTCTTCCCTCTATTATGTGAGATGATTTGCTACATTGTAGCTCTCCCCTTCTCTTACTCTAAGTACATTGCGCTCAACAGTAAATTTTATTTTTTAGGTATTCTCTCTTCATATTCAGCTCACCCTGTGCACTCTCCCTCTCTCTCTCTCTCTCTCTCTCTCTCTCTCTCTATATATATATATATATATATATATATATATATATATATATATGAATATACACACACACACATCCATGTACATATACATATCTACACATGTATAATATACACATACATACCAATATACACCTACATATATATTTCCTCTAACTACCCTAATCCTGAAAAAAGTCTCATGAGTTACAAATAACATCTTTCCATGTAGGAATGTAAACAGTTCAACTTTAATAAATCCCTTATGGCATCTCTTTCCTGTTTACCTTTTCATGTTTCACTTGATTCTTCCATTTGAAAGTCAAATTTTCTCTTCAGCTCTCATCTTTTTGACAAGAATGCTTAGAAGTCCTCTATTTCATTGAAATTCCATTTTTTTTCCCCTGAAGTATTATGCTCAGTTTTGCTGGGTAAGTGATTCTTGGTTTTAATTCTATCTCCTTTGAATTCTGGAATAACAAATTCTAAGCTCTTCAATCCCTTAGTGTAGAAGTTGCTAAATCCTGTGTTATCCTGGTTGTATTTCCACAGTACTCAAATTGTTTCTTTCTGACTGCTTGCAATATTTTCTCCTTGACCTGGGAACTCTGGAATTTGTGTATAATATTCCTAGGAATTTTCCTTTTGACATCTCTTTCAGGAGGTGATTGATGAATTCCTTCCATTTCTAATTTGCCCTCTGGTTGTAGAATATCAGGGCAGTTTTCCTTGATAATTTCTTGAAAGATGATGTCTAGAATTTTTTTTTATCATAGCTTTCAGGTAGACCGATGATTTTTAAATTATCTCTCCTGGATCTGTTTTCCATATCAGTTGTTTTTCCAACAAGATATTCTACATTGTCTCCTACTTTTTCATCCTTTTGGTTTTGATTTTTTCTTGAATTCTCATAAAGTCATTAGCTTCCATAGGCTCCATACTAATTTTAAAGAGCTATTTTCTTCAGTTAGCTTTTGGACCTCCTTTTCCATTTGGCCAATTCTGATTTTTAAGGTATTCTTTGTTTCATTGACTTTTTGATCTCTTTTACTATTTGGGTTAGTTTATTTTTAAAGTTGTTATTTTCTTCAGCATTTTTTAGGTCTCCTTTAGTAAGATGTTGATTCATTTTTCATGATTTTCTTGCATCACTCTCATTTTTCTTCCCAATTTTTCCTCCACTTCTCTTACCCAAATCCTTTTTGAGTTCTTCCGTGGCCTGAGACCAATGCATATACTTTTTGGAGGCTTTGGATGTAGGAGCCTTGACTTTGCTGTCTTCTTTCATTTGTTTGCTTTGGTCTTCCTCTGATTGTGTGTTTGCTCTTCTTCATCTGAAAGGATGGAAGAAAATACATTTTCATGAAGAAAATATCCTTCTATAGTCTTATTTTCCCCTTTTGGAGGCATTTTCCACAGTCAATTACTTGACTCTTGAGTCCTTTGTCAAGTACAAGGTATACTACCCTGGGCTTAAGAAGTTTTGTGCAGCTGTTCTCTGAGATATCTCTTGGGAACCTGTAAGTTTTCAGTTCCTTCAAAGTGGCATAGTCAAGGGAAAGGTTTTTACTTGTCCTCTGGCCTGTACTCTGGTCGGTGAGCAATTAAAAGCACTCCTTTCTGCCCTGGAACTGTGAGTAAGATTCCCTCTCCAAAACTGCCATCAGCCCTACCACATAAGTGCTCCTCCTCAAGGACCACCAAACTCAAGACTGAGACGCAAAGACCTTTCTAACTGACCTTTGGAGTTATCTTTGGTATTTGTGTGTTGAGAAAACTGGAAACCGTAGCAGTTGTCCATGATTCAGAACTCTGAAGCCTACTCCAGTTTTGTCTGTGTCTTAATGGTCCATGGTGGGCTCCACTCTATTCCTGGCATGATAGACCCTTCCTGTAGGCTTTCCAGGATGTCTTGGATTGGAAATCTGTTTCATTCTGTTATTTAGTGACTTCTGTTGCTTTGGAATTTGTTTAGAGTCATTTTTACAGGTGTTTTAAAGGCTTTGGGGAGAGAGCTAGAGCAGGTCCATGCTTCTACTCTGCCATCTTGACTTTGCCCTCACATCTAGGCTTTCAAGAGAATGATTTTTGGAGTAATAAAATTCAGTCATGTTGCAGATATACTCATCCTTTTCCTACTATAGCACACCACTTAAGTATAAACTTACATATACAAATTAATTGGATAGTATTGAAGAGTAAGACTACGGAATGACATTTTCAGTTGTTTCCTAAAGATAGTAAGTACAAATGTTATTCAAAAAAAGGAGAGAGTTAAATAGGTTTTATAGTCATGAAAAGAGATTTCACAGAGGAGGTAAGACTGAGGTTGGCCCTTGAGTAGTGGATAGGCTTTGGAGAGAGAGAATGTGGATAAGGGATAAAAGTATTAAATTAAATTAAATAAGAAGGGAAGAGATAAATGTGAATAAATAGAGAAAATGTGAATGTTGGTTGGGGAGAATATTCTAGGCAGGGGAATTAAACACCCATGTGGAAGTAAATACCCAGGACACACAAACTAGTCTGGTACTGTTTGTACTTACATTCCTAACATCTTCTAGCTCTAATTTCTCCTCCTCACCCAGAAGCAGAACAGTGCTAATTGGCAGACTGTCAACATTTGAAACTGCCACCACACTAATTAATATATGCTTATGGACAGAAAAGTGACTATAAAAATGACAATTTGACGTTTCAAATTTATTCGCTGCCAGTCATTTCCCTAAATATGAATAGCAAGATTTACAAATCAAGAGAAAAATCTGTTCATTAGTTCAAATCAAGAAAACCCTGGTACCCCTTCAGTTTTTAATCTGCTTCATACATTGCTGGTTATTGCTGGCTAGAACAACTGTGGCAGAAAAAAAATCTAGGGAAGTAAGGCAGTATAGAAAGTAGAACACAGAGTAGAGAACAAATTTACTCCTCTGGAATGGCTTACCTTGGGTCATCTCTACACTGAATGTTATGGCAGTCATGAAGTCTTACTTTATATTTAGAAAGTAAATAATTAATTTTATTTAAAATTAATTAGGAATCTCCCAGGATACTAAAACAATGATGTGTATCTGTCTGGCCTTCCTGTATATTATCTGGCTATGATGTGAGCCAGTTTTTTCCAAGGAGAAAACACAATTACAAACACTTGCCTTGTAAAATGAACCAACATTGCTTACAAAAGCAGTTCTAGGACTCTGTGATGAGGGAATCTTGGTCATCAAGACAAAGCAGTCTTGGTCAACATCTTGAATCTCTCTTCAACATCTCTACCCATTTTACTAATGTCCAGTTAGATAATATAATTTTTGTGTCCCTTTTTCAGCATTAATTTCATCCTGAATTAAGGTTTTCTTTTATTTTCTATATATTATTTAATTTTCTTTTCTTTTTTATATTTCTCTTCTTTATTATCACTGTCATATCATTAATTAAGATACCATAACACTGTTCTTTTTGTTCTCAATTTAAAAAACACAAAATTGTAAATATCTGTTATATAGAATTTACTTTCATGTGTCTTTGTGTGTGTGTGTATGTGTGTACAGAGAGAGACACAGAGACATAGAGACAGAGAGACAGAAACTAAGAGAGAAGTCAAGTAACTTTCAAAGATGTCTGCTTGTGATATTTTTTACCTTCCCGTTGTTTCTCCTCTTGTTGGGGGGATCCTATTTCTACTCACCTTTACTTTTCCTTCTCTTCTCTAGAGAGAGAGAGAGAGAGAGAGAGAGAGAGAGAGAACCCTGGCAACACAGTATCAGTCATGTAATACAAACTACCAAATTGGCCATGTCCAAAAATATATTTTGCATCTTGAGTCTATTATCTCTGAGTCTACAGGTCTGTAGCATGTATTTCATTATCAGTGTTGTGAATAATTTTGAAATAATTTATGGGTCACCTGACTTTCACTTCATTTGATCCAGGTTCCACAGAATCTTGATTCAAAGCCCATCTCTGACACTTGGTATTTCCAGTGGCTAATTTTAAAGACGATGAATGGGGGGCAGCTTCTGACCCTATAGCCTGCCTTAATACTAGAAATTGTGAAGTAGGCCCCCTATATATTAATCGCCTGGCTTAAGGAGTCAAGTGTGGGACTTGGAGGTAAGTCAATAAACATTTATTAAGGACTTGCTGTATGCAATAAACCTTGATTGCTATTTGAATGCTGTCCATTCATTATCCTACCAGATCCAGCTTTGCGTCCACTGCCACCAGACAGGACAGGGCAAGCATCAAGGACACTGGTGAAAAGGTAGGACAAGGTGGGGGCAGGACTCTTTTGTCTTCTTCTGAAGGTAAATCCTGACACAACAGTTAGCAAGTGATTAAAATTATGCAAATCCATGATTTTGGAAGCATGGGGAAGATAACAGTGCTCAAACTCCTTTCCTCAAGGCAGGTCTCAGACTATCTGTGACTTAGTAAATAAGTGTCTAGGAATGGCTTGAGGCACTGTGAGTTGATGTGATGTGACTTTCCCAAGCAAGGCCATACTCAGTAAATAAATTATAGAGGCAAAATATGAACCTAAATCTTTCACACTCCAGGTCCAAGAGTCCATCTGTTACCCTGTGCTGCTTTAGAAGGTTTATTTTTTGCATATAATTAATGTTGTAATTAGGAATAGGAATAAGGACTGGACTTGGGATTTCACCTGTGTAGGGAACTCCAGGATACGGAACCTTTTACCAATTCTTAGGTAACTTCGGGTCTTAGGTCTCACAGTGAATAGAATAGACTAGAGTGTTGGGTCTGGAGTCTGGAAGGTCTAATATCTGACTTCAAATCATTGCTAGCTGTGTGACCCTAGGCAAATCGCTTCATCTCTGCTTGCCTCAGTTTCCTCACCTATAAAATGGGGATAAAAATACCACCCACCTACCAGAGTTATTATAAGGGCCCAATGAGATAACAATGAAAGAGTACTTAAGCACAGTGCTTGGCACATAGTAAGCACTATATAAAATACTATTATTATTATATAATACTACATAAATAATACTATTATTATTATATTGTTGTTGTTACGTGTGGCATTATATAAGGCACTATAAGCTTGGTTAATTGGCTTGCCTTGTGTCACATAGTGGATGTGTACCAGAGATGGGACTTGGAACAAGGTCTTCCTCGTTTTGAAGTTTGATCTCTATCAACTACGCCACAGGTAACATAGCATAGTATGTACTATGTATTTGTACATCTGTAATTAATAAAAATAAAAGAGGAAAAAGATTTAAGATTTAAATGTAATTTTCAAAATTACAGTCCATATCATGCACAACACCATCTCTAAGAATGAATCATTCACAATCTCTGTGACAGGATTTCCACAAATATTTTCAAAAATATTTTGAAGAAATAGTATATTCTTTAAAGAAAAAAAACCTACCAGCACGACCATGCTAAATGATTATTTTGTGTTTACTTATGTTGAACCAATTAAATGCTTTCAGTCTGCTAGAATCTCACTGGTGAACACCCCCTTCAAGGAACGTCTCTTCGTTACAGATGCAAAGTGTACAACGTAGCCTCTACTGAGACAGCACTTTTCTCCTTTGGTGTCAACTGGTAAATGTTTTAAAGTCTTGTAGGAAAGACAGAAAGTGGCTGTGATGAACTAGGATTAAGATATGCTGACCGGTGACTCCTGGGGTTCATTAGAATGTCATTCGGGAATTTTCCTGACAGCCTAGAGAGCAGGACTAACACGTCTATCAGTATATAAAGGCTGTCGGATCCAGCAAGGGAAAACTGTTTCTTCATAACTCAGCAATATGAGAAATAAGGGCAGCAAGGGGGAGGGAGTTGGCCTGGATGGGTGACAAAGTTTAAGGACTTTCAACTGAAAACTCTAGGCATGATGAATACTCTAGGCGAGGGAACATTTCACAGGGAAAAATATTGCTGTGCATGTCTGTCTCAAGGCACTTTGCAAATATTAATTCTTACCACACCTCTCAAGAAGTTGGCTCTCATTTCTGATTTTGCTGAAGAAAGGTTATAAAAGTTGCCCAAGGCTACACAACTTGTCACTGTGTAAACCTGGACAAAAATAGGACTGTTGACCAGGTTTTCCTGATATAGGATTCAGCAGGCTTCTATCTTCCATAGGCTGCTCTACATCTAAAGTGGTAGTCCATACATCAGATGCTAAAACTTCTTAAAGCCTATGTGAAGGTTTTCTTTCAGTATTTCATTATTCAATATCCAATTTACATAATCTCCTCTCTAATAGGTTGCTGCAAAAAAGGGACTGGTAACCAGTTGCAATAGTAAAGATCAAAGGAGAGGAAAACAAAGGCGATTATGAGTATTCTTCAATTAAATTCCAGATTCCCATCTGATTCATGTTTGAAATTAGGTAGCACTAATAGTTTATTAAAACATCCCTATTAAGGAAATGCCTGTCACATGAGGTTTCTGAAGACAGGAAACAATTTTAAGTTCTGACTCTAGATGCACGATCCCATTTAAACTAAAGGCCTTACTTTCCCAAACAGTACAATGAAGGAATTCTGAGAGATGATCGCTAAGGTCTCTAAGGTACCTTTCATGAACCTTTTCCTCATTCCTCCCAACTACTAATGCCTCTGCTCCCTAACTATCCTATGTTTAATAATCTGAATTTCTTATTTTTATATTTATCAGCCATAAACACAAATGTACATTAATCAACCGATCAACAAGAATTTATTAAATACCTATTATATGCTGGACGCCATGCTGAGTCATGAGAATACAAATAGAATGAAAAGAATAATTTCCATCCTTAATCAGGATACATTCTGGTGGAGGAGTGAATGAATGCATTTACTAAGTGCTCATTATGAGCAAAACAATGTGCTAAGTACAGAGGATGAAAATAGAAAAGCAAGGCTGTTAAGTCAGTCAGTGAGCAAACATTTATTTAGTATCTACTGTGTGCTGGTCACTATATTAAGTGCTATAGATACAAAGCAAAATAGAATATGGTACCTGATCTTAAGGCACTCACAATCTGGGCAACATGCAAATAACTATGTACAAACTATATATGGGAAAAATTGGAAAAGATCCATTAGAATTATGAGGCATCAGGAAAGGCTTCCTATAAAGGTGGGAATTTAACTGTGACTTGAGGTAACACAGAGAAACCAAGAGGCAGAAATGGGAAAGGAGGCTATTCTAGGCATGGAGGACAGCCAATAAAAATGCCCAGAGTCAGGTGATGGAGTAATCTGTGCCCAGGAATAGCAAAGAGGTCTATGCTACTGGATTGCAAAATACAGAAGTAGGTATAAAGTTAAGAAGACTGGAAAGGTGAAGGTAGAGGGAGTGACATATTATAAAGAGTTTTGAATGGCAAACAGAGAATTTCAAATTTTGATCATGAAGGTGATAGGAAGCCATTGGAATTTATTGAATTCACATTTTAACAGAAAACAATCACAGTATCCCTAAAATCTTAGTGCATTTTAAAAATTAGAAGTTCACTAAGACTTTTGGGAACCCCTCTCTACATAGGAGGTTTTAGCTTCAGGTCAAATAGAAAGGGCATATAGGCTATAAAGACATTCACACATACATGTATGTTGTTTCAATGTGAACCAATGATACCATAGGATCATGTCTTGACTTGCTTGTGAACTGTATTTCAGTGAGTTGTCAGCCTCACTCTCTTTCACAGTCAGCAAAGTCCAGCAGCAAGACAAAATTCAGGATATCTGACAGTGGACTGGGATGCTGGGGATCTTAACATCTTCAATTCCTGACCAAACTCTAAGTGTTCCACAGTGCCTGCTATGGTTGCCTTCATGGACATTGTAACAAATGTCTCTCATCTGCCCATTCATCTGGAAAAGTCCTGACATGCTTGGGGTAGACACTCCCCTAACTAAGGGAGGACTAGCTCCTCTGGTGTGAGGGCTTACCAAGTCCTTTTCAGGGCTGCTCATCTACCTTTGGTGTTTACCTTTCACCCAATTCTCACCTGTGCTCCAAGAACCTGTAGCATGCCCAGTGGCCACACCCCAGTAAAACTGTCTCAGTAAAACTCTTAAGTTGAAGGTAACTGGTGAGTTAGGGGGATGTGTACTCAAGCACGTGAGGACTTCCCCCGGCAGAGTGGGCAGATAAGAAAAACACATACATACATACATATACACATGTGTGTGTATATATGTAGCTACATATACACACAAAAAGAATAAACACGTGCACTCAAACATGTATAGAAATAAAGCTTTAGTAGTTTAAAACTGCACTAAGATTTTGGGGGTACTCTGAGTATGCTGGTCAAATTAAAAAAATACATATGCATATGTGCATATTATATATGTATATACACACATAAATATACAACATCGTATTCACATGCACAATGTGTATGTATATATGTTTGTACGTATGTATGTATGTATATGAAGTAAATGAGACAATGGGAACACATGTCCTATTCTCTAACTGCAGCATGGGCAAGAACACAGCATTGGGGGCCAGCCTAACCTAAGCAACTGTAGGCTTCTGTCATACATTTTCACATAATTGCGTATATCCTCATAATCAAAAGCTTCCACTAGCTGAGAAGCTTTTTTTTAGTAGCAATATCTCAGTGATTGCCCTTACAGACCCAGGATCAATTTTGATGTTTTACTTGAGCAAAATCTAAAACAAGGCTTCATTCATAATGAAACTGCTACCAGGATAACCTACTGACTCTTCTGGGAGAATGAGCATCATGTAGTCTCTGAACTCGTAGGCCACTGTGTCCTCCTCTTCTCTTCTAAGCATCCCTGTACCCCTCTTTCAAAGCATCACTGTTTTGGATCTTTGGCAATAGTGTTAAAGGGAGGACTCACTCCAGTATGAACCAGACTCGGGGAGAAGTTTGTTATTTTTAGATTCCACTCCACAGAACCCTGGAGCTCTGTAACAATTGATTAAAGAGCTAACAGGTAGAGAGGTAATGTAATGGTACTACAAAGGGGACCTCACCGAGGGATGATGACATACAACTCAGTAGACCATTAAATTGCCTCTCTTGATTTGTTCCAATAAGACACATATGGTTTTAGCACCACACATTCTGTACTATTTAAAGTTTCATTCAGATCTTGTTGTTTTTTTTTTTAATGTTCCACCTGGCCTAAAAATCTTCCTACAAATAGAATAATATCTATAGTAGAATCTTTGGTAAATTGGGACCTTTCATACTTTTAAATGTAAACTCTTCCTACATGTATGTGGCAACATTTGAACTAGAAAATTGATGCTTTTTTAATTATGCAATTTAGGTCAGACATAAAAAGTTGGATTCCCAATCTACTAAACTTAGTATAATGCAAAGGTCATATTTTCATTGCCAATATATTGGTGAGTTTCTTTCTGATTATAAAGAAGACAGGTTCAGAAGGGTTCAGATATAGAGCTGGAAGATTCCTCAGTAGTCATGCAGCCCAATCTCTTTATTTTACAAATGAGAAGCTGGATCCTCTGAAAGAAGTAGAGTGACTTGCCCAAGGTCACACAGCAACTAAGTAACAGAGGTGTGATTGGATTTCAGATCTCAGAATTCCTAAATTAGTACTGTGTCTACTTTACCAAACAGCTTCCCCAATTTTCTAATAAGAAATTCATACCTTTATATTACTTTAGAGTAGTACTGTGGTAGGAAATAATAAACTTCGCATCTTGGTTTTCTACTAACTAGTTTGATTTTAGATGTCACTTTACTTCTCAATTTCAGATTCCTATTCTGCAAAGTAAGTGTAATATTGGTACTACCTACCTTAATCCTTGGTTGAGAACATCAAAGTATTTAAAAAAGAATTTTGTAACTATATTACTATGTGTGGTTATGTTTGCACTAGTGGAATTAAAAAATAAATCACCATGTCAAGTATATTTCCCATTGCTTCAGTGTGGAAGATCTCAACCTTACAAACATTATACAATAAAAATAATACTGCAGTGATGCCTTAGACCTCATTCTATAACATCTCCCCACTCAGCTATAAGTGATCTTCCTCAAGGGTTGGTCTGACTATGTCACACAGCCACCTCCCACTTAATAAACTAGAGTGGCTTCTGGATACCTACTCTTTATAACATGCTCCCCCATACCTTTCTGGTTTTCTTACACCTTGCACCCCACCATGTACTCTGTGATCCAGTAACACTGATCTCCTGAATGATCTGTGAACAAGATACTCCATCTCCCAATTCTAGGTATTTTCACTGGCTTTCCTCCACACACAGAATGCCCTCCATCTTCATCTCTACCTCCTGGCTTTCTTAGCCTCTTTCATATTCCAGTTAGAATCTCACCTTCTATAATAAGCCTTTCCTGAACTCTGGTAATTATAGTACCTTCACTATAGTTTATTTCCAATTTATCCAAGATATAGTTTGCTTGTTCATAGTAATTTGCAGGTAATCTCCTCCATTATATTGTGAGCTCCTTAACATCAGGAATTTCCTTTACTTTTATTTGCATCCCCTGTACTTAGCACAGCACCTAGAATAAAACAAGTGCTTAACAAATGTTTGTTGACTGACAATCAGGAGCATGACTCTTCACTCAAGTCTTCCATGTTCAAAATTTCAAGGTTATCTTAGACTGTATCTTCTTCCTCAGTTCATATAGGCAACTAATGATTGAGTTTTGCCATCTCTACTTCCATGGGATGAAATCTTTCCTGATCCTCCTCCCATCCAGTCAGTACAGACCTTTCCCTTTTTGACTTAACTTAGCACTTACTTTTGCCTTTCCATCACTTTCCTCCTTTACTGAGAAAATTGATAATATTTATTTTCTGAATCTCCTGCCAGTCATTATGGCAGGGAGTACTTTTTAAAGGCAAAGAAAGAAAAAAGAAGATGTAAAAATCAGCAGAATTGATCAATATATTGGAAAAAGTCTGAATACTTGTATAATATATCACACCTATGAACCTCCCACTTCCACAAAGGGGTGGATTTGAGGTGTCCTCTCAAAACTCTCATTTCTCAAACATGACTCATGATTTGAGTCATGATTAATCTTTATAATTCTAATTCAATGTTGATTTTTCTGAGTGTGGTTTTTCTTTGTATATTGTTTAATTGGCTATGCTTCTTTCACTTTGCATCAGTTCATGTCTGATGATTTTTAAATTTACCCCAATCTGTTTTCTAATTCAGTTGTTTTTGCTATGGTATACTTTACAATTTCTGTTTTCTTATTCTTCAGTATTTAAACTTTGCTTTAACATTTCATCTTGCCTTATACAGTAATTATCTTTTATGTGGCCCATTCTAATCTAAATGGAGTTTGTTACCTGAGTACAATTTTGCATCTAATGTACCATGCTATTAGTTCTGTTTTCCAAGTCGTTCTATCCAGAATTCTCATTTCTTTTCCATCTTTCCCCTCTAGAGATCTCAGTTCCTTTATACAAAAATGTTTTTAACTTGCTTTTTTGTAAACAATACATTTCAGGAAGTGTGGTGGAATTTGTGCCCAAGCTATGTTTTCCTTTGATGTTTTACACGTAAATATTTTGGAATTACTCTCTTCCCTTGGGTTTTCATCTTGATCATCCCTGCCTTTGTAACAGCTTTTTATGCTGGAATTATTTTTTGTTCTATTTTGTTTCGTTTTCTCATTTTTTTCCAGCCTACTTCATGGCGCTAGACTTTATGTTAAGACTTGGCTCGGTGTACTACTGGCTGGAATGTGTGGGACTAGCCTAGGATTCCTTCCCTGATTATTCTGATGTTGACTTTAGACTAGGCTCAAAGATGGAACTGATATATTACTTTGCTTATAGGGTTAGAGCCACATCACTTCTAAACTTATTCCTTGTTCAGTGTACAGTCTCGTGTACACCGAACATACAGAATACTATAATCTTAAAAGTTAACCAACTAGTAGATTATATATATTATAAGTACCTAAATTGTAGGTAATGTTTCAGTTTTTGGCTTTGTGTAGCCAGAATCACCATAATGCTTATCAATGGTACTTAATAAAGGTGTGTTGAATTGAATCAATTAGAATGTATTATTCTGTATTATAGTTATCTGCATATATGTCATATGGACAACACTGTAAGCCTCATGAGACTCAAAGCTCTGTCTCATTTAAATTTTGCAATATTCCCAAAGCCTACCAAGGTGCTCAACACATAATTATGTCTTTCAACATAATAGGCATTGAATGTATATTTTCTAATTGAATTGAATGAGTATATTGAATTGAACGAGTATTTATTCTTTAATCTTATCAGACCCTGGGTCTAATAGGCACCAGTATTTCTTTTTTGGAAGAAAGAATAGCTAAGTTTGTTTGTTTTTTTTATATTTTATTTATTTTTTGTTACATTTTAAGTTCCAAATTGTCTCCTTCCCTTCCCACCCTGCACTAGAGAAGATCACCATTTGATGCAGATTTAGAAATACATGTAAAATCATACTCTGCGTACTTCTATTTATCAGTTCTTTCTCTGGTAGTAGATAGCATCTTCCTCCATAGGTCTTTTGTAGTTGATTTGAGTATTTACAGAACTCAAAATAATTTCCTTGTTCAGAATTATTCTTCAAGCAATATTGTTGTTACTGTATATAACTTATTTCATGCAAACCTTTCCATGTTCTTCTAAAATCAACTAACTCATTATTTTTTATAGCGCAGTAGTATTCCATCATAACCAGAGACTGCAATTTGTTTAGTCATTCCCCAGTTGATGGACATCTCCGCTAAGTTAAAATCCTTCTTCATACACCCATTAGTTGGGTGGTCCCAAGCAAATCACTTAGCTTCCACGAGTCCCAGTTCCCTCACCTGTAAAAATGAAGTGATAATAGTAGCTACATTACAGCATTGTTGTGAGGATCAGATGTGGTTCTATATATAAAATGCTTTGCAGAACTTAAAATGCTATGTAAATATTAGGTATTATTCAGCAGCCTAGTGGATACAGTTCTAATATGGGAGTCAAGAAGACTTGAGTTCAAATTCCACCTTAAGCCATCACTAGCTTTTTAATCATGAGCAAGCAATTTGTCTGTTTTTGCCTCAGTTTCTTCACCTGTAAAAGGAGGATAATATCATCTGCCTTATAAGTTTGTTGTATCAACTGAGAGAATATCTGTAAACCATTTTGCAGATCTTAAATCACTATAGTTATCCCTTCCTCGTCATGACTTTTCCCATTTTCCCCATTATGGTTTTGATATACTACAGGTTGTCATGAGAGGTTAAATGGCAATTTTGGGAGAGTTTTGTGGAAGCCATAGATGACAGACAAAGGCCAGCAAAAAGTTTAGAAACCCAGAAATGCATAAAATGTTATGTATAGCATTGTATAATATCAACATATTTTATCTTTTAATACCATAATAATTCAGACTTCTTCTCTGTTACAAATGGAGGGACAAAAATTTTACATGATTTTGCAGATTGCAGCAGCACTGCACCCCTAACCCATGTGATATGGAAGGAATGACGATATAAATGCTAGCTATTACTAATAATAACATTACCATTAGAATTGGTATTGAAAGGAGATGGCAGCTATATATATATGTGAGCCAGTCAAAGGCCTCCCTACCATAGAGCCACATCAGTGGACAATTTGCTTCTTCGTGTGCTACCTTGGCTGCCTGCCTGTTTTTCCTAATCTCCACTAATTACTTTATGATGGATAAGTTACATATTGATGCCCCATTCCCATATTGGCAGTCATTTAACTCGAACCACAGTCACGGAGACAAAGACACATAAGGCTGATGTTCATATAAATGTACAACAGACATAAAGACAACATGATCACAAGAGCCCAGAGTTGTGGTTCTGGTGCTGGCACTTTCCATATTCTGTGTTGTGTCATCTCCACTCTTCCCTTGGGCATGGATGACAAGGAAAATACAAGCACACAAGGAGGCTCAGGGCAGGAATCCAAGTGAGCCTCCATGCATGAAGAATCAGGCTTCTCTTACACACAGGTGCAGGGTAGCTATGGCTCCAGGCATAATTGGTCAGGCAGCCTTTGATGGGGTCACAGTCCAAGGTATTCCAGGTGGAGTGTGGATGAGCCAAGCACAGTGGGACTCTGGGGATTTTGTGCTCTTGCCATGGGGGGACTAGATGCTCAGTTCAAGGTGTGTGTAATTAATTTCCTTGTCATAACACCTGTGAAAGCCAGGTGCAGGCTGGATGGGAGAGGAGAACAATGGGAAAAGGGAGTGCATACTGTATTGGGTGCAGAGGGATCAACTTTCTAGTCTGTGAAGGTAAAGGAGGGCAGATATTATACATACTCTCAAGTGGGAAGAAATGTAGAACTACTTCTCCATCATGTCATTCCCTAAAATAAACAAAGCTTATAGTGGTATGTGTGCAATTACACTAAACCATTTGCTTTATGAATTCTTTATGACCTTACAGTACATTATACTCCAGTGTTTTTCCTTATCTTTTGAACTTTTAATGGTGTCTTGATATTCTTGAAATCATCTGGAGGTATTTGTCTTTGATTAGGAGCCAGCGAAACAAATGTATGGACCTTTAGGTCAAGTGCCCTTTGAAAGAGTCGAAGGTCACGATGAAAATGGAACATAATGAACAGGCAAGCCTGTTGCCATTGCTAAAGTTAATGATTCGTTGCTGTAGGAGTGAGAACATTTGAAATCAAAGTTACTGTATTAATTAAAATGTTTAATGGTTTGGACAGCGGAGAACAGACATTGATGAAGTGTTTAAGATGATATTACTTCATGATATAATATGGGCAATTTAAGGAAAATAAATATTTTGAACTGTGATGGACAAGTTTCATGCAATTATTGCCTTCTTCTCCTCCCCCCATTCACTTAGTGGGGTAGAGATCAAATAATGGGAGGAGGGAGAAAATAAGCATTTATAGAGAGCCTCTTCTGTGTCAGGTGCTATAGTAAGCCCTTTATAAATATTATCTCATTTACCTAAGGTACACGTTTGTATAGATGACAGCTTCTCTCTAACACATAAGAAGGAAAACACAATTCAACTAAACAAATATGCATGTATTGAATGACTACTTTGTGTATAGCCCTGCAGAGGCCAATGTTGTACAATAATGATAATTCGCATTTATATAATGGATTAATGTGTACCAAATCATTTTTTCATAATATTTTTTGAGGTGTGTAACACAATGTTATCTCCATTTTCAGGTGAGGTATCTGAGTTTAAGTGACTTGATTACATTAACATTGCCAGCAAATACATGAGGTGGACCTTGAACTCAAGTCTTCTAATTAC
The DNA here is from genome assembly GCA_028658325.1 of Potorous gilbertii. NCBI lineage: Eukaryota > Metazoa > Chordata > Mammalia > Diprotodontia > Potoroidae > Potorous > Potorous gilbertii. The sequence goes on along the minus strand of CM053771.1, from coordinate 205,567,850 downwards.
AAGATTAATGCTTATTCCATTACACCACCTGATTCTCACTGCAGCCCACAGCATTCCTATTCTCTAGAATTTACTCTCTAGTAAAAAAAAAAAAAGACAATTAAAGGAGTAAGCATTTACTTAAAAAGGACTTGAAGTAGGTGGACAATTTTGCAAATATTAGCTCATTTAATGCTCACTACAACCCTGGGAAGTGTTATCATCCCCATTTTACAGATTAAAAAAAAACTGAGTCAGACAGGGGTTCAATGGTTTGCTTTGGGTCACAATGAGGAAAGATTTGAACTCAGATCTTGGTTGTCAGTCCAGCATTTTATTCATTGAACTGACTCTATCTAGAGGTAAAATATACATTCATAAATCAGTAATTCAAGGCCTTATGTGATAAGTGCCATGTGAGTAGTACAAATTAGGAAGAGCAATGAATGGATGGAAAGCTCAGAGTATGCTGAAGTCTGATAGCTGACAAGAGAAAGAAGTCAGAAGTTCTCAATTCTCAATTTGTGTTGGTTTAATCTTCCGAGGAGAATGACTTTTGAGCATGATAAACTGGAGAACATGGCATCAAGGGCAGTGGTGATGGTGAAAGACCTCAAGTTCATATCCTCTGAAAAGATATTAAAGGAAGTAGAGACATATGGAAGGAAGAAGAGATGAGTTAGAGATGATGGCTGTGGTGCTGGTCTGATAGGAGCTAAAAGAGAGGGATTAAGGTTGTTCTGATCCATCCCAGAGGGCAGGATTAGTAGTGAATGGTGGATGGAAATTGCAAAGAGGCAGATGTAGGCATGAGGTAAGGAAAAAAGATCCCAATAATTAGAACTACTCAAAAGCAGAATATATTGCCTCAGGAAGTAGTGGGTTTCATCTCACTGGAGGTTTTTGAGAAAAGGTTGGGTAGTCACTGTTGGGAACATGGTAGAAGAGATATTTCTTCATGCTTAGCTTATAGGACATGGGCCTTATGGGACATGGATGATCGCTCCCAACTCTAAGATTCTGTGATGCAGTAGAGGGAAAAATTAAAATACAAGTAGTATCTGATAGGTGGTGAGGTAGGAGAGACAACAAGCATACACTACTTTTAAAGAAATGAAGATGAAATATGATTCTGAATCTTGATGGGGATTAAGAAAAACATTTTGAGTGTTGTGCTTTTTTGCTTTTTAAAGGGAAAAATATGCCTCAATATATCTGCAGATAAAGAAGGTGATGATGAAGAGTCGGAAATTGAAAATGCTGGAATTATTGGCGATAGCCATGGTTTATTTCCATATAGAAATATGAAATAGCTCAGATTCAAAAATGGAATCTGAAGACCCTTTGTGGGCAATATCAAAATGAACTAACAATGTGTCAACAAGGAGATACCAAACATATTCATGAGAATTTGTGATGAAAATTTAGGATTGTATTTGATATCAGAAATTATAAAAGGATTATACTTAAGGATCCCAGACCTAGTGATCAATATAGATCATACAAGTATAATATGAGTGGATTAATCTATAAGGGACAGCTTTTGAGTCATGGACACATCCTCTCTGCCTGTATTCGGTCCAAATGACCATGTGGAAACTGGAGGGGAGTTAGTTTCTGGCCATTCATGAAAAAGAGGCTTATGCTATATAATATTAAAAAGTCTTTTAATTGACCATGGAGCTGGATGAACTGATAACTCTGGGGATTCAGAGTCAGAACTGAGTTGTTATTCAAAGAGGGTAACTGACAGTTTCATTGCTCTCCTTTTGTGGCCACAAGAAGGCAAATCTACTTTGGATTTCCTGCAAGAGCAGGACCGGAGCAGCATAGCTGTTAGATCTTCCAATCAGGTGTAGTGATTATTTGTATATGACTGAATCTATCTCTGTTGTTTGTTATTTCCTAATAACAGGTGAATTGGCATTCTGGGATGGAGGTATCCATTGCCATCTTGTGAATTTAGGATATGTTGAGATGTCAGGACGTCTAGATATCTCATCAGAGTCCCCAGACGTCCCACTGTCAGACAGAGAATATTGGTGGCATCAGTGGTAGTGGAAAATGGCAGTGAAAGGAGATATAAATAGAGGTCAAATGGTCACTTGAGGATTGCAGTGGCATCAAGAAGCATGTTCTCTTGCACCAGAGGAAAATATCAGCTATGGATTGTCAGCTATAAAAATACACTAACCCTCCTGGGCTAGCAGACATCTACACCAAAGGGGGACTCTATGACAACTTCATAAGGGGAAATGAAAGAAAGTCTTCCAGGGTCAGGAGTCAGGAGACATTCCCTTTGCCAGTTTTGATGGTGCAATATTGTGTCATGTAAACCTCTAGCACTGCATTGTAAATGAATCATTACAGGCATTACTGAAGCATGTTGTACAATGCACTACATGCTTGCCTGCCAACACTTACTTGTTAAGACCTGTTGGCAGACTTGCCCCCTGATGGGTTATGACTTTTATTTTGTGTGTTTCTTTGGAAAATAATGTAGTTACTATGACTTTAACTCTGTTACACAATGGATGAAACATGTATGAATATTTCCTTTTCTTTCCTTATGTTTTGCTCTCTCTATTTTTATTCAACGCCCCCCCAATTGCACCTAAGGCTACTACCACCCCACTCTGGATTATTTCAGTACTGTTGCCTCCCCAGGGGGTAATATCACCTGCTTTGGGAACCTATTAGCCCAGTACCCTAATTTTTTTGGATGAGGAAATTGAAGAGCAGTGAAATGTTATGTTGAAGGAGGTTCACAATGATAGTAATCACAAAAGATAGGATATGAACCCAGGAGTTTGGACTCACAGTCACTGTGCTCTTGTCAGGGTCCCTATCAAAATATTAAAGAAAAGAAATTATAGCAACATAGTGATGTCCCAGGACTACTGCTGTTTGAACCCCTAGATGAGAAAAATGAGATGGTCGTGGTGATGATGATTCCAAGCCTACTATTTATATAGCACTTTAAGGTTACATAACCTTTAAGTTTTATATTGTACTGTACACACATTATCTCATTTGATTTGTACAAGGGAATGTGATATTATGAAGAATTCTTTAGCATGTAATACCAATAAAGAGAAATGTAAACTAATTTGGTCATAACAAAGATGTAAAAGATCCCTCATTATTCTGAAACAGATGGTGGATAAATAAAAGAGACAAATTTTTTCCTGTAGAAAAGAAGAAACGATGAGAGAGTAGGTTACTTATTAAAGAGGGAAATAAGGTACTCAAAAAATTAATCTGAGAAGGAGTATTGTAAGGGAGTGACTCTGGCTAATAGTGCAAAAGTTACAGTCATGACCCAGGAAGTGCCTTTGTGTTTGTATCCTCTGGCAGGTGCTTGATAAATGCTTCTTGATTTGTTGATTTATCTTTGCAGGGAAGGAAGAAGCACTTGTTAGTTATACCAGGCATTGTGCTAAGCATTTTATAAATTTCTAATCTGATAATATCCCCTCGATCTAGTTTTTCACAATTTAAGAAATGTTGGAATAGAAATAGACTCCTAGAATTCAGGGAAATAGACTTTCTTGTTGCATCCAAAACGGGGTTGTATCTTTGAATAGTCTCTGCTGTTGACACACACAAGGCCTGCCTCATGGACTGGAAAGCCACCTTACTTTGGTATTATGAATAGTATTAGAGTAATTTGATCAATCCGTGGAGTAACCACCCAAAAACCCCAGAAATCATTCTATTGAGAGCAACTTCTTCAGGACAAGGAGAAATATTGCTTGTTTAAGCTCACGGAGAAGAAAAGGCTTTAAAATAAAATGAGAAAATGAAATGAGAGCAGACAAGTGAGACTCAGGATGGCAGAAAGAAAAAAAAGGAATCCTTCTGGGTTCCTCTCCAACCCCTACCTAGGAATGAAGCATGGATTTCGCTTGGGCCACTTTTAGAGAATAAAAGAAGAGAGGAAGCCCAGTAAGTAGGTATTTTACAACACTGTCAGGGATGATCTCTTTGGGAGACGTAGCAGGAAAAGATAATTGAGTAACAGTACACTGGCTCAGCTGTCAGAGTGAACAAGGCAAGATTCAGAGCAGCTGTGGACTATGAGGAAAGCCATTGCAATACTGCAAAGACAGATGGGCAAGTCAAGGACAGGCAAAGGGAGAAGGTTACAGTCTGGAGAGAGGAGCTCGCAGGCAGGAGCCAGGCAAAGGGAGTTGGGAGTCTCAACTTCATTGAATTCCAGGTCATATGATGCATGGCTCCCAGGGACAGATAACCCTCTTCCCATTAGAAACAGGGGCACATGGAGAAGATTTCACGAAACAGGGTCCCACCTTCTTGTTGTGAAGGGAAACCAAAAGGAAGGGAAAGAACGCTTGTTTTCTTGGATTTGATTCTGTTAACAAAAAAAATAAAGTTTATCTGGATTCATTTCAAAGCAAAATCTCCACCCTGCCTAGGCAGAAGAATGGGCTTTTACATGTGTCTTTGTATCCATGAGCATTCTTGCCTGTCAGCCTCTGCTTTCACACAAAACAGTTTTTCACATCAGAAGCTTGGATGATAAGCCTACATTGAAGCTTACTCATAAAAATAAGGCTAATTTGGGGTCACCAGGAAGAGCCTGTGGCAAAACCAACAGAGGTTTTTGTGGAGTCTGGCAAGATGGTGGGGCAACACCATTACCGGTTTAGGCAGGTTCTGGGTTTTTCTAAGAACGATGAGGAAAGATGGAGTTCATAGAGAGCAGGATGTAGTCAGGTACCAGCAGCGTGTTAGAGCCACGACGGCTGGTGAGAGGGAACTAGGAAGTTTTTAACTTGAAGCCTTTCCACCTCGTAAATCAGCAAATATTACCAATCAGGGCTTCATCATTGTCCTGTTGAATGTGTAGACTTAAAAAGTCACGGAGTAAATGGCAATAGTAAAGATTAAACTTTAAAAGTTGTTTTTTTTAATCAGAAAGTGTTGTTAAACATTCTAACATATTGCTAGAATCTCTCTTCAGGTGATTACTCTTTGTGTGAACTTGGGTAGGTCAGTTAACCTCTCTGAGCCTCACTTTTCTTATCTGTAATGGATCATAAGGAGAGTTTAGAGAGTTATTTTTATAAAAGCATATGGATCATCTATGCAGAACACTTCGCAAAGTTTAATGTCAACATCAGCTATTATTATTAATATATGAAGGCGATTGGGGTTGTCACTTGCCCCCAGTGACTCACACAGATAGTTAAGTATTCAAAGTGGGTTTGAACTCAGGTTCTCCTGACTCCATGGCCTATGCTCTATCCCACAGGTTCCCAAAGTGGACTGGGCACTGGAACAATTCATGGGAGAGGTAGGAGTCTCAGGTGCGACTGGGAGGCATTGCATAAAATAAGGGGGTGGTAGAATCACAAGGGAAGAAGAGAAGACAATTTTGAAAAAAATTTCATATGTTTCATTTGTTGTGTAACAGAGTTAAAGTTGTAGTGATTATATTGTTTTCCAAATAAGCACACAAAATGCAAGTTATAACTGATCAGTGGTCAAGTCCATCAATGGGTCTTAACAAGCAAATGTTGGCAGGCTAACATGTAGCGCCTTGTTGGGAAGGCAATAATATGTGCATACAATAACTTGTTTACAATACAAGCTATGCAGTCATATGATGAAATATCAAAATTTGGGGGAAAACTCCATAAATCTACAATAAATTATTAAATTTAAGATGTCATTAAAAATTATGTATTTTTTAAAATTATGCAAATTAGAAAAGTTAAAGGGCTAAAGAAACTAGATTTCCAGGGGGCTGCTGAGTATTTCTTTTTTTGAAAAGGGGATGGTGGGCCGAATATGTTTGGGAATCTCTGCTCTATCCACTGCACTACCTGGTTGCCCTAGCTATTATTATTTTGTGGGTTAAATTCCATCAAGGAAAGAGTGGATAAATGTTGACTACTTATAAGACTCTCTGCTAGTCTGAGAGGAAATAAAAACCAGAAAAAAAGAGTCTGCTTTCAAGGAACTTGTATTCTATTTGCACTCCTTTCCTGGCCATCCTGTCATCTGTTGTTTTCCAGTCATTTCAGTCATGACTGACTCTTTGTGACCCAATTTTGGGGTTTTCTTGGCAAAGATATCAGAGTGGTTTGATGTTTCCTTCTCCAGCTAACTTTACAAATGAGGAAACTGAGGCAAAGTTAAATGACTTGTCCAGGGTCACACAGCTACTATGTATCTAAAGCCAGATTTGAACTAAGGTTTTCCTGACTCCAGGCCTGGCACTCTATCCACTTCAACATCCAGCTGCCCACCTTATCACTGAAAGGTTAAGATAAAACTGCCTGATGGACCTTTATGAGGACCCTTGTTATTCTCCTTCCCTGATAGACCTTAGCAAATAAAACCTGATGAAAGGCATGCTAGGAATGCTGGGAAAAGGTGAGGAGGAGAGAGAAAAGGAAGCTGTGACTAGGTTGACTGAAGCAGAATGGTTCTCTTGACTGGATGCTAAAGTGAGCCACTAGAAAATTGCAAAGCAGGCATTATCCATTAAAGAAAAATCGAGTGAGTCTCTCCTTCAGGAGGTGGCTTTATGCCAAAACACATCCTAGAGCTGCTGGCAGAGAAAACATTCTATCCGCCTTTGAGACTGCCACCCGGTGTCAATCCACCCTGTCGAGACAAACAGCTCCACCTGACTAGAAGCATTCCTTCCCTCCCTGTCCAAACAAACCCAAATGGATTATTCACAATATCTCAGTATCCAAAATTCCACTAAAGTCCCCCCAAAAAGGATATAGGAAAATAAGGTAATTTATCTAGAAGGGACTTGAGGTCATCTACTCATAAATGGTGATTATCATGATAAATAGCCTTTTTATCATGATTAGAGGACAGAGTCAGGAAGAGTGTCTGAAACAGACCACATTCAAAATGTTGAAATCTATATTATAAATCAGATGTGTTGAAACACACACAGGGGGCCCCTAACACCTCCACATGGAGCATGAACTGGATTATACCCAATTAGAAAATGTTTAACAAAATAAATAAAAATATAGTGAAATATAGATAATATTAATATGTGGTTTTTTAAGTCAATATAAGGTCTACAGGATCCTTATGTACTACTTAATGGCCCTTGCTACTATTTGAATTAGCTGCTGCTATAGATAATCTTGTCCTAAAAGCCTTGAGGAATCATTTTTTTAAGTTATCTCAGGTAGGAAAAGAGTGTTTAAAAAAATCAGTGATAGCAGTGATGCTATTACTAGAATATAATTGAGAAGACCACACTAGATCAGTTAACTACTGAAGCCTATGTTTAGTTTCTTATTTCTGAAACCTTTCTGAAAAAGATTAACACATGTATGGTGGGCATCCTTGATAAAAATATGAGAAGGGAACCAAAAAATTCTAGATTGTGCTAGATGACAGATGCAAAGTATTTGTGCTCTAGATTAAACCCATCTTTTGCCACTTCTAGTTATTTCAGCTTTACTGTTCCTTGGGGGTCATGATTAATGCCCAGGTATCACACAATCATAGGCTCTCAAGCTTGAAAAGTATCCCAAAGGCTGTCCAATACAATCTTCACCCCATCCTGGTCATCATACTCTGGGATGGTTTTCCAGCTTGTAGAGATGGACATAATAATCCAGATATGATCTGACCAGAAGGGAGTATAGAGAAACTATGTGGTTGTGGGAGAGAGTGTGTATGGGGGGAGGTGTTAATTGTTTAACAACTGGCTCTACCAGAGAAAGAATATATATTGTTTGCAACTTCATAAGGTATAAATATTCAAGCTGAAAATTTAACAAGTAGCTTTCAAGTACTGCCACCCAACTTTCTATTACCTGCCAGTTTCATAAGCATGAACCTCATTATCTTCATCGAATATACTGGTACAACTGATTAACATAACTTATTTAATAACAGGATCTCAAAATATCTTTGACATCAATTCATTAAAGATTGGACAATTAGGTGGCACAGTGATAGAGCACTGGGCTCGGAATCAAGAAGATTCATCTTTCTGAATTCAAATCTGGCCTCAGATATTTACAAACTGTATAATCCAAGGCAATTTATTTAATCCTGTTTGCCTTAGTTCCTCATCTGTAAAGAGAAGGAATGGTAAATCAAATGGTGTCATGAAGAGTTGGACGCAACTGATGAATGACAACAACATTGAAGACTATTCTCTGTTCTAGAGGAGTAGTTCTCAAAGGGTGGAACCTGGGTATCTCCAGCCTCCTTCAGGAGGTCCATAAAGTCAAAACTATTTTCATAGTAATTTCAAGATATTATTTGCTTATGCAAATCCTCCCCTCTTTTCAAACCACATATCTGTTTGAGGGTAGGATTTTCTTCATATACTTAAACCAAAAATAGTCTGTCACAACAGATTGAATGCAGAAGTAGGCTGAGAATCCAGCTGTCTTCTATTAAGGCAGATATTAAAATTTAAAACAATGCCACTCTTTTAATTGATTTTTTTAAATAGTTATTTTTCCTAAATATGTTAATTCTGTTAACATGTAATGGGGTTATTTATGTTATTTTTATATCAATATCTATTTATTTAGTTTTAGTTTTCAACCTTCACTTTCATAAGGTTTAAATTGTCTCCCCCTCCCTCCACAATACCACATGCAATATGATATAGCTCTACACATACATTTCTCTTAAACACATTTTCATATTAGTCGTGTTGCAAAGGAAAATTAAAACGAATGGGAGAGAACATGAGAAAGAAAAAGAAACATTAAAAAAAGACAATAGTCTGCCTCACTCTGCATTCTGACTCCATAATCCTTACTCTGGATATGGATGACATTTACTATCCTAAGTCCTTGGAAATTGTTTTGGGTCCTTGCATTTCTGAGAAGCTCTAAGTCTATCAAAACCAGTCATCACACACTGTGACTATTTCTGTTCTACTGGTTTTGCTCATTTCACTCAGTATCAGTTCATACAAGTCGTTCCAGGGTTTTCTGAAGTCTGCCTGTTCATCATTTCTTATAGCACAAGACTATTCCATTATATTCTTGTTTAGCCATTCCCCTATTAATGGGCATCACCTTGATTTCCAGTTCTTGGCCACCACAGAAAGAGCTGTTATAAATATTTATTGTACTCATTCCAAAGAGATCATTTTTATGATCTCTTTGGAATACAGCCCTAGAAGTGATATTGCTGGGTCAAAGGGTATGCACATCTTTGTAGCCCTTCGGGCATAGTTCCAAATTGCTCTCCAGAACTGCTGGATCAGCTCACAGCTCCACCAACAATGAATCAGTGTTCTAACTTTCCCACATCCTCTTCAATATTTATCATTTTTTTGTTTTGTCATGTTAGCCAATCTGATAGGTGTGATGTGACACCTTAGAGATGTTTTGATTTGCATCTCTCTAATCAATAGTGATTTAGAGGATTTTTTTTCATATGACAATAGATAGCGTTAATTTCTTCCTCTGAAAACTGCCTGTTCCTTTGACCATTTATCAATCAGGGAATGACGTGTATCTTTGTAAATTTGACTCACTTCTCTATATATTTTAGAAATGAGGCCTTTATCAGAGAAACTGGTTGCAAAAATTCTTTCCCGGTTTCCTGCTTCCTTCCTAATATTGGCTTTGTTTGTACAAAACATTGACTTTGCGCAAAAACTTTTCAATTGAATATAATAAAATTTATCCACGTCACATTTCATAATGTTCTCTCTCTCTCTCTCTCTCATTTGGTCACAAATTCCTCCATTCTCCATAAACCTGACATAAACCTTGCTCCCCTAATTTGTTTATAGTATCAGCCTTTATACCTAAATCATATACCCATTTGGATTTTATTTTGATATATGGTGTCAGATGTTGGTCTGTGCCCATTTTCTGCCTTGTTATTTTCCAGTTTTCCTGGCAGTTTTTGTCAAATAGTGAATTCTTATTCTGGAAGCTGGGATCTTTGGGTTTGTTAAATGGTAGATTGCTATAATCATTGACTACTGTGTTTTGTGTACCTAACCTATTCCACTGATCTACACCTCTATTTCTTAGCCTGTACCAAGTAGTTTTGTTGATTACTTCTTTATAATACAATTTAAGATCTGGTATGACTATTCATGTTATTTTAAATGAAGTAATAAATATTTTAATAATTTTTACAATATATAACCCATAAAAGATAAACTCTTTGAGTGTAAAGGAGTCCTGAGACTAACCAGTTTGAGAGATATTGATCTAGGTATTTAATCAATTTCAAATCTTCTTAATTATGCCATCATCTAACCCCTATCTCTTGGTATATACAAGGATAACTTGAGAAAATTTGTCAACTTCTTTAAAGGAGACTAAGTTATGTGTAGAATAGATGCAAGAGGCATTAGTTCCTTCTATGACTAAGGACTTCTTCTGTGAGAAGAAATAAATATATTCTGTATTTATCTTGTATGTGTCTAGTTATTTATGGTATCTTGCTTCCCCCATTAAAATATGAGGTCCTTGAGTACAGGGAATATTTTTGCTGTCCTTTATCTTCTCAGTGCTTAGTCAAATTTGTAGCATATAGTAAATGCTTAGTAAATATGTTTTGGCTTTATTGAGAAAGTGTCTCAAGGAAAAGAGAAATAGTTCTTGAGTCAGAGACATTTCAAATATCCCTTTAGATATTTAATAACTTTGAAAACTTGATCAAATATCTCCCGTTCTATGGACATCAGTTTCCTTGCTTGTAAAATTATAGGTCTGGACAAGATGGCTTCTGAGATGCTTTCTAGTTATAGCTCTATGGTCCTCTGATCTTGTAACTTTGTAAAAAAAATGGAAATAAAGTCAGTCTGCTATGACCAGCGTTTGATGAATTACAAAATCACCGAAGTTCAGTGCTGAAAGACATTGGAGACCATCTACTTCAACTCAAGACTCAACCAGGTTCCCCTCCATGACATCCTTAATGTGTAGTAATCCAGTCTTGTCTTGAAGATCTGTGGTGCAGCATCCAATGGCAAGCAATTGCACTTTTGTCTAACTCTAAATAATAGGTTCATTTTTTTTATATTGAGTGAAAATCTTCCTTTTGGTTAACCCACCTACCTCTCCTTAGTTCTGCTCTCTGAGACCAAAAAGAATTGGTTTACAAGCTTTTTCCATAGGACAGTCTTTGAATACAGTATCATATACCCAAGATTTCTGTTCTTCAAGTTAAACATTATTAGTCCTCATATGACACTCATAGTGCACTTCAGCATCCTGGTAATCTTCTCTTGAGTGATCTGTGGTGTTTTCTTAAAAAAAAAACAGGCACCCATACGTGAGCATAGGGGTAGTTGGGATAGAATGCCAGTTCAACTGTAAAATGAGGTGGAGGAGGAAATGGCAAACCACTCCATTATCTTTGCCAAGAAAACTCCAACGGAGGTGATGAAGAGTTGGACATTACTGAAAATGATAGAAAGACAATAAGTAAGCATAGTCCTCCATACATGATCTGACCAAGGCAGAGTACCGGGGTGACTTTTATATCCTATATTCATCCTGTGCATCTTAGATGTCATACCCTTAGGTTTCATTAAGTTTTTGGGTGACTGTATCATACTGTGCTCTAGTAATATCCCTAGGCCTTTTAAAAAGATATCCAGACCTACCCAGTCTTATACTTCTGAAGATGATTTTATTTTTACTCCAAATATCAATCTTCACATTTACTGCTATTAAAAATCCGTTTGGATCCTAACACTGTCATTCAACACTTTACCTATTCCTCTTAGCTTTGTGTCATCTCCAAATTAGAAAGGCATGCTATCTTCATTTAATGCCTTTATAAAAATGTTTACCAGGTCAGATTCAAGGACAGACCTGCGCCTGGGGCACCCTACTAGAGACCTTCTTCCGCCTTGACATTGACACATTAATAACTAGGCTAATGGAATTTTTCCATTCAATCAGTTCTGAACCTATCTAAATGTACCAATTTCTAGTCCACATCTCCCCATCTTTTGCATGAGTAGCGTAAGAGGCTTTGTTGAATGTTTTATTAAGATTTATGTAAACTGCATCATTAACATTCTTCTTATGTAATGGTCTAGAAACTGTCAAAAATAAGATGAAGGCTGTCAGACAAAATCTGTTGATGAAACCATATTGACTCTTGACAATTATTGCTTCCCTTTCCCTTGATACTGTATTCTATATATGCCTATTAAAAATCTAAGTGCAGGCTATATACTATGGCTCCCTCTCCCAGAGTCTGGCAACTATCTTGTCTCCATAATGTAGTAAGTTATCCCAAAGGGTTCTGGAGTCCTCTATTTTCTACTGCCAATGGATTAAGTCCTTACTAAGCCTTGTTTTTCCATCGTTAGACATTAGTAGATTGCATTCCAATTCCATTTAATCACTCAAGGTCAATTAGCTTTAGGAAAAGGATATTTACTTCAAATAGATAGCCCCCAAACTCCCCACTTTCCCCAATACTTCTCCTATACAACTTCAGTCTCTTAGGAATGTGTGGGTGGGAGTAGTATTTCGATTTAGCTTCATTACTCCATAACATCTGTTCAATTAACTTTGTGGTCAGGTGCTGCTTCATTGCTGTTTTAGTAGAAACTGTTGCTGTTTCCCTCCCAGCCTGATGTCTTTCTTTTTCTTGGCCTCATTAAAGGGGCCATGCCCTGGCTACTTCTCAAACAGGCCTATTCAATGAATGGATGTTACCTCACCCTGAGTGCCAAAAGGGGGCCAAGGTCTCCCAGTGTATCCTGGGTTATCTCCAGTCATCCTGATGAATATCTTATCACTAGATTCAGATGACACTGGATAAGTGAGGCTGGTGAACTGCACAGCCCTCCCTCACTCAAAATAAAGTCAAGTGCAAGTAATGTCATCATTTCTCTGATGGCATGGTCTTCTTCATCAAGGAAGGACAAGCACAATGAGTTCTCATTTCATCTTTCATTGGTCTGGATCCAGAAGGTGTTTCTCTGCTTCTCGGACCATTCATGATGAGTGAATGCTAGTGATTGCAAAACTTGGCCAGGATTCGGATTTCTGGATTTTTGTGGCTTACTTTCCTAACCTTTTAAAACTCATAAGATTGGAAACTCCATTCTTTTCAGAATGGAATGGAAAAGATAAGATTCAGAGGCCAAGAACCAAGGCCTCTCCTTATACCACCTTGTTTCTTACTAGATGCTATGTGAACAAAGCAGCTAGAAGGACCAGAGCAAAAGAGACATGGCACATTGGCTTTCATAGCCAATCAAAGCATCTCCCCTTTACATGTTATTACCTAACCCAAACCACTTACGAAATATCTACAAATGCTCCACAGTCCCTCTAGGCTATTTCCCTGACATGTCTCCTGGAAGCAGCCTCCCTGGTCTCCTCCATTGAGAGAGACAATAACTGAGGCACTCTGTGTATGTACCAGCTCCTCCATTACATAAGTTGCTGAATTTTCTGTACAGCTGTATCATTATCTTTAAGTAATGCAACCCTTTCTTTCTCATTGTATTTTTTTTTTCATTTTGCCTCTTCAGGATTTCAGCGTTGAGTGTTTCCCATCCCTCTTGTGTTGACAGTACCAACATAATTTGAAGGCATAAGGTTCTCCTTATCTTTTTTCTGAACACTTTGAAATATCTTTTCCAAAAAGTCTAGCATATATGATTTTCTTCTCTTTCTGTACGGAAACTTGGAGATGCAATGGTTATTTACTCCCCTCCCCACCAAAGTTTCCATCATTTTTACCTTGATGGCCAGATTTTCTTGTTGTTGAGGATAAGTCCAGAATAACAGTCCTTCTGACCACTTCATCCCCTTTTCATAGGATAAAATTACCTGCTTCAAGACAAGCCAGGAATTCACAAGCTATGTCACTTCTGGAACAAAGTGAGCTCCATCAATTATTCAGATAACTGGTTCTCCATAATTGATAAATGATAATTCTATATCTGATTGTGACAAATTCATCTATTTCTCCTTTCTGTCCAAGAGGTCTATGTTCTATTGCCATGACGATATTGTTCATTTCTCACTTTGTTGAACTTCACCAAAATATTCTTCATACCTGATTGATCTGGTTCCTGGATTTCTTCACTGGTATGTATATTCTTAATATGCAGATACTCTACCCCTACATCTATTCTTTTATTCCTTTTAAATAAGATAATGTCTGTAAAATGCTTTGCAAACCTTAAAAGGCTATGTAAATGTCCTCTACGTTATTACATTCTCCTAGAACTATATTTTAATCAGGAGTCCCATTTTGTTAAGTGTCAATGATACCTATGTTGTCAAATTTGCCTCCTCCAATTAAGATATCTAGTTCATCTTCATTAATATTCATTCTTAGTGCATTTACATGCTGACATCTGAACTTATAAATTTCATTGCTGACTTCTTTCTTACACTATGCATTTTATCAATGATCTAGCATCTTCCTGAGTTATAACTGCTATATTTTATAATGGTACCTAAATTGATACAAATTCATAGGCAGTTTTCTCCTTTTCCCTTGCTTTTCAGTTTAAAGTTCTCTTTATACGATATGCAAGATTCTAGAAAGGTATCAGTTTTATCAATCTCCAACATGTAGTCTATATCCCTGACTAAAATCCATTATGCCTATAATTTATGGTTCAGAAGTCCAAAACCTGTTCTCAGACACCATTTTCTTAAACCAGCTGTTCTTTTCCAAAATCTTCTTTTCTTTTGCAAAACCTATACTTTTCACTTGGAAACAGAGAGATAAATACCTCCTGGACATCTAAGGTTTTAAATTTTTTTTTGACCCAGAATTCAGTCCCTACCAATGCTTTGCATGTTATTTCTAGTGGTATCCTTTATCCCCATCTGAATAATCAGAAATGCCTTATGGTTGTCAGGTTTCACATGTCTTAGAAGGCTCTCCATAATATCCCATGAGAAGACCACAGCCTTCTCTCTTGTTGATATTAGGCAGTAAATAGTTTCTTGGCCTCCATCAGTAGGGATTCATTCTGACTCACATATTGCTCTTCTTTACTCATATTTAGAGGATCCCAGTGTCAGCGGTGGATGCTACTTATGATCCCTTGGAACACACAAACACACACACACACATTTTTTCAGAGTGTGCATCCTCATTCTCACTCTATAAGAATTTCATACCTGTTCCTTAGGGCCATGAAACCAATGGTTCTCTTCCTTCTGTTTCCCCTTTTACCATTTTCTACGTCCTGACATGGGCTTGGATTCTTTTCCTGACTCTGTACCTCCTTTTTCTTCTTTGTTTGTACCTTTAAGTCCTCTGTTTTCACCAGAGGCATCCCTGTAGCCTTTTACCTTATATTTTAGGTGTAACGATAACAGCTAGCATTTGTATAGCACTTCCTATATGCCCAGTACTGCCATAAGAGCTTTATAAATACTATCTTTGTGATCTTCATAACACCCTGGAAGGGAGGTACTATTACCTAACTGAGAGTTAGGATGCTTTCTATCTTCACATTAGAGTTGAGGAAGCTGAGGTTGACAGAGGTTAAATGATTTCCCCAAGGTCACACATCTGGTAAGTGTTTGAAGCTGCCTTTGAACTTGAGTCTTCCTAACTCCAGACCCAGTGCTCTGTCCATGGCGATATTTTTTTGTATTTAGTGGTTACTTTGCCAAGACAGAAAGACTATGAGGTTCACTGTAAAATTCCCCTTGCCTTCCATGTTGTTGGAAGTAAATAAAAATTCATTTCGAGCATATAGCATAATACCCAAAACACAGTAAACTCTTATTCAATGCTTGCTGCTTGATGGTTTCAAGTAGATCCCTTAAGTTTCAGTGCTCCAAACTCTCTTATTTCCCTTCATGGAGGGAATCTCTCCACTGCGAATTTACCATACCAATGAAATCACATAGCCCAAATGCCCCTACTGCAAACAAAGATTTGTAACAACAAAACATAAGCCAGAACAAGTTGTCAGATGCATTAAGAAGCTGATGCTCTTTTGAGAGCCTTTGTCACACTTACTAGCGTGATTGTAAATTTTTTGAAAGAACAGCTTTTCAATTTGATCTTTTTATCTCCAGTGCCTAGTACAGTGCCTGGTATATAATGCTCACTTAATGAACGCTTGCTGAGTGATTCATTACTGGTACCTCTTGTAGACAATTCTCTTGATAAAAGTGCTGGAGCAGCCTGTCAACTCTACCTATTTGTTTTGATGGGTCTCCTGAAACAGGTCTTATTTGTTTATTGCAAAGACTAAGAGAACTAACCCTGAACTTCACTGAGGTAATGAAAGGCATTCCAGCTCTATGTGTTATACCTCTTTCTTTTTTTCTTTTTTATGTAGCTGTTTTATCAGTTAGTCATGTCCGACTCTTCATTACCTTGTTTGGTGTTTTCTTGGCAAAGATACTGGAGTGGTTTGCCATTTACTTCTCCAATTCATTTTTACAGATGAGCAAACTAGGACAGAGTTAAATGACTTGCTCAGGGTCACACAGCTAGTAAGTTTCTGAAGCCAGATTTGAACTCATATCCTCCTGACTGTTGGTCACTGCTCTGTCCACTGTGCTACCTACTTGCTCTATCTTTTCTTACAGCTTTTCATCAATTTTTGAAAAGACTTCTTGCATTTGTACTTCTTTGGAGCTGCTCCTTATGTTACCACTGATCTCCATCCAACTCCCCCCTCTACCCACACACACCCCACTGTCAGCAAGCCTAATAATAGCAGTCTTCTTTCTATCTCTTAATTCAGGATGTTGTTAGCTCAGTTCATAGCAGAGTGTCTTACACGTAGTTTTACTGTATCTTATAGTTTTGTTTTGGGTTTCTATTTTATCCAATATTATGTAATAAACCATTATTAGCTCATTCAAAACTATCTACTTTGTTTTTCCTTTATTTCTTGCTTTTTTAATATTTTAAGGGGGAATTTGTGGTTAAAAGTAATGTGGCGGGTTATTTAATAAGGAAAGAAGTGGAGGTAACTGGAAGAAGAATTGGTGGTACACATTGAGGTAGCTAGATAAGTTTTATTTGTAACTAGAAATGAATCCTTGAGACATTTCTATTTCATACCATGAAAAAGAATCTAGACTGTTAGAGTGCAGTGAAATAAATCCGGTTGCATCTCTCCATGACTGATGGCTGCTATTGTGTCCATTTCATGGAGCAGAGCACTATAAGAGTAATGTGGTAGGTTGGCTTCTGCTGCCATCAATTTTCTGGGTGTGCTTTTTTCCCTATCTCCAGTCTTTCATTCCTGTGCTTATCTCTTATGGCAATCATCCTTTGGGCTGTGAAAAGGTCCAATGAATTCAAAAAGGGTGACTTCTACTATAGTTAAATGAATAGTCATGTTCACAGTATTTTGTCAGATGACACAAATCTTCATAGTCAGGAATTTTAGGTTCCAGAAGTTTAGTTTGTTCTTACACATTTTCTGTATAAGTCAATACACCATATAACATCTGTGTTATAGAAAACACAGCTTTAGGCAAAATAACATGCATGATGGACAGCTAGTTCAACAGGAATAATCATGCAAAATAATTGGCAAGTGATGTTATTTAATAGCTTTATGGTGAGTTTTGATAATAATGTAGTGAGGATGTCACTATGAAATACTCTTGGCTGATTTAGCTTTATACAAGATATCCATGAAGTAGACTCTAAGATATTACAGCTATTAGAAGCAAATTATTAATTTTTAAAGCTAGATGAAAATGATGAAGGCTTAGAAACTTAATATCATCAAGGTAAGAGCTCTTAATGTGCTTTTGAAGACTGATGAGGAAAAAAAGTGAAAAACTTGAATATTGTCCATTCTTTCCTTGAAATGTTGCTCATAGCCAGCCTTTCTTATTCCTTACTAGTGTTTCTTACTCAACAGAGTTCCTCATTTTCTGTCTTCTCTTAACCTTTCCTGAGCTCCAGTCTCATACTTCTAAATAGTGATATGATTAGTTGTAATAAAATGAATGAAAGGGGTAAATGTTGTCATGGTCTCAGAGGCAGACAACTTAAGTTCTAGACTGGTAGCATGAGACTCAGAAATGAGGGCTACTTAGGCATACATCAGGATCCCTGCAAGTGTGCATTGACTTGAAAAACCACATGTCAACATTATCTATGTTCTACTGTATTTTTGTTGATTTTGTTAAATATTTCTCAATTACAGATTAATCTGTAATTCAGCCACACTGAAGATTGTTGCTGGTAGGTTCATGTGTTTGATACCATTCTAGAGTACTTGGCTCTGATTGTGACTTTCTTTAGATTTATTTCTCTCATTGTTGTTGTTTAGTTGTGTCTGACACTTTGTGACCCCATTAGGGGTTTTCTTGACAAAGATACTAAAGTGGTTTGCCATTTCCTTCTCTAGTTCATTTTCTGTAGATGAGAAACTTAAGCAAACAGGGTTAAGTGACTTGCCCAGTGACTAATAAGTATCTGAGGTCAGATTTGAATTCAGTAAGACCAATCTTCCAGACCTCATGCCTAATACTATATCTACTGTGTCACAGGGAATTATTATGAGAATTAAAAGAGAAAACTGATGGGAAATCATCTTGAAAGAAGGAAATTACCATATAAAAGTCAGATTTCCTACTTCTATATTTCTTTGGCAATGTGCATACTGGAAAATTTGCTAGACTTAGAACTAGGAAAAATTGGGTTCAAATTTCTTCTTTTGTATTTTCTAGCTGTGTGACCCTAGGTAAGTCATGTACTTCTATGAACGTCAATTGATTTCCTAGGACTTATCTACTAAGTTGTACAGTAAGTTAGGATCTGTGATGCTAGAGGGAATCACCTCCAGGAAGTACCACTGGTGACAGAATCACAAGTTCTTAATATGTTTGAATATTTACATTTCAGGACAACTGATAACAACTTTAAAAAAAAACACATAATTACCACGCCTATCCCCTCAAAAAGAAATACTTCTTTTCCCTCGTTGACTTATTTCTGTTAAAGACACTACAATTCTTTAAGGTAGCCAGGATAATATAGTGGAGTGTTGGCTTTAGAGTCATTGAACTTGGGTTCAGAAAATTGTTACTAATTTTGTGACCTTGAACCAGTCATTTGCCCTCTGTGACACTTAGTATCCTCAATTTAAAATGATAACATGGAAGTGGAAGACTATGACTTAATGAAAGAAGAGAACAAGGAAAGAAAGTAGAAAGGAATGAGGGAAAGAAGGAAGGAATGGTAAAAAGAAATAGGGAATGAAAATGTATGTATTAAGCACTTAGGAATGGGAATATTGATAGAAAAAAGAATAAGACAGTCCCTGTCAATTCGATCACATTCTGAATGGGAATATAATACATATAAAAGAGTTTAGCCACAGGACAGATGGCAAGTCTAAAGGATCCTTTGGTTGCATCAGTAGATCAGACAATGGTGCAAGAGGGTCTGGAGGGCATAGCAGTAAGGCAAATGATAAGAGCCAGAGGATTTTAAGATACAGTAAAGGACAGATGGTAATGTCTGGTGATTGTCCATCTCATTGAAAGGCATTCAGTTGATGACTCCCAGTTCATCTAAGTGATAAAAAACAACCATGTTGGAGGGGGAGGAGCCAAAAAGGTGGAGTAGAAAGATTCACATATGCTAGCTCCGAACCCACAGCCGATAAATTACCTCCCAACAAATTCTGGAGCAGTGGAAGCCGTACAACAACAGAATGGAGGAGATATCTGTTCCACAGAGCCCTGAAAAACCAGCACCAAAGGTCCGTCATGCACTGGACTTGGAGCAGAGCCCAGCCATGCCTTGGCCACGTGGCCCCAAGAGGAGCATATCCAAGCAGGCTTCAGGGACAGAATCTGTGGCAGCCATGAAGGTCCCTCCACCCACAGGCACTAGAGGTCAGTGAGAGAGATTTCTGGGCTGGCTGAGAGGGGAGCAGGGTGTCTCCATAACTCAGGCCACCTTGGGAGACAGCAGCACAGGCAGCAGCACACTGGGGCTCCCAAAGCAGGCAGGAGCTCAGGTCCATTGTTGAAGGTCTTCACATAAACCCCCTGAGGGAAGTGAGCCTGGGAGGCGGCCCTGCCCCCACCTGAGCATCAGAACTTAAGCTCACATTGAATAGCAGCCCCTCCCCCACTGAAAGCCCTGAGGCTGGGGAGCAGCATTTGAATCTCAGACCCCAAGCACTAGCTGGGCAGATCTGCAGGTGAGGTGGGTGGGGAGAGGAATCTCAGAAGTCAAGTAACTGGCTGGGAAAATGCCCAGAAAAGGGAAAAAAAATATAAGACCATAGGAGGTTACTTTCTTGGTGATCAGATGATTCATCCTTTCATTTCTGATGAGGAAGGACAATGCTTACCATCAGATAAAGACATAGAAGTCAATGCCTCTGTATCCCAAATATCTGAAATTCATATTCAATAGGCTCAGGCCATGGAAGAGCTCAAAAAGGATTTTGAAAATCAAGTTAGAGAGATGGAGGAAAAACTGGGAAAAGAAATGGGAGAGATGCAAGAAAATCATGAAAAACAGGTCAATACCATGCTAAAGGAGACCCAAGAAATTCTGAAGAAAATAACACCTTGGAAAATAGGCTAACTCAATTGGCAAAAGAGGTTCAAAAAGCCAATGAGGAGAAGAATGCTTTCAAAAGCAGAATTACCCAAATGGAAAAGGAGGTTCAAAAGCTCACTGAAGAAAATAGTTCTCTCAAAATTAGAATGGAACAGATGGAGGCTAATCACTTTATGAGAAACCAAGAAATCATAAAACAAAACCAAAAGAATGAAAAAATAGAAGACATTGGAAAAACAACTGACCTGGAAAATAGATCCAGGAGAGAAAATTTAAAAATTATAGGACTACCTGAAAGACATGATCAAAAAAAGAGCCTAGACATCATCCTTCATGAAATTATCAAGGAAAACTGCCCTGATATTCTGGAACCAGAGGGCAAAATAAGTGTTCAAGGAATCCACAGATCACCGCCTGAAAG
>CM053771.1:205519502-205546442 GCA_028658325.1 Potorous gilbertii | reverse complement strand
CATTTTTTTGGGTCTTCTTTTGCAAGATATTGACCCGTTTTTCATGCTTTTCTTGCATCTCTCTCATTTCTCTTCCCAGTTTTTCCTCCACCTGTATAACTTGATTTTCAAAATCCTTTTTGAACTTTTCCATGGCCTTAGCCCATTGGATATCTATTTCATATGTTTGGGATACAGAGGCCTTGACTTCTATTTCTTTCCCTGATGGTAAGCATTGTTCTTTCTCATCAGAAAGAAAGGGGGGAATCATCTGGTCACCAAAAAAGTAACCTTCTATGGTCTTATTTTTTTCCCTTTTCTGGGCATTTTTCCAGCCAGTTACTTGACTTATGAGATTCCTCTCTACACCCACCTCACCTGCAGATCTTCCCAGCTAGTGCTTGGGGTCTGAGATTCAAATGCTGCTCCCCAGCCTCAGGGCTTTCAGCTGCTGGGCCCAGCTGCTATTCAGGGTAAGATTCAAACAAGCTCTCAGTTCGGGGCAGGGCCGCCTCCCAGGTTCAGTTCCCTCAGGGGGTTTATGCAGAGATCTTCAGTAATGGAGCTGCTGTGGAGCTCCTGCCTGCTCTGGGAGCCTTTAGCCGCCCACTGCCTCTGCTGCTGCCTCCCAAAGGGCCCTGAGTTATGGAGACACCCCGCTCCCCTCTTGGCCAGCCCAGAAGTCTCTCTCACTGACCTGTGCGTCTGTGGATGGAGGGACCTTTGTGGCCTCTGGAAATTTCGTCCCTAAAGCCTGCCCCATCTGCTCTTCCCTTTGCAGCCCAACCAGGGAAGGGCTGGACTCCACTCCTGTTTGGTGCACGACGGACCTTTGGGATCAGTTGTTCAGGGCTCTCTGGAACAGAAATCTCCTTCATTGTGTTGCTGCGTGACTTTCACTGTTCCAGAATTTGTTGGGAGTTCTTTTTACAGGAGATCCATGGGCTGTGGGTTCGGAGCTAGCATACGTGAATCTTTCTACTCCACCATCTTGGCTCCTTCCCGCAGATTCATTTCTTAAAGAAATAATTTTGAAGTCATCAATAAATCCATAAGCATTTATTAAAGATCTACTAGGTACGAGGCACTGTTCCAGGTGCTAAGGTTATATTCTCTAGTACCTGAATCAAGATACTGTGAAAGTACATATTATTTTGCATGTGTGAGGGTATTTGAGGGTACAGATGAGATAGGAGGAGACAGTAAGGAATTGGAAATTTCATTGGTGTAAACAATTCTTCCCATAGGAATTCCTTTTGCAAATTCAACTACTGGTTTGTGACATATCTTGGACAGTTTCTTAGAGCTAAGAGAAGTCAAGTGACTTGCCTATGGTCAAAGAGTGAATATGTGTCAGAGGCAGAATTTAAGTCTAGGTCTTTTTGACTCTAAGTCCAGGTCTCTAACCATTATACTTCACTTCCTTTCATAGTAATTACCTTGAAAATACATTTTGATCAACTGAGTGCCCAAAATAATAGTGTGTGCTGAAGACCAATTAAAGTATTATTATTTCTTCTCAGCTATCAACAACTAGTTTTGGCATAGATTATAGGATTTATAATTAGCTGTAATTTGACTTAATTATTTGGCCATAACTCTTAATTATAATATACCTTTTCCCATCATGGCCAGTGTTATAGTAGCTTAGCATAAACATTGATGATACCCTTAACCAGCAAGACTCACTTTATCCCTTGGGTTAATTGTGTGATAATGAGAATGAGATTTCAGGAGCATGACAGGTCATCTGTACATGCAATACTATATTGGCATAGCTCCCTCCACTGCCCTTCCAAAGGGAGTAACTTTGGAGTCATAGTTGCTTGTTACTCCCCGCCACTCGCCACCCCGCACTTCACCAGCCCAACAATTTTTCTTTTTTGTTGAGTTGAGATAGTGTTGTTTTGTTTTTTCCCCACAGAAAGCATCAAGGGGAACTTATGCAAAAATTAAAGAAATTAATGAAACCATGTCTCTCATGATACTTTTCCCAAGGATTTCAGCCCTTACTACTGTACATGCCTAATTTTACTTTGCTGAATAAATCCCTCAAATGTACTTGTTGCCTCTCTTTGTTGTGGAATCCCCTAATCCTACCTCTGCCTCATGGTGCTTTAGCTTTGCTGCTATTTGTTTTCCCAAATGGAGGACCTGAGAGCCTGTTCTTAAGATTATCAATATGAAATGATACAGCTTTCCTTTCCTAAAACAGAAAGGAAGCTTTTTCTGCTATAATGCTCATCTTGAATCAGGTTGAAACGGTGCCAGTTTTCAAAGGAAATAGCCTCCCAGTAGTTAGAGAGTAATGGTTCTTAGCCAATGCTCTTGAATACCCCCAAATGTCAGAATGCAGTGCCTATGTTTGTCAAGCACACACACAACCCACCTCCGACATTTTGGGTTGAAGGTAAAAAAATATGCACATATATTATATGGTAATTTGGTACAGCTTCTCTTATTTGCAGACCAAATCATTCTTAGACCATTTCATAATAGCCAATTATGGGCTACTCAAGGGACATGGATCATGCAAATCAGCTCATATTTCACAGAGTGACTAGTTCTCTTGTGTCTTGAGCCATTATCTTCATTACAGCACAGCACATGAATTCAACTCATCTGAACTGTAATTGCTATAAATCAAGCATTCAGGGGGCCGTTATTTATTACCTACTGTAGAGAGTTTTAATAATATTTAGAGGGCACAGCAATAAAAGCAATCATTTATTGTGTCTGCTTGCAGGGTCATTCAAGGTTTTCAACAAAAGCCAATGTCATTTCCTAATCTTTTAATATTCATAGGAAAAATAACATCAGTTGTATATTAGGATGAATAAACATTTCCTGGCTACCAATGTAAAGGCACTGTTAGAATTCTGTACTTGGAAAAGATGGCTTGACCACATCAGGTAGGCAACAGTCAGGCAAGATCAAGGGTTTTGTGTTCTAAATCTGAATGAACTCTGGTGGTCTATGGACAAATCACTGTCTTAATTTCTTAACTATAAAATACAGAGGACTGAGCAAACCCTTGATGAATACCTGTCTTGGTATTGCACATTGTAGCAGGAAGAGAGCTAAGCTTGAAGTCAAGAAGACCTGAGTTCAACTCACACCTTTATTGTGTGACCACAGCCAAGTTATTTAAGCTTTGTAAGCCTGAGCTTACAAAGGAAGTCAGTGATGCTTGTAGAAACCATCCTACAGGCTGTGAAACTAATAACAGCATATGCAAACTACTTTATCAACCTTTAAGAGCCATGTAAGCATCAGTTGCTTTTCTTATTTCACAATAGTTAATGATACAGGAAGCCCTTGCATTCTCTGAAGAATATTTATTCTACTTCCTCCTCTCACCGATGAGTTGGATTGTCCTTGTTAGTCTGGCTACATATACCCCTCTGAGTTTTAGAGGGAAATGCTTAGAAATCATGGGAAATTATCTAACACTACTGTCTCAAATCCTAACCAGTGTGCTTCCTTTCTTCCCTTCCCAAGATTATCATTGGAGAATCACTTAGTCAGTTAGCCTTACGTAGCTTTTAGAAAAGAATATTTACTAATGTAAGAACATTATGTACAAAATATCCCTCCAAGAAATTGTAAGATACTCTTCCACAAGCACATACAGAGTCCTGGGGAAATGGGTTCAAGCTCACTGAGTGGCCCAGTGGTTAACTCACAGATCTTTTTAGCTAGAAGCCCTTTTCTCCTATTCTTGGATACTTGAAAAAATTCCCCTTAGATACAGGATAGTTTCTGTTGGACTCATTGTTGAGCCATAAGTCCAGTCTGTCTCTGGCTCCCAAAACTGCAGATCTTGCTGCAAGTCAATCTGGAGACATCATTTAGGTCATTGAATGGAAGATGAGAAGTCCAACATCTTCAGGGTCTTCCAAAGCTCTTTAAAGGGAATTACCTTCCTTCCAAAAAGTGGATATGGGAAAGGAGAGCTGGGTGTTTTTCCCTATCCACCTGGTGATTCTTCTTCATCAATGTGTTAAAAAATCACAAGCACTACTAACTGAATTTCCCCACCCCATCCCATCTTGGAACTTGATTAATTAACTCTCAACTTGATTAATCATCTATTGTTGATTTCTGGAGATGAGACCAAATTTCCCAGCCTATTGGAACAGTCCTCGGACCTGGTTTTATTTCACTTCCTCCAAAAATTTTTCAAATATTTTAAAGCTTAGTCTAAGATCTTTTTGATTACTCGATTGAAATATATTCTCACCTAGTAAAAGTATTACAGCAAAATGGAATGGGCATGGTTTGTACTTCGTCCTTACTCTTGTTGCCATGCTAGGTACTAGAGAGAAAACAAAAGAGGGAAAAAAACCATTCCCTGCCATCCTAGAACTGGTAATCTGAGCACAAAAGAGAAAATAACATACAAAGACATCTTGAAATATATAACGTACAGAATAAGTACAAGATGGTTTGGGAAGACAGGGAACATCAATTGGCAAAGGGGTTCACCTGCCATAAATATGATCGCATTCCTGAAAGGGGTAAACAAAGGCTCCCTTTTGGAGATAATAGGAAAGTAAAGTATTAGCATCAGCAATCATCATTTTCATCACCATCATCATCTTCTCTTCCTTGTCTTTTACACCTTTTTACAAACTTATTACCTATAACTCGCCTTCAGGTACTTCCTGTGATAGTTAAATTGACCTTCTTCCTGTTCCTTATACATTAAATTATTTCCCATCTCTGTGGCTTTGTATAGGCCCATGGCTAAAATTTACTGCCTCCCTATCTCTTTATTTTGTATATACTTATATGTGTAAATGTCTCTCCTAATAGAATGCAAGTTCCTTGAGATCAGGGACTATTTCATTTATATTGTTGTATCTGTAGTCCCTACCACAGTACCTGACACATAAACATGTATCATAATGGTGACAATGGCAACAGTAGGCAGTAGGCTTCACTGATATATGTTTCTTAATTTACAAAGTCTTTTCATGTGCATTATTACATTTAATCCTTACAAGATCTTATTGAAGCCCCTAAGCTATTATTTTCCCTATTGTACAGATGAGAAAAGTTGAGGCTTAGAAATGTTACATGACTTGCTTATGGTAACAGAACTCATTAATGGTGGATTCAGGATTAGAATGCAGATTTCTAGTCTAGAGAACAGATATATTTGAATCAAGATCAATTTCACAATATATATTTGTGATAAATCAATTATTATGTCTGAGTTCATTTTAGAGACGGCAGTTTGAGTAAAATATAAATTCATGTATTTATTTCCCAGATATACAGTCAATGGAGACTGATAAAATATAATTATAAGGTAAATTTACTTGAACCCAAGACATCTGATACCAAATTAATTGTTTATGTCACACCATCTGCTGATAACAACATAGGAAAAAATATTAAAATAGAGCGGAAGAGAGTAATTTAACATTGTGTGATAGAGTACACTCAAATTATTTGAGCATTGTCTGAGATTATATTGGTTTGAATAATTGATCCTTGACTATTCTTGGTACAACATTTACTTCATTTTAGTACAGAAGAAAATTGAGATCTCAGCTGGAAATAAAAGCAATAAGCAAGACAGAAAAATCAAAAAACCTGAGTGAGCCATTAAATATATCTTTTTTTATGCTAGCCATCTTTCTTTCCTAACCTCTATTACTGTAGTTGAGCTGAAACCTGAAATCATCTAAATTTCTTCCTTCAATATAGTTAAAACCTTGAACAAATCTCTCTAGCAAATATTCAGACTTTCCATGTCTGGAGAGTCACTTAACAGCTGACAAATACGCTCTATTAGGCTCTATCTTAATTGGTACTTGAACTCTTTGCCTTAAGCTGTATTTGGCTTCCATAATCCTGCCTGTCTCACCCACTGAAACTGCCAAGTCCTATAAAGCTCCCTTTGCCTTATATACATTTCACTTGAATCTGTTTTGGCTCCTTTTGCTTCTTTCTCTAGGTTCTTGGTTGAATCATTTGGCTATCTATGCCCAGGGTCAAAACAGTAATTTGTTTACCATTCATTGCAAATGAATTAGGAGAAACATTCAGGCTACCACAGTGGAACTCAACTCTGCTCATAATGAAATATATGGTTTCAACCATCAAAAAGCACACCTAGCTCAGAAAAATCCCATCCACTCAATTCAAGGCTCTAGTCATAACACAGCACTAGATTGTGTGTAACCAAATGACTTTCTGGTAGCTGATGTCTCATAAATGACCACTAACCTCTTTGTCCTAGGAGAACAATAAATGATGCAGTTTAGGGAGAAGAGGATACTGACTTTCATTCTTGTTACTGTCTAGGTCCCTCCAACTGTAAATAGTTTATACACATGTTCAATCATGTTACAGGTCATCCAGTCTTCATTATAACCTGAGTGATTACTCTTTAAATTTCTCCTTTATCCTCAAGACCAGCTTTGTCTTTCCCACGTAGGGGCAGTCAGTCTGTACATGATAAGCCAGGACTTGTCCTTTTCTTCCACTGAGGCTGAATGGCTGTGATCCTCATCCTTCTTTATATATGCCTTGCTAGAAAAAGCATTCATCATGGCCTCCTTTATCTGTTCCAACATATTTACACCGCTGTGTACACTGAGTTGATTGGTACCTTGCCAAATGGTTCAGGCTGCACTTGGCCCCAGCCTGCAGTGTCTGCATAGTGTGGTGAAATATCAAACTAAGTAAGTGCAAAGCATATGGTAAGAGTGTTAGGAAGACAGTGCACACAATATAAAGACAGATGCCAAGAAAATGCTAAATCCTTAGTCTCTGTCTCCCTGACACTCAATTAGTGGTCAATTCAACTGATTCAGTGCACAGTGGAGGGAAAACAATTAGGTGATTGACAGATCTTAAATATTATTTCAATCCCTTGGGTTTGTAGGATGAAGACCAGTCTATATCTTTCGCCATAAAACTTGTTTGATGATTTTGACTGACTGGATATTCAAATCCCTTGGGAAAAAATCACTTCATTAGTTAACAGCCTTTAAGGTGGGTCAAATCAATCAGAAATATCAAACATGTTTGTGAAAGTAGATGCAAGTCTAAAACCTGTTAGGTAAAAAATTAGTAGAACCCCTTCTGTTCTTAAGTTTCTCCAGGTAACAGCAAGATTTCCAAGCATACTGTTATTGGAGAAATGTTGTTGTTCTTCATTTTCAAAGGGGACCAGAGACATCATGGGGTGATGACTTGTGAGTTGGATTGAAGCGAGGGAGAGTTGCACAAAATTGTCAGCCTGATCTGAAGTCCAGTGGCAGGATAAAAGTTAAGATAACTGGTGATGACCTGGGCTGCAGTGGATGACTCAACTTCTTCAGTTTCCAGTGAAGCCCTAAGCACTCCACAGCTCCTACTTCAGCCACCTTCATGGCTGCTGGAACAAATTGTTCTCATTTCTTCATTCTGCCAGGAGAGTCTGCAAATGCTTCAGGTAGACATTCCCCTAACTCGTTGATGGGTTTGATGCCTATTGGTTCCCCTCAACGTGGTTTAGTCTATCTACCAAAAAGGTTTTACTAGGTATGGCTGATGCACATACTACAGCTTCTTGGAGCCACAGGTGAGACTTGGGTGAATGTGAATGCTCAAAATGGATAAGGCAAGCCCTTCTGCCAGAGATGCTAGTTCTCTCTGAGTACCACATATTAACCCTGCCCCACCCCTCCCTTGGAGACATGGGATGTGTAGGGTTTGAATCCCAACTCAAGCACTCTCATTTTGTGACCTTGGACAAAAGTATCTTAACCTCTCTGAACCTGTTTCCTCATCCTTAAAGTGAGCGGGATGACGGTAATGAATGGGACTGACCTCAAAAGACTGTTGTGAGGAGTGAGAAAAATTTGTAAATAAAGAATTTTTGCAAACTATAAGGAATTGTATCAAATGAGATAACATTTGTAAAAAGCACTTAACACAATGCCTGGCACATAGTATGTGCTAAATAAATGCTTATTTTCTTCACTTTCCCTATATTAATTTAACTTATTATTATAATTTCAAAAAGCCAGGAGCTCTTCTTTTCAACATTTAAAAACAGGCAATTAAAGCAGAGCTGTTTTCCCCAGACATTTATCATAGCTCCAGACCAATACTATGAACAATTCTCATATATTTCTGAAGTAGAATCGGGGAACATTGCCAAATATTACTCTGTTGGATGTATATGCACACATTTATACAAATACAGATGCTATTCAGTACTGTCAGTGAACAAAATGGGTACAATAAACCTCAATATACTGGAATGACAAACAATTTCAACCTAGCAAGTGAAAACAAATTTGAGTCTGTCAAATTACCACACGTAGCCTGCAATGAGTCTCCTGTGTAGGGTTCTATTTATTTTGCTCAAGCCCATTTTGCACTCTGTGCTCAATAACATTTGTAATACATACCTTCCTTATGCAACAATAATTTAATGACACCTTGTTCTGCAAAAGAAATATCAGGAGGTATTTATGGAAAGCTAAACAATTACTTTCTAAAATGGTTTTAATGTAGCCAAGATTCAGGAGTCATCATTTCAGGAGAGTGAGATTTATTAAGACTTCACTTTGAAGCAATAAACTGCTCTGCTTGGATGGTGCATTGCTTTCTCTGGAGTGTCAATTAATGTTTGGAGGGATTTTTACTTTATTTTATAGAATTCAAAAGATGCAATCACACCTTGCCTTTCACATAAGGAAACGAATAATACATAATGTTTCCCTTTTTGTGTTTTTTTTTTGGAGGGGGGGAATAGGGTGGGGTGGAGAGTTTGGCAAATGTAGAGTAGGAGAGTCTAAGCTCTACAATGTCATCAGCATGGGAAACCCCTATAGAAACATCTATCAACGCAGACAAGGAACTAGCCTCTAACGTAAAATCTTAGAAAATTGCCCCAAGTACTAATAAGTTAAACCACTTGTCCATGGTCATATAGACAGTTTGTATCATATGTGGGACTTGAACTTAGCCTTTCCTGACTCCAAACAGGAACTCATTATACCATGATATCTCTCATCACCTGTTGACATATTTGATGCCATAGTTCACCACAATTATTGAAGATATTAACATTGAATGATGTAAAGCCAATCACAGCAGCACATATGAAGACTGCTACTATGAATGATTTCAAGGGTCTAATCACATAGTATAATGAACTCTGTTTATTCAGCAAAAACTAAGCATTGTTCAATAAAGTGAAACATGGTATTCATAGCAAAATTCTTAAGTAAAACACATCATTCAACACACACAGGTACATAATACACACATATATGTGTGTACATATATCATAACAATATATCAACATATAACATATACAATCAATATAACAATATATAACATCATTAATCAATACCAAGTGTCCAAGTAAAGTCCTTTTTCAAAATACCACACCATCTACCCCTAGGTCATTGTAAGAAAAATCTTAATCCATATCAAATGTCCAAGTAAAGTTCTCTTTCATCTTAACTTGAGGTTGACTTCCAAGTTCCATGGCTCTTCCTCTGTGGGTTGACCACTCCCAGCTCTCTCCTGAATTCACAGTAGCTCTCTGCTCCTGCTCCATGTCTCAGTTCATGGGAACTGCTCTCAGCTGGGCAGCAACAATACTAACACGCAACACTAGCACCATCGTCTCAATTCACTCAGGTTTTTGTCTGAGAAATTAACACAGACCAATAGACAGGAGGAAGTCTGCTCTCAGCTCTCAGAGGTCTCCTGCTGGTTCTCAGAGGTCTTCTGCAGTCTCCCAGAGGTCTTCCTCTACTCCAAGAGGTATTCTCTCAGCTCTCTTCTTCTCAATACTGGCTTAGCCCTT
Source organism: Potorous gilbertii (assembly GCA_028658325.1). Classification (NCBI taxonomy): domain Eukaryota; kingdom Metazoa; phylum Chordata; class Mammalia; order Diprotodontia; family Potoroidae; genus Potorous; species Potorous gilbertii. The sequence continues at coordinate 205,536,634 of CM053771.1, read as the reverse complement.
CAACATTTGTTCTCTTTATGCATGCTTCTTTCAGCTTTGGCTCTCTTTAGATATGGTTCTACTCAGTATCTGATTGGCTAGAGCACACATGTTTCTGATTGGTTAGAGCCCACTTGCACATATCTGATTGTTTAAAACTCTATAATACACACACACACACACACACACACACACACACACACTATATATGAATACTGTTTCTAGTCAAAGACTCTTGATTAATTCAATCAAAGGCAGTATTCAATCACAGGCACTTGATTGCGTAAAACAAAAACAGCAAAAGATCCTGCTTTGCTTGCCATTACAAATGGTCAGAACTATCACATGCCAATTTATTAATGACAGCAACAAGAAAAATCACTTCTTTGGGGTGGGGGAGAGGGGGCGAGTTAAAGTTGCAATTTTTTTCAAAAACCTAAAATTGAAATGAAACTTATTAGTGATATAAAGGCAGTAAGTTACAATGCAAAGGTCACTCAACAGATCTGAGTTCATGTCTCACTTCTAACACTACCTGTATAATCTTGGACAGCTCAATTAACTTCCCTGGGCCTCAGTTTTCTCATCTATACAACAAGGAGTTTGCACTGGATGGCTTCTGTGGTTTCTTACATCTCAAAATCTATAATTCTAAGAATTATATCTGTCACTAAGGATATTAGCGTGTTGCTCAAAGACTTGCTAGGGTTGTATCAGACAGTAGAGTTTTTGCTCATTCATCTATATGGCAAATATTCATTGAGTTAATGCTATGTGTAAAGCACCATGTTTGGCCTTAATTGGATATAAAATTGTATAAGCTTGCTCTGTGGATCTATAACGTTCTGTAAGGAGTCATTGATGACATACAAGTTTTTTTTCTTAGTAAGGAAGTTGTAGCTCTGGCTCTTGTACACATACATGCATATATTCACACAAGTTTGTTGCAATAGAATGATAATTTCTTGGTATTATTACCTGGCACTTAGATGAGCATGTTAAGTTAGTGGCGTGCCATGTCCTCTAAGGAAAGGAATGAAATTAAAGAATACCACATCTTCTCCTCTCCCCACAATTCTGTAGTCTTCATTTTGGGTTGATGCTAGTTTTAGCCTTTGTTTTTTTTCATTTTTTACCCTTAAGAGCATGTTATTATTTCCAGGGAAATCCCAGAGACTCCAGAAAAAATTATCTTCTATGTAAAAAGAGAGGCACATTTTATTATTATTTTTTTCAGAGATGATATTTTTTTCACCCTAACATACCCACACATTATCCAGTTATCAAAAAAACAAACAAACAGGACATGAGAGCTCTACTAGAAAAAGGAAAAAACTTTGAGGTCTTACCACAAAGAACAATATGAGTAACTATTAGCTTAGGGAAAAGCAATAAGAACAAATGTGTCTTTAAAAAGACACTTGGAATGTAGACATGAGAAAGTCTTCTTTGCTTCCTAAGCCATATGTGATTTTCTGTTTGGTTGGTGATTTATACAACTCAACTAAACAGGTCTGGGCTCCCAACAGATCCTTTCCAAAGAGCTTGGGTGCAATCTTCTGTATTTTCACAACTGTTCTTGGATAGCATTATATTTCCCAGAAAGCACTGCTCCCAGAAACAGCTAAGTTATAGCATCAGGAGGCATTGAAGGACAGATGCCAAGATGTCATTCACAAAATATAGTCTTGCTATCTCAAATGAGATCATGTATGGGAAATAGTATATGTAAGCAAGTCATGTGCTTTAGTAGGAAGAACTTTTAAATATATGTATAAATACACAGATATATGTGCACATATAATTACATAGAATAATGTACATCTATGTGTGTACGTATATAGACATATACGTACACACATATGTGTGTATATATCACATATATATGTATGTGTGTATATATATGTATACATATATATTTCTAGAGAGAGAGAGAGAGAAAGAGAGAGAGGGAGAGAGAGAGAGAGATTGTGAGGATGTTGTCCAGCTGTAAATTTAAACATGGTTTTAATAGCTTAAAATGGCATTAAGATTTTCAAAACATCCTACATTTATCCCTGTCTGTATAGAGTTTCAGTATGAGACATTTCATAAATGTTGTATATGTTTCTAGGACCTATCATTTTATCCTTCTAAAAAAATCCCATTGAGGAAATTCCTTCTACCAATGCTAATCAATAACTGCTCTACAATTTGAAATCTTAGAGAACTGCCATGGGCTCTGAAAGATCAGCTGAGGTGTTAACGGTCATAAAACCAGTATAAATCAAGCCAGAAACTGAAATGACTCCAAGGCCAGTCCATTATCAATTATATTTTTCTTTATCAAATTGTACTTATAGTTTATCTTTTTATTCAAAGATTCTACACAGTTTGATCATGTGATTTCATTGGAACTCCCATTGAAGAAGCTCCCTTTAACTGTTCTGACACTGCTAGAGGGTGGTTTGGGGGCAACGGGAAGTTAAGTGACTTGCTCAGGGTCTTTACAATCAGTAGGTATCTATCAGAAAGAAGACTCGAACTAAGGTCTTCCTGACTCCATGGCCAGCTCTCTATCCAATACATAGAGCTGTAATAATATTGTTACTCATTTTATTTTCAAGTAAGTGAAAGAATTCAGTAATTGAATTCAAAAGCATTTTGCCCAGATCAGAATGTCTCTGACTATGCAGATTAAATGCTGAACACTATGTAGTTTGTAGTCACATTCTTTTGTTTTCCTCCACTATCCCCAGGGTGAATGTCAAACAACTTCAGCACATGGTGGTTCATATGGGCCCTCAAGATAGTGTTCTTTTGCTTGTTCAGCAAACTTTATTCATTAGCTTTAAGACAAAAGGGTTCCAGAAAGAGGATAAGAAATTGAAAGAATTAAAAAAAAAATGTTTTTTAGTATTTTATTTTTTCCAGTTACATGTAAAAACAATTTTAACATTAATTTTTAAAACTTTGAGTTGCAAATTCTCTCCCTTTCTCCCTCCCTCCCCCTCCTCATTGAGAAAGAAAGGAATTCGATATATATTATCCATGTACAGTCATGCAAAACACTTCCATAATAGTCATGTTGTTAAAGACTAATGTATTTCCCTCTTATTCCACCCCCCAAGCCCATTTATTCTATCCTCTCTCTTCTTTTACTGTCCCTCCTCAAAAATGTTTTGCTTCTGACTGCCCCTTCCCCAACTTGCTCTCCCTTCTATCACCACCTTCTCCATACCTTTCCCTTCTCTTTCCTGTATGGTAAGGCAGATTTCCATATCCAATTGAGTGTGTATATTATTCAGTCTTTGAGCCAATTCTGATGAGAGTAAGGTACACCCCCTCCCCTCCACCTTCCCCTTCTTCCCCTACACTGTAATAACTTTTTCTTGCCTCTTTTATGTGAGATAATTTACCCTACTCTACCTCTCCCTTTTTCATTTTCAAATTATTTCCAATATATTGATGAAAACTAGAAAACTGAAAAAAATATCATCTGGTGATCATGCATGCAGAACATACATTGACTCTGTATTTGCTGCTGCTGCTGCTGTCAAAACCTAGCATATTTTTGTGAGACAATAAGTATTAGATGGTGATGGTCACCAAGTATACCTCTTAAATAGAAAGCTATATTAAAATTTCCCATTAGTGGAGCTAAAATTCCTTAATGGACACCAATGATATGGGTGAGTTTTGTTCATTCACTCAGTCATCAAACATTTATTGAGAGCATGATGCTTATAAAGTACTGTTCAACATTCTGCTGGCTATAAAGTTGAAGAATATAGATCTGTGAATCTTGATAGGTTTCAACAGCTTTTCAGGAATGCATCAACTTTGTATATGGAATAATACTTGTAATGTTTTGACTTTTCAATATTTTTCAATACTTACATGATAGACATTACAAATGCCTCTCTGGTGCTGAGGTGCCCATACTGCCTCCTCCCTTATCTAGGTATTTCAAGAAGGAGATATATTTACCACACTCTTGGGGAGAGAGAAGGTCAATTGTTAGTCAGTCAACAACCATTCATTTTATGCTTACTATGTACCAGGTATCATGCTAAGCACTGAATGGTTGCCATAAGCCTATTTGGCTTTAGAACCAATGATACCTTGATGAAAGTACAAGAAAAATTAATTCACATGGTCCTTGAGAAACCTCTTACGTAATGACTGACCTGTGCATACTTTGTACAAAAGAAGACAAAAATAAGGAATAGAGATAAGTCTTTGAGCTTTAAGTATATGTTGAGATCCTTCCTGAGAGCCAGAATCAGAAAGCTGATCCCCTGGGAAGGGTGGTGAGCACCTCCTGCTGGAGGAGAATGCTATAACTGCAGAGGATAGTGAATTGAACCGGGTAACAAAATAACCACTTTCTAAGAAAGCATGGCCAGAAAAAGGTACTGAAAAAAGTGCAGGAATGTGAGTCTGTGAATGATGACAGAAAGGACCAGAAACAAGCTGGCCATTGCCCTTTTGGTAATGGTCAAGAAGAGAGCTGCATCAGATCTGTGAAGGTCAATAACAGGGAGACATGATGGTGATTAATGGGTTTTAACACTTGGCAGAGAGCTATACTGGCTAGAAAGAGGGACACTGTAGTGGATCATATATATGTGGAGGAACAAATCCCAACTGTTCCCCCAACTAACACTGTAGTTAAGGTAATACTATATGTCACCTAGACTATATGTACAGGTTTCGGCGGGGAGGGCTGCTAACTGGATGGAATATCATCACTTGCTATGGACTTGTATATAACTTCTCTCTATTTCCATTAACTTGTAAGTAAAACTTACACCTTTTTAGCCTTAGAAGTCTGCTATGTGGCATCTCTTAATGGAGGAAGTGAAGGAGGTTGATGCTGATTTCTTGGGGAATGCTGATGTTGTCAGATACTGAAGTTCTCAGACCATGTGAGTGGGAACAATGAGTCAAAAGAGTAAGAAATCCCCTAAGCATATGTAAGCCTTTTGTTTCAGGCTCTGGAATGAGGGTAGCAGAGGAAATAGCATGCAGGAATTAGAGTTTAGAAGATTTGGGTTCAAATCTCACCACTGGCATTTCCTTTATGTGTGACCTTGGACACATCTCTTCATTATTCTGTACTTCCTCATCTATAAAATGGTGGTGAGGGTTGACCTGGAAGACATCTGTGGTTCCTTAAGATTCCAAGATCTGTAACTTAAATGATTTAAGGATAATTTAGCTCCTCCCAGGTTTCTTAACTTAGAAAACTTTAAAGTCATCCTGAGGCTTAAGTTTTATAAATTTGAGGGGAAAACAGAAAATTCTATGAGATTTTCTCAGTAGCAAACATACAATTTTCATGACTGGTCAAATGTACAATGAAGCTTAAAGCCACTGAAGGTGACGGATAAGGCATATGTGATAGTGTCAGATATGTGTCAACGTCAAATAACCTAATTTTGCTTTTCACATTGTGAATGGAGGCTAAAAAGTGTCATTAGGAACTTATCACACATAGAGCTTTAATGAGCTGAACCCAGCCTTGAATGAAAACAGTTACTGTTGCATTTAATTTCAAGGCAGATGTAGATTCTTTCATGATTATGTGCATGAAAAATTAGGCTCATATTTTGGAGTCCACTCTTGGTGATTGGACAATTGGAAAAATAGATAACCAGGTCTCCTACAAGTTGAGACAATTTTGAAGCATGATAAAGCTACCCTAGGGAATATGGAGAAGAAAAGACTTACATAAGTATGCACTTTAGAGGTTTCCTTGAGAAATGATCTGATCCTTAATACCCACTGTAATGTAGTGGGAAAAACTCTGTGTTCAGAGCAAGAGGTCCTGGGTTTGAATCCTGGCTTTGCAAGTTACTACTTGTGCGACCTCATGTAAGTCACTAGGCCATCTAGAAATTGAGAAAATTGGACCAGAGGACCTCAAGGGACTTTTCCAGGTCAAAATTTATGATTCTTTAGTATTGGAAGAGGGAATTAAGGGCCAATAAAAACTAAGCTACAATTAAATTCTATTTCTATCAACTGTCCAATTAAGTTTTTTTTGTAATATTTCCCAGAAACTTAGTGCCAAGTCTACCAAGGAACACATTGGATGTCATCACTAAGTCAGCTATAGAGGAGATTTGGAAGCATTATTTTAGCAGGTATAAATTTCCAATTGTCTCATAGATTGTAATGACCTTTGTGATGAGAGCAGTATCCTAAGAGAACTTCCCCAGGCAGTTTAAACTAATTTTTCCTTAAAAAGTATTGAAACTGTCCCAAAAGACTTCATTGGCTCAGGCATGTGCCAGGCAAATCAGATTACATATAACCACTTTGATTACCACCTCTCCCCAGACCTAGATGCAGACATCCCAAACTGCTCAGCATTGCCAAATGGTCCAATATCATAAAGGCATATGGTTTTATCAGTGGAAATAGCATTAATGATCAATAATTCAGTCAATAATCATTTGTCAAATGCCTAAATGCATTACCTTCCGCTTTTCCCCTATAGTCTAAGGACCCATGGGGACTTTCCATCTGACTTATAGCTGAAAAACGTTTATGTTATGTGTTCCTCTATTAGAATATGAGTTCCTTGAGAGCAAGGACTATCTTGCTTGTCAATGTATATTTCCAGGGCTTTTCGCAGTGCTTTACACATAATAATCAATTAACAAATACTTTCTAAAAAAAATGATTCATTTACCATTCTCTCAGGCTTCAAAAAGTCAATGGCCAATGGCAGCATAGGAAAGCTGGGCTCTACTGAATCAACTATATCCTCAGTGAATATCTCTGAATGTTCTTTACTTGCTATGACTAAGTTAACCTCTCAACTGTAAGATATGCCATGAATGTCTCATTCATTATAATCTGGGTCCTAAGCTTCTAGACTGACCAGGGTAACTCTTGCCTTTTCCTACCTCCTAACATAATATAAATTGGCTGGAGGCCAGTCATGCTGAAATCACTGTAAGTCTAAAACCAAAAATCCTACTCTATATCAGACATAACTATAGGACCATGTCCATCCTAGGAATAGACTGGACTTATGCAGCATTACCTTTTCAGAGCCTTATGGTTTTTATTTTGATACATCAGATTTTCCACCAGTACTTATAAATGATGACCAGAAATCCCTATCGGAATCAACCAAAGATAAAGCATCATTATGTCACATAGGATTCCATAAATGATGTTTATGTACTTTGAGTTAGTTTAATAGAATACCTTAAATAATGCAAGCTTGTCCATTGGTTTGACAGAAGAAATTTTTATATTTTCATTACGTTTTAGGAATAAATAGCAAATTCTTCAAGAAAACCAAATAGAGTAATTTATATTTTACTGTAATGCTCTGTATATCATTCTTCGTTCTTGCAGCATTTCTATGACAGAGATATAGATGTACATGCAGATATAGATACAGAACTGCTAATGTTTAACATATAAAATGTCTAATAGTAACATGGAAAACTAATCTCCAAGTTTCATTGAAAAATCTAGCATAACAAAAAAAATCAGATCAGAAAACTTGCAGTCATTAAATCAAAAGTGTATTCATGTAGCATGTGGGTGTTTTTGCTCACATTTAAAGCTTTAACCAAATGCTCAGGTTAATGTTGGGCATTAACCTATGGCTAAACATTAAGTATAATATATGTGATATGCAAACATGATAGTTTCCTCATTTATTCATGCCCATGGTAAATTAAGTGATGAAATGCAATTACTTTTGTAATGAAACTAATTATTAAAAATAGGAACTGGCACTTGGTGTTATCTGTAGCTACAAATCTTTTTTTTTTTTCAAATTAGTATCCTGACAAGAATTATAGAATGGCCATCTAAAAGTAAATTTTCCTCTCAGTAGAATCCTTTGTAATCTTTAAAAGCCTAGGCTATCAAAACCTTTGTACTCTTAGGAATTTTATTTTCTTTAATTGGACTTAAAATGAATATGTATTATGCTGGAGGTCAAACCACATCAAGAGCAATCACCCAGTCTAAGCAACTCTTTGGTTCTCCTTTCAGAGGTACAATGCTGTAGATCCTATCATGATGACACATACAATATTTAAATAAAATCAACCTAATTTACGATGGAGGAAGCAGTCATGTTTCATTAGAGTGAGAATATAAATTCTCTGGAAGAGGCAACTAATATGTTTGAATGACTCTATCCATTTTCCAGCAGGCCACAGACAACATACACCACAGAGCAGGCTTGTTTAAAATGACCTCTTGCAGAGAACGCACTTTGTCTTAATGACATGGAAGAACATTCTCCTTCTGCCAAAAGGAAAAAAATCAGAAACTCTACTTCAAATCATTAAATTACTTTATGCCTCAGCATTATGTTTCTATAATATTCTATGTCTTGCCTGGGGTTAGATGGAGGGAACAGTTAGGAAAGAATAAAAAGTCTATCCATGTGAATATCGTGGCCAGTCAGTGCTCCCTTCACCTATTCCTCTTTGGAGCAGGATGAGTTTGTGGGCACTGCATATGAAAACATATAAAACTCGAACAGGATTTAAATAGAATAAGGAACACTTCTCAAATGCTTCGAAATATCTTATGCTGAGCACATATAAAATCCACCTGGATCTCCCTGACTTAAAGGGAGGAAGAGGCAAGGTAAAATAAGCTGAAAGTCTATGGGTTTACAATTGGATCACAGAGTTAAAACTGCAATGAAATTTAGAGGTCATCTAGCCAACTTTCATTTTGTGGGCAAGGAAACTGAGACCCAAGGTTAATTGACTTCCTCAAGCTCATAAATTTTTCCTGAATTGAAGGTCTGCCTTTCTAATACCAATGTTGTTGTTCATTGGTTTCAGCTATATGCAACTCATCATAATCCCTTTTGGGGTTTTCATGGCAAGGATATGCAGTGGTTTGCCTTTCCTTCTTCAGCTCACTTCAGAGATGCTGAAACTGAAGCAAACACGGTTAACTAACTTGCCCAGAATCACACAGCTACTAAGTGACTGAACCCAGATTTGAACTCAGGAAAATGAATCTTCATGCCTTCAGGCACTCTATCTACCGTGCCATGTAGCTAAATGGCTGTATGATTATGGGTCCTGGGACTCTACAGTCTCTAGAGAATTAAAATTGAGTATTCTTGAGATGCGAATGACTCATAGTGATTTAATGTGTTTTCCATGTTTGCTTTAAATAAGGGTTTTAGAAGATATAACCCATTCAATGGAATGAATTGTAATGATGGGATCTTAGATATTGTATATAGGTCACTGAGGATATTATAGTAACAAAAGGGTTTTCTGAATACCTTCTTTTTTTCTCTGTCTTTAAAGTTTTTCCAGCAATAAATATTTTTCATTAGTATGAACCTTTTACAACCTTCCTTCCAGTAGACAAACTTACAAACTAGATTCACAAAACAAAACCTAACACAAATTCCTCATCATATATTCACATAGTCTAGCAAAAACAAATTCCCACATTAGCCACTCTGTGAACTCTTGCTTGTTTTCTTTTTTAAAGTTTAAGCTCATTGTTTGTCCAGTAGCAGATGAATGGCATATTTCACTTTCATTCTTTTGGAGTATGATTTGTCTTTGCATTGATCAATGCTCTGAGATCTTTCAAATCTGGTTTCTTTATAATATTATTATTGAATAAATTGTTCTCTTAGTTCTGTTTACTTCACTCTGTATCAATTCATAAAAACCTCTGAAATTGTCCATTACATTGTGGTTTTTTATGGCACAATGATATTTCATTACAACACTGTACCATAATTATTTAACCATTCGTCAGTAGCATGATACCCTTTTAAATTCCTATTTTGGGCTATCATGATGAGAGTTGCTGTAAATATTTCTGTACCTATAGACATTTTTCCTTTTTCTTTGATTCATTGAAATGTGTCTAGTGGTGATAGAGTTGGATCCAAAGGGATATATACTATATAATTTGATAATTTGGGGGCATAGTTCCAAATTGCTTTTCTGAGTAACTGGATCAATTCTCCACTCAACCGACAATGCACTAATATACCTGTTTTTCTAGAGCCTCTCTCTTCTTTTGTCATATCTGCCACTCTTATAGGCATAATGAAGAATCTCAAAGTTTCCCTACTTGGAAGTTTTCTAATTATTAGCTATTTAGAGTACTTTTTCATACTGGATTTCTACACATGAAAGCTGCTTGTTCATATCCTTTGTTTATCTATTGGGAAATGGCTCTCAGTCTTGTGAATTTGAACCATTTCATTATATATTTTGAAAATGAGACTTCTTATCAAAGAAAATTTTGCAAAGATTTTCCCCAGTTATATTTCCCTTATATTTTTTGCATTAGATTTGCTTGTGTAAAAACTTTTAAATTTCATAAAATCAAAATTAGCCATTTTTTCTTGTGTGATCCTATTACTTGTTTAGTTGTGAGCTCTTCCTTTATTCATAGATTAAAATGGTAATTTCTTTCTTTCTCCTCTATTTTGTTTCCAGTGTGACTTCTTATGCTTAAATTATACAGGCATGTGCTGGAATTAGAGCTGATTATTAAATTTACACCTTGAAAATCATCAAACACTATGAACCAGAATTTTATTTTTGTTGTTGTTCTGATTGTCTTAAGAAAGAAAGAAAGTGATGGAGAGAATGTTAATAATGCAAATTAAATTTAAAAATGTGTCATGGATACATTTTCACCCTCTGAGAGCCAGTTAAATATTTACCAGGATACTCTTGAAGTCATGTACCTTGAGTATTTTGCAAATCATACCTATGAGTAACTCTGGGTTTATGGCATTCAAAAGATCCTTGAAAGGGAGGAAACACAAAATATCCTTTTAAAAGATCACTTAGTTGCTTTTCATTTGTTATAGATACTTTTCTCTGGTAAGTAATTTATTTTTTTCAAAGCATTTTTGTATATATTATGTCATTTGATTCTCACAACAACCCTATGAGATAGATAACTTATTATTCCCATTTTATGGATGAAATGATAGGGTGAGTTTTTCTTCCATGGTTTTGTTGCTAGCTAGTAGTAGCATTGTAATTAGCTATTTAAGTTCTTTGATTACCATTTTAGGGTTCTTCATAACAGCCTGTTGGATATGTCTGTTTGGATGTCAAATTAATACCCCAAACTCAAGATATCCCAAGTTTGCCATCTTCCCTTCTAAAGCTGCCCCTCTTCTAAATGTCACAGGTTCTACCAATGAAAACACAATTCTCCTCATCCTACAAGTTTGAAACTTCAGAATTATCTTTGACTCTCCTCCTTCACTACCCACATTTTTTTTAAAAAGTTGCTACTTATTTTTGACATTTATTTAAAATTTTGAGTTCCTAAGTTTCTCCCTCCCTGATCCTCCTTTCTCACTGATTGATAAGGGAAGAAATATGTTGGGTTTGTGAAATAATGCAAATTGTATTTCCATTTTAGATTGCTGCAAGAAAAATAAAGAGAAAAAAATTATGCTTTAATTTACACACACTTAATCACTTCTCTCTCTGATGGTGGTCATTGGAATTGTCTTGAATCATTGTTTTTTTCAGGATAACAAAGTCATTCACAGTTGATCATTGTACTATATTGTTATTACTGTGTATAATTTTCTCCTGTTTCTGCTGACTTTACTTTGCATCAGATCATATAAATCTTCTTAGGTTTTTCTGAAATCATCCTGCTTGTCCTTTACATACAATAGTAATCCATCACAATCATATACTACAGATTGTTTAGCCATTTCCCAACTGATAGGTATCCCCTCAATTTCCAATTCTTTGCTTCCACAAAAAGAGCTGCTAATAAATATTATTTTGCACATGTAGATCCTTTCCCCTTTTCTTTCTTCTCTTTGGAGTGTAGATCTAGTAGCACTAGTATTTCTGGAACAAACAGTACTTCCAGCTTTATAACCCTTTAGGAATAGTTCCAAATTGCTTTTCAGATTGGTTGGATTAGTTCTCAACTCAACCAACCATGTGCTAATGTTCCAATTTTTGCACATCTTTTCCAGATTTTGTCATTTTTCTTTTTCTGTTGTGTTAGACAATCTGACAGATATGAGGTAGTACCTAAGAGTTGTTTCAATTTGTATTTCTCTAATCAATAATTATTGAGAGCATTTTTATATGATTGTAGACAACTTCAATTTCTTCTTCAGAAAATCACCTGTTCATAGAGTCATGTTTTTATAAATTTGTCTTAGTCCCCTACATATTTAAAAATGAGACACATAAGAGAAACATGCTGTAACTACCTCCTTCTCCCAATTTGTTGCTTTCCTTCTGATTTTGGCTGCTTTGGTTTTTGGTTGCTAAAAGGGTTCTAACTTCGTGCAATTTAAATTACCCATTTAACAACTCAAGAGCTTCTCTACCTCTTGTTTAAATGAGTCATAAACTCTTCCCTTATTCATAGATCTGACAGGTAAAATTTTCCATGCTTTTTAAATTTTCTTATAATATCACACTTCATGTTTAAATTATGTACGCATTTTGATCTTATCTTGGTATATATAGTGTGAGATGTTAGTCTGCCGTTTATAGTGTTTTCAATTACTTTTATAAGATAAGGTTATTTAAATATTCTATTTCCTCTTCTGTTAATCTGGTAATTCATATTTTTGTAAATATTTATCCATTTCACTTAGGTTGTCAGATTTATTGGCAGATAATTGGGCAAAATAACTTTGACTCATCTTGAATTCATCCTTTTCATTTTGTATACTGATAATTTCATTTTCTTCTTTCTTTATTTTTAATTGAATTAACCAGTGGTTTATCTCTTTCCCTCCATAAAACCAGTTCTTATTTTTATTTATTAGTTCAATGGTTTTTTACTTTCAATTTTATTAATCTTTCTTTTGATTTTCAAGATTTTCATTTTAGTGTTCTAAAATTACTGTTTTTCTTGTTTTTTTTAAATTGCATAGCCATTTATTGATCTGTTCTTTCTCTACTTCTTTTTAATGTAAGGGTTTAGAGTATAATTTTCTTTTAAGTACTGCTTTGATTACATTCCACAAATTTTGACGTGGCTCATTTTTGTCATTCTCTTTAACGAAATTAGTGATTGTTTCTATGATTCGTTATTTGACCCACTCATTCTATAGGATTAGATTATTTAATTTCCCATTAATTTTAATCTATGCTTTGATTTTCATTTGTTGAATCTATTTTTTTATTTCATTATGGTCTGAAAAGGATGTATTTAATATTTCTGTTTTTTCTGCACTTCTTGGTGAGGTTTTTAATGCCTTAGATTTTGTGCAGGTACCATATACCTCTGAGGGGAAAAAATAGTACATTTCTTTCTATTCTCATTCATTTTCCCCCCAGAGATCTACCATATCTACTTTTTCTAAGAAATTATTCATCTCTTTAACTTCTTTTTTCTTTATTTTAACATTAGATTTATTTTGTTCTGAGAGAAAAAAGTTATGCCTTTTAGTACATAAATATGTACTAAATAACTAAATATATATATTTATATTTAGCATTGATATTACTATATTGTCTTTGATACTGTTTTAGCAAAGTGTAATTTCCTTTCTTACTTATGTCTATTTCAGTTTTTGTTTGTCCTAGATCATGGTTCCTACACTTGCCTTTTTTCATTTAACACTCCTTATTTTGCTTTGTGTCTTTCTGTTTTATGTGTGTTTCTTGTAAAGAACGTACTGTTACAATCTTGTTTCTAATCCATTCTGCTTCTCTGTTATGAGTGAATTTATTCCATTCATATTCACGGTTATGATTACTAATTATGTATTTCTCTCTATCCCATTTTTTCCTATTCATCCTCCTCTCTTTTTTTAACACTGTCCCTCCTCAAAAATCTGTTTTGCTTCTGACCACTGTCTTTCTTAATCCATCCTCTCTTCTATCACCTTTTTCTCTTACCTCCTTCTCATCCTACTCTCTTGTTGGTTAAGATAGAGATACTCCATGGAATGTGTATATTATTCTTTATTTGAATCAGTTCCAATGAGAGTGAAGTTCCAGAACTGCCCAACAGTCCTAACCAACAACCTCATTATCCCTTCTACTGTCAAAGCTATTCCTTGCATGCTTTTTTAGTGTAATTTTCCCCATTTCTGCTCTTCCTTTCCCCTTCTTCCTGTGCATCCATCTTTTTTCCTTATTTTTGTTTTATGTCTTCCCATCATAGCTAACTCACATCCATGTCATCTGTCCATGTATACTCCTTCTGACTGTCCCAGTAATGGTAAAGTTCTTAGGAGTTACAAGTATCATCTTTCCATATAGGAATGTAAATAATTTAAAAATTTTAAGTCCCTCATGATGTGTCTTTCATGTTTACCTTTTTATGTTTTTCTTGAGACTTTTGTCTGAAAAATGAATTTTTTGTTCTTTCTTGTCTTTTCATCAGAAATGCTTAAAAATCCTCTGTTTCATGAAATGTTTATTTTTTCCCAGAAAGATAATACTCAGTTTTGCTAGGTAGGTTATTCTTGGTCATAACCACTGCTTCTTCACCTTCCAGAATATGATATTTCAAACACTTTATTCCTTTATCTTGGAAGATGTTAAATCTTGTATGATTCTGACTCTGTCTCCATGACATTTGTTTCTTTTTATCTGCTTGAAATATTTTCTCCTTGACCTAGAAGTTCTGGAATTTGTCTATAATATTCCTGGATGATTTCATTTTTGGTTCTCTCTCAGGAAGTGATTGGTAGATTCTTCCAATTTCTATTTTGCCTTCTGGTTCTAGAATATCAGGTTAGTTTTCCTTTATACTTTCTTGAAATATGATATCTAGACTCTTTTGAAAAAGCATGGCTTTCAGGTAGTCTAATAATTCTTATATTTTCTCTCCTCAATCTATTTTCTAGGTCAGTTGCTTTTCTTATCAGATATACATTTCAGGAAACTTGAGACTTTTGGGAGCCAAGATGGCAGAGTAAGCAGCAAAACACTGTAACTGTCCCATACTCACTTTCAAACAACTGTAAAGTTGTACCCCCAACAAATCCTAGAACATCAGAACAAACAAAAAGATGGGGTAAAACTATATTTTTAACCCAAGAAACTTGGAAGATTGACAAGAAAGGTCCATCACACTGGGGAAAAAGTGGAGTGCACTTCAGGACAGGAAGCATCTCAGCAAACCAGCAGTAAGCCTCAGCTCAGCAAACCAGTGGGAGATCCTGAGCCCTAGTGTGATGGAGCAGGCAAACACAATACCAGGACCCCCACATGCTGTAGTATAAGAAAGGGAACTGTCGGACTCCAGCTCTGAGAAATACCATTTGCTTCAGCATAGTCATCCTTTAGCATAGCATGATGAGAAAGTAGGCTGGACTTCCACATGCTACACAACCCAGCCCCAGGCATCCTCCAGTGGTCAGACCTCAATATGCTTCAGTGTAACCTTGAAGTAAATAGAATATTAGAAAAGTTAGATCTCGCAGACCTTTGGCATGATTTGGACATAAATGGTAATACCACAAACAAATTATAAGAGCAAAGAATAATTTACCAGTCATATCAAGGGGGAGGGAAAGAGTTCATGACAAAACAAGAGACATTACAAAGTATAAAATATATAATTTTGATTATATCAAATTAAAAATTAAGTTTTGTACAAACAAAAGCAGTGTGCCAAGATTAGAATAAAAGTAGAAAGATGAGAAACAGTATTTACTGCAAGTGTCTCTGATAAAGACCTCACTTCTCCAATGTGTAGAGAATCAGAAGATTACAAGCCATTCCCCTTTCCCTAATCCCTATTTGAAAAATGGTGAAAGGATATGAACAGACAGTTTTCAGGTGAATAAAACAAAGAAATCTATAGACATATGAAGAAGTGCTCTAAATTACTTTTGATTAAGGAAATGCAAATGAAAAGTACTCTGAGGTACTATCTCACACCTATCAAATTGACTAATATGGCAGAAAAGTAAAATGGTAAAATTTGGGGAAGAAATGGGAAAACTGGGACACTGATGTTGGTAGAGTTGTGAATGGAACCAACCATTTTGGAGGAGAAATTGGAATTGCGCTCAAAGGGCAGCCAAACTATTCATACCCGTTGGTCTAGCAATACCACTACTAGGTCTGCGTCCCAAAGAAATAATAAAAAAGGGAAAAGGGCCTACATGTGCCAAAATATTTGGAGTATTCCTTTTTGTAGTAGAAAAATATTGGAAGTTGAGGAGAAGTCCATCAATAAGGGAATGGTTGAACAAGCTGTGGTATATGGATATGATGGAATACTCTTGTACAAAAAAGAAATGAGGAACAGGCAAATTTCAGAAAAAAACTAGAAAGACTTGTATGAACTGATACAAAATGAAATGAGCAGAACCAGGAAGACATTATATACAATATCAGCAAGATTGTGTGATGATCAATTATAAACAACTCAGTTCTTCATCAATGATCTAAGATAAGTACAAAGGACTCATTAAGGAAAATTCTATCCATATCCAAATAAAGAGTTGATGGACTCTGAATGCAGATTGAAGTATATTTTTCCATTTATTTTATTCTTTCTTATGTTTTCTTTCTTTTAATCTGTTTCTTCTTTCGTAACTTTGACTTATTTATGGAAATGTTTTTACATGATAGCGCATATTTATATCTAACTAGCTATCATTTTCAGAAGAAGAGAGGGAAGGGATGGAGAGAGAAAAAATTGGAACTTAAATGAAATGCTAAAAGATTTCTTGACATGTTACTGAGAAAAATAAAATACTATTTAAACAAAAGAAAGATTTTCTTTTATTTTTTACTCTTTAGACTTCATTTTATTATTCCTTGATGTCTTTTCAGTATTTTTGTGCCTCTTTTTCCCATGTGGTTGACTCTCTTTTTCCAAGTTTCATGCATTAGTCACTTACTTTCTATTTGTTCTTTATCTCTCTTATCTGATTTTTAAAGTCCCCTTTAATTTGTTCCAGGAATTCTTGCTAGTCTTGTGTCCAATTCACATTTTTCTTGAGACTTCACATGCAGCTGTTTTCACATTAGTGTATTCTGAGTTGTCTTGATCTTCCCTGTCACCTGTTACAGTAACATTTTAGGACCAGTTTTTTAATTATTGCTTTTGTTTGCCAATTTTATTAACTATTTCTTTTTTTTATTTTAAATAAATTTTATTTAACTTTTTACATTCATTTTCACAAGATTTTGGGTTCCAAAATTTTCTCCCCATTTGTG
>CM053771.1:205482446-205519002 GCA_028658325.1 Potorous gilbertii | reverse complement strand
GAGTCCTCTCCACCCCAGCCTAGTGCTTGGAGTCTGGGATTCAAAAGCTGCTCCCCAGCCTCAGGGCTTTTGGCAGCAAGCCTGACTGCTCTTCAATGGGAGCTTATCTGCTGGTGCTCAGGTGGGGCAGGGCCGCCTCTCAGGCTCAGTTCCCTCAGGGGGTTTATGCAGAGATCTTTTGTAATGGAGCTGGGGTGGAGCTCCTGCCTGCTCTGGGGGCCTCTGGCCAAGCGGCCTTTGCCTCTGCCTCTGCCCAAGCGGCCTCCCGAGGGGGTCCGAGTCCTGGAGATCCCCCGCTCTCCTCTCAGCCCGTCTCTCTCACTGACCTGTGCGTCTGTGGGTGGAAGGACCTTCCCGGCAGCAGGAGATTATGGTCCCTGACGCCTGCTGGGCTCTGCTCACTCCTCTCAGTGCCGCGTGGCCGGGGCGGGGGAGGGGAGGACTCCGCAGGACAGGACTCCGCTCCTGCCCAGGGGACCTTTGTGGTCGGTTTTTCAGGGTTCTCTGCAACGGAAATCTCCTTCACTGTGTTTCTGCGCGGCTTCCACTGTTCCAGAATTTGTCAGGAGTTCTTTTTAGAGGAAATCTATGGGCTGTGGGTTCGGAGCTAGCAAATGTGAGTCTTTCTACTCCGCCATCTTGGCTCCGCCCCCCACTAATGATGCTTCTTGAGTAAGAGAGCAAGATGTTCAGAATTGTGCCTTAGGATATCAATTTGGTTTCTCTATGGAGGATGGAAGGGAGAGGGGAGGGGAAGCTGGGAGGAAATCTGTTGCAATTGTCCATGTAGGAAGCATTAAATACCTCAACCAGGGTAATCATGGTAAAAATGGAGAGAAGGGGAAGGTATCAGAGATTTTGTGGAGATATAAGCAATAAGATTTGACAACTGTTTGCTGTGAGGATGAAGCCAGAATAAGGAGTTGAGGTTGGAACCCAGGTTCCAGAAAAGATGGTGGTGCTCTTGAAAGAAATAGAGGAGTTAACGATGATAGAAGTACCATTTTAGCAAAGTTCTTCTTGTAATAGTGCTTGGGGTGTGTTGAATGAGAAGACAGAAAATTTCCTTCCTGAAATGAGTGGTAGCTATAGAGAAAGAAGAATGGGATGGGAAACATTATGGAAGAATTTATAGAATTGCAATAATTATGGGTACAGTCAATGAATATGTAACATGGAAGAAAACATCTGTAATGAATACCAGTAGTGAGTAAAGGCACTGATAGGGAGTAAAGGCTGAGTAGCAGATGACATCATTCTTGTATTTATATTAAGTTTAGCACTAGGGCATATGTTACTGTATCATTGCTTTCCACTGCACGAACTGACTCACTTCCAATGCCCACAGCTCAGGCCCATACAAAAGACAAAAGCAGGTGATTTTGGTTCTGCACGTTGTGGATCTGTAGGAGAGAGTATCTGCACTCAGTAAGTCAAACTGGGAAACATGCCATTTGTCATAATCAGTCAATAATGAAATCGAAGGAAGGAGGTTGTAATCAACCTAAGCACTTGCTTTACTCTCCATGGTATCAAGTGCACTCTATGGAGTGCTCTTGGTCACAAAATCTGTCCCACAAAAATGGGACATTGACCCATCTCCATTTGGGAACAGATAGAAACAATATAGCCTTTGGCAGGTATGCTCTTAAGAGATCACTTGATCGTGTGTTAATATTGCCAATATTCTGCAATGCTGCTGGTGTTTGATTTTATACAATACAGTTGCCTCTTTGCCATAATGTCATAAAATACTGATATTAAGTAATGAAGATTAATGATATCCCCCTTCCCAACATAATCTTTGTACTTGGTTTGAGTGATCTCTTAATTCTATAAATTAATAGGATTTGTTCTTAAGGCTTAACTGAATATGTCCATTTTGTGACAGGATCAGAAAATCCCAACAAATCCTGTACAATCAGTACAGGATGGCCCAAAGGTTTTAGAGCAATTTTAAGCTACTAAAGTTTAAAACTGCACTAAGACCTTTGAGTCATCCTGTATAAATGTACTACCTCTTCTTCATTTAGAGCACTATAAACACACACTCTCACATACATACATACACATCTATTTTTAGGTTCTGACAGAAAAAAAGCCCACATAGTGAAAAGTCAGTAATATTTCCCAGACTGACAAGACCAAACTGTTCGAAATAAAAATTCCTACCGATTACATGGTTCATCTCTCCTCTGAAGGGCAAACCTCCAGAGAACCCCAAACAGCACTGGTCTGACACAATGTTGATTTTTTTTTCCTGTTAGAAATGATTGTTGGGTATTGTTCTCAAGGTCATAGGTTTTCATTTATCTATTTCTTTGGTTATTAGATTCGCTAATATTCTCAAAAGGCTTCAAACCAAAACAAAGTGACTTTAGCAATGCATTGACAACAAAAATGACTCGTTTTGAATTCAGATCTGTTAATAAAAAATTTCCACCTCAATTTTTCTTCTCTCCCTGCCCCGCTTCACCTCCAGTTCAGACCTACAATTTCAAGAGTATGGGAAATGTTCTTCAAGGATAACCATCAGCAACTCACTGGTAATTTATAGTCTTAGAAAGTTTCCTGAAGCACTGATGTATTGAAAGTTATAGAGTTGGCATTTGTCATGAGCCAGGCTTAAACCTATGTCTTTCTGACTCCAAGGATGTTTCTTTAACTATTAAGCCACACTGATTCTCAAATTTTGCTTTAGAATATAAAAACTCAATACCCAATCTATCCTGGAATTTTCATTTGACTTCATTCTCATGTTGGTGAACAGTCATTCTGACCCAGTGTTCACTGGCTGGCACCTATGGACTTCTACTTTGGGTTATTCCCTAGTAAATTTTGGCATTAGGTCTAGTTGCCTTCTTTGAGCCCTTTTCAAGGACTGAAGAGTTCTCCGCTGTCATGAATGTCTGACTTCCTCTGTCCTATCCCCTATTATTTTCAGTAAGGGGAAGAGTTTCAAATTGTGACACTTTGGACAAGTACCTGGGAGTCTGAATGCTAATCTACTGGCATCTATTCACACAAATCCATCCACTGAGGACTGCCCCTCTCCATGTAGAACAATGGGATCCCACAATAGAGCCTTTATCTCCCATAGATGTAGAAACGATAATACAACCCCATCTTGAAATGGTATCCACAGGCAACTCACACTATGAGAGTAAAAAAGGGCTATTTATCCATGAGTAGCCAATACATAGATATCATGGGAAGTGTCTTTAGGGTGAGTGCTGCCAATCAAAGCAAAGCAATACCAATATTTTGAAAGTTGGTATTATAGGAGTAATTACCAATGGTGAATGAAAAACTATATACTTTATCCTTTCAATTGGTGGAAAACATTCAAATCAGGGCAGATTTCCACCTCTTGGTGAAGACATCTTTTATTTCTTCCAGTCCAAGAAGAGGTAAAAAAATGGTGTTTTAGAGTCACAATAAGCAAATTGGTAGGGTGTTGCTTTACAATTGGATTTGATGCTAAGAAATCATATAATCTAACCCCCTGTTTTATAGATGAGCAAACCAAAGCTCAGAGAGGTTGGGACTTGCCTAACATTATACAGATTGGAAGTGGGAGACCTTGGATTTGAACTCAAGACCTTTCTTTTTAATACCTCGTACACTTCACACTATATCATACTACCTTCAAAGCTAACAAGGAGCTTCTGGGCTGACAGAGTTAAAGTCCAACAATATTTCAATAAGCTTAAATGTTGAACTGTGTCCACTAGGATGAAGGTTCATATGGATAAATGTAGAGTTTTACAGCTGGCTTTAAAAAAAAATCAAGTATACAAGTCTAGGAGAGTGGCTGTTTATTCATATATCTTTATGTAAAAAACTCAAAATTTTTAGAAAACTGCAAGCAAAATGTGAGTCAACAGTGTTATAGAGTAGCAAAAAAGGTGACATGATTTTAGGTAAAAGCTTAGTATTCAGATAAGTAAAAAGTGCAACCTTGCTGTATTCTGTCTTATCCAGATGCCTTTTTGGAGTACTGAGCTCTGTTCTGGGAGGAAGGACTTTTGCAAACTAGAGTACCTCCAGAAAAGTGAAACCAGCATGGTGAATGGAAATTAAAACCACGCCAGCAGGTTAAATGAAAGAACCAGGTATAATTATTCCAAGAAGAACGGTGACTATCACAAACTACTTGTATATGAACAGTTATCTTATGAAAGAAGCATTTTATTTGTTCTCTTTGGACCCCAGAAGAAGAATTAGGCACAGGCTTGTAAAAAGCACAAAGAATCAGATTGGATGAAAACATTCCTAACCATTATAGAGCTGGCCAGAAGTGAATGGATTGACCTTGGAGATTGTAAGTAGATAATCACATAGACAGAATGTTACCTTAGAGAATGGATTATCAGAGGTTCTTAACCCCCTCCTCCCTTTTTTTTCTGTCATGGACCCAGTTATTTGGCAGTCTGGTGAAGTCTATGCACCTCTTCTTGGAATAATTTTGTTGTTGTTTTTTTAAATATTCATAACTGAATGAAATACTAAATTTCAATTATATACACACACATATGCGTGTGTGTGTGTGTGTGTGTGTGTGTGTGTATGTGTAGTGTATATATCCAGTTCAGGTTCATGGACACTCCCCTCAAATCTATCAATCTATCTGCTCAAGGGGTCCATGGACGCTGAGTTAAGAAAAGTAGCTTCCAATCTGTATAATTCTGTGAAATCCACAAGACAGCATTGCCCTCAACTGTTTCCTTTGTCTGCTTTAAGTAGCTGGTTGCTGCATCACCAGATGAAGAGGTATTTGATATCAGCTAACTTAACTACTCGTAAAACATGATTCCAGGAGCAGAAATCAATGTTCTGGGGGGCTACATCCAGGACCCAGGCTGACAAGCCACTAAGAAACCCTCACGAAAATGGCCAGGATCATGGAGATATTAGATTCCTAATTCTAGAATTTGATGGAAAGCCAAAGCAAGGGCAGCAGCTGTAGGCTGACTCATGAATGGCAGGCTCCAGGCCCTGCTGAACAAAGGAGGATTGAGCTGCAACCATTTGCTGCTTGGGAGTCTTTGAAGTCTTGTTACAGTTGCTTGCACCTCCATCCAGCTTATTCAGCAGATCTTTCAGTCTGCAGAGGGGGTGGGTTGGGGAGGAGGCAAGTGCATGCACGAACGTGTGTGTGTGTGTGTGTGTGAGTGAGAGAGAGTGTGTGTGTGTGCATGCATGCTCATGTATCCCTCTTGCCTTACATCACTACAGGAACCCTTGAAAAAAATGTTTCTTTCCATCACTCTTCATGGCCACTATCAATAATTAGCACCATAGAGAATGCGAAGTCATCGATCTCGGCTGAATATGAAATGTGGGAAGTAGCATGTATTTCTGCTGTTCGTTTGTCTTTTTGGTTCTAACTATTGCTTAGTTGCTGACCCTGACACTCCGTTCCTGTCTCCTGGGATATCTTGCCCCTCCCCACTTAGGGCAACTTCATTTTGCATCGACTATGACAAAGATTTTTAGAGTAGTAAGACACACAAATAAACTTTTTTTTTAAATGAATAGAAATTAGAAGACAACAGGCCACTAGGGAAGAGCAATTGTATCAAGATATCTGAGTCATCATTGAACCTCACCTTTAATTTGGAACTGCCTTTCCCATTATTTCTATATAACAACTTCAGGAAATCACTTGGGTTTTGCATTCTAAGTCTGATACAATGTGGTATAGCAGGAAGCTTTTTGGACCTGAAGTTCTGAGATTCTGGGGGTCAAATCCAGGGGTGTACTATAGACAACTCACGTAGTCTCATGAGAGAAAATTATATACCTCCCAAATCACCAAACACTATAAATTTGTCTTGATTTATTATTTTGTTGATTGTCTAGACTTAAAGAGATGCAGACAGTGTTAACAATGCAGATAATTTAAAGTGAGCGGTATTAACATTTTTTTCCCCCCAGAGAGCCAGTTATTAAAATTTTACCACTCTCACAATCCTATATCTGGCATTTTTTTATGTGACCATTAACATCCCTGACCTGACTCAGTTTCCTTTTCTCTCCAAAATGAGGCTAATAGCAATTTAGGGCTTACCTCATTTGGCTGTTATAAGAATCAAAGGATATATTGTATATCAATCAATCGACTGATCAATAAACAAGTATTTATTAAATGCCAACTGTATTCCAGGCCCTGCACTAGGTACTGAGAACATAAATACAAATACAAAATAGATAGAAATACAAAGAATAAAACAATCCTTATTCTCAATTAACTTATATTCTAATAAGGGAGAAAAGGTACATAGAAAAATATATGCAATATAAATACAAAGTACTACATAAATTGATATGATGATGGAAATGGTGCTTTGAACGATGACTTCAAGGTACTGTGTTCGTGACCTTGCTCAAGTCACTTCACCTCTGTTCAATTCCTTATTTCCAAAAAGACTAGATGACCTCCAACTACCCTTACTGCTATAACTGTGTTCTTATTATGACAGGTTATTATAGTCCTAAGCAAAATTATGTAACAGTTGAAATTTGTCTTTGGCATGTCTAGTTTTCTCATTATCATATTTATTGCTCCTGTCACCCATTCCCTCTCTTTGTATCCCCCTAACACTAAGCACCCACTGTATATCTCATTTCCACAGGGTTTTTCATAGTTTTTTTTGTCAACCAAAGGCATTAACTGATAAACTTTAACGCCCCTGAAGAGTATTTGCATTTTCATAGATGACTTTAAAATTCAAAAGAATAAATCTATAATGGCCCATGATAGAGACTGCTATTTTTGTCAGGGAGCCTTTGACTGGCATTCCGCTCACAGTTTATGTATTCATAAAACAATTGGCCCTACATGCCTGAAACTTAAGACAACCTTTCTTGCTTTGCCTTCAATACAAAAATGGGATAACACCAATTTAGAGCATAAATGAATTAAGAAAATATATGTAACAATTTCCCAAATTTCTTAGAAAAAAATCTCCTTAAAAATGTATACTCCATGTACAATTGGCAATTGGTGAATCAATAAACATTTATTAAGAACCTACTTTGCCATAAGCACTGTGCCAAGCACTGGGGATACAAAGAGCAAAAGATAGTCCTTAATCTCACAGAGTTCACATTACTCTCTAAAGAGGGAAACAACATACAAACAACTCTGGATGGTGTATACGTGTGTGTGTGCATGCGTGTGTGTGTGTGAGTGTGTGTGTCAGAGAGAAAGAGAAAAAGAGAGACAGAGAGAGAGAGAAAGCACAGAGTCTGTCAGTCATTAAGCATTTATTACATGCTTACTATATACCAGGCACTGTACTAAGTAC
This sequence comes from Potorous gilbertii, assembly GCA_028658325.1. Lineage (NCBI taxonomy): Eukaryota > Metazoa > Chordata > Mammalia > Diprotodontia > Potoroidae > Potorous > Potorous gilbertii. Next base: position 205,511,689 of record CM053771.1, on the reverse strand, counting down.
TGGAGATATAAAAAAAGGGAAAAAATAGTCTGTACTCACAAGGAACTCACACTCTAATGGGGTAATACAACACATAAAAAGAAACTGAAAAATATGTGTTTGGTAAAGGAAGGTACTTGAAGAGGCACGTTGAAACTTGGTGGGAAATGATGAGATGATTGTCCTGGATGTCATCTTTATTATTTTTTGGTGGGGCAGAAGGCAAGGCAACTGGGGTTAAGTGACTTACTCAAGGTACACAGGTATTTAAGTGTCAAGTGTGTGAGCCTGGATTTGAAATCAGGTCCTCCTGACTCCAGGGTCGATGCTCTATCCACTGCACCACTTAGCTACCCTGACCTTCTCTTTAAATAAAGGATCCGTGAAGAGTTCTCTGTCCAACCTTGACTCTCATCAATCAGAGGGAGGGGCTACAAGGGCAGTGGGTATTGAGGTGGTGTCTTGGTGTTAATAACATTTTTCTACGTATATTTCCAGAGATTATGACATCTGGGAGAGCATGGCAGAGAGAAATGATGAGATGGACAGAAGGAAAGCATTAATATTAAGGAGGACCAGGAAAGTCTTTAGGAAAGAAGGTGGTATTTCTTTTTGTTCAATGTATTTATTTATTCTTAGTTTTCAACAGACAGTTCCACAAGATTTTGAGTTCCAAATTTTCTCCCCATCTCTCCTCTCTGCCCATTCCAAGATGGCATACATTTTGATTGCTAATTCCTCCCATCTGCCTTCCTTCTATCACATTTCCCTCCCTTCTCTTATCTCTTTCCCCTCTATTTCCTTATAGGACAAGATAGATTTCTATAACTCATTGCCTGTGTATCTTATTTCCCAGTTGCATGTAAAAACAATTTTTATTATTCACTTTTAGAACTTTAAGTTCAAACTTCTCTCCCTTTCTCCCTCCCCATCAATCCCCACTGAGAAGGCAAGCAATTCAATGAAGGTAACACATGTAGTTATGCAAAATATTTCCATAACAGTCATATTATGAAAGACTATATCTCTCTCCATCCTATCCTGCCCCCCATTTTATTCTGTTCTCTCTTTTGTCCTTGTCCCTTACCAAAAGTGTTTGCTTCCATTTCCTCCTCCCATTTGCCCTCCCTTCTGTCATTGACACCCCCCCCACAGCCCACTTATCCCCTTCTCTTCTACTTTCCTGTAGTGTAAGATAGATTTTCATACCAAATTGAGTGTGCATATTATTCCCCACTTAAGCCAAATGTGGTGAAAATAAGCTTCATTTTTCCCTCTCACCTCCTCTCCTTACCCCTCCTTTGAAAAAACCTTTTTCTTGCCTATTTTTTGAGAGATAATTAGCCCCATTCCATTTCTCCCTTTCTTCTCCCCATATATTCCTTTCTCTCCCCTCAATTTTATTTTTTTAGATATCATCCCTTCCTATTCAACTCATCCTGTGACCTCTGTCTATATGCATATAATTCCTCCAGCTACCTAAAAACTGAGAAAAGTCTCAAGAATTACAAATATGATCTTTCCATAGAGCAATGTAAATAGTTCAACTTTATTAAATCCCTTATGATTTCTCTTTTCCGTTTGCCTTTTGATGCTTCTCTTGATTCTTGTGTTTGAAAGTCAAATTTTCTTTTCAGCTCTGGTCTTTTCATCAAGAATGCTTGAAAGTCCTCTATTTCATTGAATGATCTTGTTTTCCCCTGAAGTATTATACTCAGTTTTGCTGGGCAGGTGATTCTTGGTTTTAATTCTAGTTCCTTTGACTTATGGAATATCATATTCCAAGTTCTTTGATTCCTTAATGTAGAAGCTGCAAGAGCTTGTGTTATCTTGATTCTATTTCCACAAAGTCAAATTGTATCTTTCAGACTGCTTGCAATATTTTCTCCTTGACCTGGGAACTCTGGAATCTGGTTACAGTGTTCCTAGGAGGTTTTCTTTTCAGATTTCTTTCATGAGGTGATTCATGGATTCTTTCAAAATTTATTTTACCCTCTGGTTGTAGAATATCAAGGCAGTTTTCCTTGATAATTTCATGAAAGTTGATGTCTAGGCTCTTTTTTATTCTTCTTGGCTTTCAGGTAACCCCATACTTTATAAATTGTCTCTCCTTGATCAATTTTCCAGGTCAGTTGTTTTTCCAGTGAGATAGTTCACATTGTCTTCTATTTTCCATTCTTTTGATTTTGTTGTATAATTTCTTGGTTTCTGATAAAGTCATTAGCTTCCATCTGTTTCATTCTAAGTTTTAAAGAACAATTTTCTTCAGTGAGGTTTTGAACCTCCTTTTCCATTTGACTAGTTCTACTTTTTAAAGCATTTTTCTCCTCGTTGGCTTTTTGGCCCTTTTTTGCCATTTGGGTTAATCTATTTTTAAAGGTGTTATTTTCTTCAACATTTTTTGGGTCTCCTTTAGTAAGCTGTTGACTCACTTTTCATGATTTTCTTGCATTGCTCTCATTTCTCTTCCCAATTTTTCCTCCACCTCTTTTACTTGATTTTCAAAATCTCTTTTGAGTTCTTCCATGATCTGAGACAATTTCAAATTTATTTTGGAGGTTTTGCATGAGGAAGCCTTGACTTTGATGTCTTCCTTCAATGGTATGCTTTGTTCTTCTTCATTGAGAAGGATGGAAGAATATACCTGTTCACCCAGAAATTAACCATCTATAGTACTATTTTTTCCCCTTTATTGGCCATTTTCCCAGACAGCTACTTGACTTTTGAGTCCTTTGTCAAGTTGAGGGTATACTGTAGGGTACTATAAGTTCTCATTTCCTCCAAGGAGGCACAATCAAGGGAGAGAAGTTTGCTCTTCTCCTGGCCTGCCCTCTGGTCTGGGAGCAATCATAACCTTTTCTGCCCAGGATCTGCAAGTAGAGCTCCCTCTCCACAACTACCTCCAGCTCCACCATGTCAGTGCTCCTCCTCACTCAAGGGTTGCCACTCAGGGCTGAGATTCAGATTGCCTACTTGATTCCCCCAGGGTCTTTAGGCTGACGGCTCTAAAAATTGACACTGCTGCTACCTGGGCCCAGGGCTAGGGCAGGACCCTGCTCCCTTCTCACCCAGGGGAAAGAGCTTTCTCACTTACTTTTGAAACTCTCTTTGTGGGTTGAGGAATCTGGGAACCACAACTACTACTCGGGATTCCAAGCTGGAAGCCTGCTTTAGTCCTGTTCCTGATGCGCTGTGCAGCTAAGACTGAGCTGCACTCTGCTCTGACCCTCATGTCATAGGCCTTTCCTGTTGGCCTTCCAGGCTGCCTTCGCCTGGAAATCTCTTTCACTCTGTCATTTTGTGACTTCTACTGCTTTGAAATTTGTTTAGAGTCATTTTTACAGGTATTTTATGAGCTGTTGGGGAGAGCTTCTACAGGTCTGTCCTTCTCCTCTGCCATCTTGGCTCCACCCCTCCATTTTAATCTTTAAGGAATTATTTTCTTCAGTAAGCTTTTGGACCTCCTCTTCAATCTGGTCAAATATGCTTTGAAGGGTATTCTTCTCCTCACTGGCTTTTTGAATGTTAGTCAATTTTTTAAAGTTATTTTCTTCATCATTTTGGGGGGTCTCCTTTAGCAAACAATTTACTAATTTTTCACAATTTTCTTGCCTACCTCTCATTTCTCTTCCCAATTGTTGTTCTACTTCTCTTGATTTTCAAAATCCATTTTGAGATCTTCCATGGCCTGACACCAAGTCATATTTTTCTTGCAGATTTTAGATGGAGGAGCTTTGACTTTGTTTCCTTCTTCTCTTTGTATATTTTGGTCTTCCTTGTAACCAAAGTAAGGATCTATAGTCTGATTATTTTTCTGGTTTTTGCTCATTTTCCTAGACATTACTTTTGAGCTGTTTTTCAAGGTAGTTCTTGGTTTACAGTGGGGTGGGAGGTGAACTGTCAGTCGCTTAATCCCCCCCCAATCTGTTGGCCTTGAGCTCCAGAAACAGTTGCTGCTGCTGTTTTTGCCACTACCCCTGCTCCTGCTGCTGCTGCAGGCTCCTCCTCTGGGGCTCCTCCACCTGCACTGCTGCCCTGGGGTTCGGGGCCCCACCAGTCCTCTCTCACACAATTCCTCCAGAACTTTTCCACTGACCTTCTAATTTGTCCTCAGAGTTTTGGGGTTGTGAAGTCTGGAAACTGCCAGAGGTACCCAAGATTCCGTCCCCTAGTGGCCTATTGAGGTCTTGTCCATGCTGGAGTGTCCCATAGTGAACTGTGCTCTGCTCTCAGAGTGGCATGATAAATACTTCCCAGTGATCTTTCAGGTTGTCTTGTGCTGTAGATTTGTTTCACTCCATCATTCTGTGGGTTCTGCAGCTCCAGAATTTGTTTTTTACAGGTAATTGGCTAGGTTTGTGGGGTGAGCACTAGCAAGTCCATGCTGTTACTCCACCATCTTGGCTGTACCCCTTCAGAGAGGTGTTATTTCATCTAGGACTTGAAGGAAGCTAAGGAAGTCAAGAGGCAGAGATGAGGAGAGAATATATAATCAATCCTCATTTTTTTTGCATGTGAATTTCACATTTGAGAATTCTCTTACTTGCTAAAATTTATTTGTAATCCCAAAATTAATACAGTTTTTTTGGTGGTCATTCATTGGGGAGGGCAGAGAGTCAAAAATATTTGAGTTGCCCAATATGTGTGTTCCCAGCTGACACTGAATGAGGCTATGATCTTCCTTCTTGTTTCAGCTTTCATACTGGAAATAAGTATCCTTTTTACAGTCTACTTAGTGCCATATTTTTGCTCTTTTTGTTGGTGATTTCACTGTTAAAAAGTCCCCCAAATATAGTGCTGAAGTGCTGTCTAGTGTTTCTAAGCTTGAGAGAAGGTGGTGATGAGCCTTATGGAGAAAATATGTGTGTTAGATAAGCTTCATTCAGACATGACTCATAGTGTTTTTGGCTATGAGTTCAGTGTTAATGAATCAACAATACAGTATATCCTTAGCAAGGAAGAGGAAATTTGAAGATCTGTAAGTGGTTCACTTTGGAAAGCGCTAAAGTAAATATTTGACCAGAGTCTTGTAGTGAACCTAACCCTGTATTTCCCCTAGGAGGAATGGTTTTGTATTCACTAATTTAATGTTCACTGTGACTTTATAGAACATAATTACTGTAAATGATGAGAATCAACTGTAATCCCACTCAGGGGGGATAGTCAGTAAAAATGCCAAGAATTGAGATATGGAGAGTCATATTCAAGAAACAGTAAGAAAGTCACTGTTACTGAACTGCAGAGTATGTAGGGGTGGGAGTGGGGATGGGAAATGAAGTGTAAGAAAATTAAAAAGGTAGGAAGGGTTCAATTTGTGAAGAGCTTTGCAGCTAAACAGGAGATTTTATTTTTGATACTAGAAATGATGGGGAACCTCTGGAATTTATTGAATACAGGGGGAAATACAGGGCAGATGGCCCTTTAAGAAGATCACTTTTAATAAATTAGAGGAAGATGAATGACTTCTCAGGGAGACTGAGAAGGAGAATATTTTAAAAGTCCAGATGTGCCTGTACTAGAGTGGTAGCAGTGTTAAAGGAAATAAGGGGATATATATGAAGGATAATGTAAAGGTAAAATTTATAGGACTTGGCAAAAGATTGAATATTGGGGCAATGAGAGTGAAAGTCAAAGGTAACTAGGTTCAGATCCTGAGTGACCAGGATGATATTTTTCAGACAATAATTAAAAATGATAGGAAGAAGGAAGTTTTTTTTTTAATTTTACTTAATATTTTATTTTTCCCAATTATATGTAAAAACAATTTTAAAATTCTTTTTTTCAGATTTTTCAAATTCCAAATTCTCTCTCTCTAACCTTTCCCTCTACCCCTCTCAGCTGAGAAGGAAATCAATGTGATATAGGTTATACATGTGTAGTCATGCAAAACACAGTTCCATGTAAGTAATTCTGTGAAAGAAAACTCAGCAAAAAAAACCCCCCAAACTCAAGAAAAATAGAGTAAATCTGTCTTCAGGCTCTACCAGTTCTTTCTCTAGAGACTGACATCCCCTTTCATCATAAGTCCCACAAAATATTTAGGATCATTGTGTTGTTTAGAATATCTAAGTTATTCCTACTAGATCATCATTCAATATTGCTGTTACTGTGTACAATATTCTCCAGGTTATGCTCATTTAAATTTGCAGCAGTTCAGGTAAGTCTTTAAATGTGTTTCTGAGAGCATCCTGCCCATCACTTCTTAAAGCACAATAGTATTCCATTAAAATCACATACAACAACTTATTCAATCATTCCTCAAATGATGGACAATCCTTCAATTTTCAATCCTTTGCCACCAGTAAATGAGCTGCTATAAATATTTTTGTACACGTAGGTCCTTTTTTTTTTTTTTAAATCTCTGGGATATAGAACTACCAGTGGTCTTACTTAGTCAAAAGGTATGCATGGTTTTATAGCCCTTTGACTATAGTTCAAAATTGCTCTCCAGAAAGGTTAAATCAGTATACAACTTTGCCAATGGTACCTTAGTGTTTTAATATTCCCCCCTCCCCTCCAACATTTGTCATTTTCCTTTTCTGTCACCTTAACCAATCTGATGAGTATGAGGTGGCAGTTTAGAGTTGTTTTAATTTGCATTTCTCTAATCAATAGTGATTCAGAGGATTTATTAATATGACTATAGATAGCTTTGATTACTTTAGCTAAAAGACTCTTCATATCCTTTGAGCATTTGTCAATTGGGAATGGCTCTTATTTCTGTAAATTTGACTCACTTTTCTATGTGCTTGAGAAATGAAATCTTAATCAGAGAAACTCACTGCAAATTGTTTTTAATAGTAATTATTACTAACTAGTATTTCCATCCATTCTATTTCCCCCTAGTTTATCCTACTCTCTCTTTTACTTTCTCCTTTTATTCTGCCTGTTCTCAAAAGTATTTTGCTTCTGACTTTTGCCTCCCCCATACTGCCCTTCCTTCTATCAGTTACCCCCTTCTCTTATCCCTTTCCCTTTCTATTTTCTTGTATAGTAAGATAGAATTCTAAACCCAAATGAGTGTGTATGTCATACCCTCTTTGAACCAATTCTGATGAGAGTAAGGTTCATGTGTTCCCCTCCCCACTTGCCACATTTTTCTCTCCACTATAAAATTTCTTTCAGGCCTCTTTTGTGTCAGATAATTTATCCCATTCTCCTCTATTTCTACTTCTCCCACTGGGTTCTTTTTTCTTATCTATTAATTTTATCTATCTATCTATCTATCTACCTATTATATCATTTAGGATGACGATATCACCACATTCAACTTGCCTCTGCTTGTTAGTTATGTATAATTCTTCTAACTACACTAATAATGAGAAAGTATATAGGAATTATAAATGTTTTTTCATCTAGGAATACAAACAGTTTAACTTTATCAAACTCTTTATGATTTCTTTTGTTTACCTTTTTATGCTTCGTTTGCATCTTGTATTTGAAAGTCAAATTTTCTATTCAGCTCTGATCTTTTCATAAAGAATATTTGAAAGTCCTCTGTTCCATTGAACGCTCATTCACCCCAACCCCAAAAGGATTATATTCAGTTTTGCTGGGTAGGTTCTTCTTCATTGTAATCCCAGTTCTTTTTATTCCAGAATATCATCTCCCAAGACCTCAACTCCTTTAATGGAGAAGTTGCTAAATCTTGTGTTATCCTGACTGTGACTGCATGATACTTGAATTGTTTCTTTTTGGTTGCTTGTAGTATTTTCTCTTTGGTCTGGGAAGTCTGGCATTTGGCTCTAATATTCCTGGGAGTTTTCATTTTGGGATCTCTTTCAGGAACTGATTAGTGGTGAATTCTTTTCATTTCTATTTTATCTTTTGGTTCTAGAATATCTGAGCATTTTTTGTGGATAGTTTTTTGAAAGATGATATCTTGGCTCTTTATTTTAGTCATGATTTTCATTTAGTCCAATAATTCTTAAATTTTCTCTCCTGGATCTATTTTTCAGACCAGTTATTTTTGCAATGATATATGTCACATTTTGATTTTTTTTCTCATTTTTTAGTTTTTGTTTGATTGTTTCTTGATGTATCATAAAGTCATTAACTTCCACTTACCCCTCTCTAACTTTCAATGAATTGTTTTCTTCAGTATGCCTTTGTATCTCCTTTTACATTCAGCCAACTCTACTTTTTAAGGAGTTCTCTTCAATGAATTTTTGTGCATATATATATATATATATATATTCCATTTGGCCAATTCTTCTTTTCAAGGCAATTTTCTCTTTGTTGGATTTTTGTCCATCTTTTTACCATTTGGATTAGTGTATTTTTCAAGGGGTCATTTTCTTCAGTATTTTTTGGTGCTTCTTTTTCCAAGATATTGACTCTTTTTTCATAATTTTTTTTTTTGCATCATTCCCATTTCTCTCCCCAATTTTTCCTCTATCTCTCTTATTTGATTTTCAAAATCCTTTTTCATCTCTTCCATTTCCTGTGACCACTTAATATTTTTTGAAGGCTTTGGATGCAGGATTTTTGACTTTGTTGTCTTCTTCTGAGTATATGTTTTGATTTTCCTTGTCACTATGGTAAGTTTCTATGAGCAGAATTTTTTTTCTGTTGTTTTCTCATTTTCTAACCTATTTCTTGACTTTTAACTTTATGCTATGATGTGGCTCTGCTTCCCAAGTGGAGGGGGCACTGTCCCAAACTTTAGATTTTTGTGCAGTTATTTTCAGAGGTAGTTTGGGGATCAGTAAGGTTTTGGTTCTTCCAAAGGGGCATGATCTGGGGAGACTTGTATTAATTACTCTCCTATACTGTGCAGTAGGTTGTGAATTATCATATATACTCTTTTCAACCCTGTATCTGTGACCAGGGTCCCTTCTCCCCTGTGCCTGCAAACTCTACTGTGTTACAGCTCCTTCTCACACTGGGACTATGATCCAGGAATATGGTCAAAATCCAAATATAGGCAATGCAGCAGAATCCTGCCCCTGGTGCCAGCAAACAGACTCCTTCAAATGTCTTTGTTGATCAATCCCTTTACAGTCTGTAGGCTGAGAAGTCTGGAAATCATGAATGCTTCCACTGATTCATTTGCCCTGAGGCCCACTCCTTGTTTGTTTGGGCATGGTCTGCATGGCCAAGGCCTGTGCTAGCATATGCTCTTCTTTCAACCTGGTACAACAGACTTTTCCTGCTAACATTCTAAGTTCTCTTGGGCTGGAAAATTCTTCCACTTCATCTTTTTGTGGGTTCTAATGCTCTGGAATTTAGTTGGAGTAATTATTTAAAGGTACTTAGAGGAGTTTGGGGAGGAACTTAGGTAAGTGTCTGCCTTTACTCTACCATATTGGTTCTGCCTCAGAGGTAAGGATTTTGAATATATTGAATTTAAGGTGTTTAAAAGACATCCAATATACAATAGGCAGTAGGAGATGTGAGACTAGAGGTCAGGAAAGAGGTTAAGATGATATTGGGGGGGCAGAGTAAAATCAGGGACTTACTTGAGCTCTCCCCCAAACCATGCTAAAAACCTATAAAATGACTATAAACAAATTTTCGAGCTGCAGAACCCACTGAATGATGGAATATAATAAATCTCCAGCCCAAGACAACCTGAAAGGTTGACAAGAAGAGTCTATTCTGCTGGACTGGGTGCAGAGTGCAGTCCAGAGTGGGTGATACCAGCACAGATCGAGTCTGAGCAAACCTCAGGGGGACTGAATCACTGGCAACTGTGGTAGTTTTGAGATTTCTTGACCCCAAAACATCAAGGACAAGTTAGAAGGTAAGTGAAAACAGTCCTTTGGACCTCTGTGAAAAAGTAGCATGGTCCAGCCACAGCCCCATGGTGACAGAGAGAGCAGAGGAGCCTATGGCAGCCACAGTGGTAGAATCAGTGAGAGTAGCTGTTTCTGGAGCTCTAGGCCCACAAATTGTGGAGGAATCAAGTGACTGACAGCACATGCCCCCACCCCCACTGGAAGCACAGAACTACCTTAACAAAGAGCTCAAAAGTCAAGTAAATGTCTGGGGAAATGACCAAAACAGGAAAAAATATCAGACTATAGAATCTGACTTTGGTGTCAAGGAAGACCAAAACATGGAATCAGAAGAAGACAACAAAGTCAAAACTCCTGCTTCCAAAACCTCCAAGAAAAATATTAATTGGTCTCAGGCTATGAAAGAACTCAAAAAGGATTTTGAAAATCAAGTAAGGGAAGTAGAGGAAAAAATGGGAAGAGAAATGAGAGTGATGCAAAAAAAATCATGAAAAATGAGTTAACTGCTTGCTAAAGAGGACCCCAAAAATATTTAAAAAAATAACACCTTAAAAAATAGACTAACTCAAATGGCAAAAAGAGATCCAAAAAGCCATTGAGGAGAAGAATGTCCTAAAAAGCATTTTTGGCCAGATGAAAAAGCAGGTTCAAAAAATCAGTGAAGGAAACAATTCTTTAAAACTTAGAATGAAGCAGATGGAACCTAATGACTTTCTGAGAAATCAAGAAATTATAAAACAAAACCAAAGGAATGAAAAAATAGAAAACAGTGTGAAATCTCTCTTTGGAAAAACAACTGACCTGGAAAATAGATCCAGGAGAGATGATTTAAAAATTATTGGACTACATGAAAGCCATGACTGAAAAAAGAATCTAGATACTATCTTTCAAAAAATCATCAAAGAAAACTACCCTGATATTTTAGAACGATTGGGTAAAATAGATATTGAAAGAATCCACCAATCACCTCATGAAAGAGATCCTAAAAGGAAAACTCCTAGGAACAATATAGCCAAATTCCAGAGTTCCCAGTTCAAGGAGAAAACATTACAGGCAGCAAGAAAAAAAAAATGTGAATATTTGTTAAACACAATCAGGAAAACACAAATTCAAGCAGCTTCTACATTAAGGGATCAGAGGTCTTGGAATATTATATTCCAGAGATCAAAACAGGTAGAATTAAAATCAAGAGTCACTTACCCAGCAAAACTGAATAAAATACTTCAGAGGAAAAACAGATATTCAATGAAATAGAGAACTTTCAAGTGTCCTTGATGAAAATTTCAGAGCTGAATAGTAAATTTGTCTTTCAAATACAAGAATAAAAAAAGCATAAAAAGGTGAACAGGAAAGAAAAATCATAAGGGACTTACTAAAGTTCAACTGTTTACATTCCTACATGGAAAGACAATATTTGTAACCCTTGAGAGTTTTCTCAGCATTAGGGTATTTGTGGGGATATAGACAGAGGGAACAGGTGAGTTGAATATGAATGGATGATACATAAAAAAATAAAATTAAAGGATGAGAGAGGAATACATTGGGAGAAGAAGAAATGGAGAAATAGAATGGGGTAAATTATCTCTCATATTAAAGAGACAAGGAAAAACTTTTACTATGAGGGAAAGAATGAGAAAAGGAATGAGTGAGTCTTACTCTCGTTGTATTTGGCTTCAGGAAGTAATAACATGCACACTCAATTGGCTATGAAAATCTATCTTACTCTACAGGAAAGTAGGGGAAAAGGGGATGGAGAGATGATAGAAAGGAGGGCAAATGGGATGAGGGGGTAATTAGAAGTAAACACTTTTGAGCAGGGGCAGATTCAAAAGAGAGAATACAGTAAATGTGGGGGCAGGATAGGATGGAGGGAAATACATTTAGTCTTTCACAACATGACTTACAGAAGGGTTTTGCATGACTAAACATATATAACCTATATTGCATTGCTTGCCTTCTCAATGGGGATGGGTGGGGAAGAAGCAAGGTAGAGAATTTGGAACTCAAAGTTTTAAAAATGAATGTTAAAAATTGTTTTTACATGCAACATGGAAACCAGACAGATAACAATTGGGTATAGAAATCTATATTTCCCTACAAAAAATAGAGGGGAAGGAAATAAGAGAAGAGGGCAGGGGTTGTAGAAGGCAGGGCGGATTGGGGTAAAGAGTAACCAGAATTCATGTTGTCTTGAGGTGGGGTAGTGGGAGAGATGGGGGAAAAATTTCGAACTCAAAATCTTGTGGAAAACTAAAAACAAATTAATTTTTTTAAAAAAGACTGTATTTAAGAATCATCATCACAGAGATGATAGTTCAATCTATGCAAGCTTTTGAGATTACCAAGTGAAATTGTATAGAGGGAGAAGGTGACCAAGGACAGAACTTGCAGTTAAAAGGAATGATGTGACTGAAGATCCAGCAAAGTGGTGGTCAGATAAGTAGGAGAATTGGTATAGAACCCTAAAGAGTAGAGACTCAAGGAAAAGAAGGTGATTGCAAGTGTCATAATCTTCAAAGAATTCCAGAAGAATGAGGGTCAAGAAAAGGTCATTATTTTGTCAATTAGAAGATAGTTGGTTACTTTGCAGAGGGGAGTTTAGTTTTAATAATGAGGTTGGAAGTCAGACTTACAGAGTTAAGGAGAGAGTAAGAAGAAAGGAAATACAGACATTTATTGTAGAAGAGAGTAGAGATATGAGATAGTAGGTAGTGGGAATGGACATCTGAAATGAGAGTTTTTTGAGGATGGGGAGACATGAGCATGTTTGTTGGTATAAGGAAGCAGCTAGTAGACAGAGATATATTGAAGATAATTGAGAAAGTGGAGTTGATAGAGGAGGCAGTCTGTTAGAGAAGAAAGAATGGAGTATGATCATTTGCTAATGTTAAGGGGTTTTTCTTGGCCAGAAGGGCCATCTATTCATTTATGACAGTTGAAGGCAGAGATAATGGCAGAAAGCATGTGTGTAAAGTGATATGAGGAAGATGAGGAGAAGAGGAGCTCTTGGTGAATGATCTCAGTTTTTTCAGCGAAATATGAAGATTCTCACCCCTCCTCTGGAAGAAGTGAGTATTGAGAAGCTTGGAGAGAGATAAAAAATTTAAGAAATGCTACAGTTGTGAGTGAGATAGTGAGTTAGTTAGGAAGATGATATTGATTGCATCAGTGGAAACAGAGTTGAGATCATGTAACATAACTTGTAGTGGATCCAATCAACACAATTTCAAGATGTTTTTCCAGCTTAATTCAACAGTATATGAGTAGGACCACAGACAATGTATGGTCCAGAACTGAGGTTTGACTGGACAAGATGAGCAGTAGGATAAGGAAACAAGGGACTTGAGAAGAAGACAGTATAGAGTTGAACTAGTTCAACAATGGGTCAAAATGAAGAAGAGAGGAGAATGTAGCAAACCTGGGGTTGATGAAAGAACTAAGGGTTTGAGAGACTGGAGTTCATAATGATAACAAACAACAAGGTTTGAGGTTGTAAAGTGGGGGGAGAGTTGTAATGACAAGGGATTATGATCAAAAAAAGAAATTTTAGAATTTATGAACTCATGTTCATGGTAAACCTGTGTATGATGATGAGATTAAAGATATGGCCATTTTTGTGTAGTTGGGGTGGGATGGGGAAGAAGGTCATGGGGAATAAGTAAATTAAGGAACTGAGAAGTTAGAGAATTTGAGGGAGTAGAAGTAAATATATTTCAGTCCTCTATGAGGGGAGGAGATACGGAAAAGAAGAACACTAATCATTGATTTCAAAGAGGAAAGAAAGGGAGTACACTGGAGCTTTGTAGACAATAACTACTAGAATTTTTATTGGATAAGAGACACAGGTTGAATGAACTTCAAAGGACGAGAAGTTGCCGAGTAAAAAAAGTACACGGTGAGCTTGGAAATAGCAATGGGGATCAAATTATATTCCACTTCCCAATGTGGATCAGTGAGTTGATGTTATTGCTTACATATTTTTAATCACTGGAAAATGACAAAATCATTTTCATTTTACAATAGCATTATTTATATATCATACTCCAAACTACCATTATACTATGAAGCCTAACTTTAAGGTCATTCAATAAAGATGGGTGGCACAATAAGAATTATGTACTGATTTTTCCCATTCTCCTTTTAGCACAACCCTATCCCCCCTTCTAATATTGTTTAATTGATTGTTTGCAGAACTACTTAACAATTTCAAGTGGGAGTTCCTAATGTTAATTATGTTAATGAGAGTTAAAGATCTTCCCCACCCATTAATGGGTCTGCCCATTAAGGGAAGTTTGATTAGGGGAGATTTGTTTTGTAGGAAGACCCACACCTTTTGTTAATTTCTAATGAGGCACTAGTTCTCAAGAGCTGTGATATCCTCTGGCTCTGAAAAATGCATACATACTCAGAGGTGAAGTTTTATTTTGGGGCTTACTCATTGGAAGTGAGTTCCTGGTTACTATGTATGTATGGTCAGAAAGTTGGATCTGTCTGTTGATCTGTGATGTATGTATTACTTATTGTTAGACAGTTGGAAGCCCTGTCTGTAGGTCTCTATTTCTCTATTGGTATTTTCTCTGAGGTTCAGGGTGCTGACTTTTTCCCCTGAACTAAGTGAATGATATATATGTGTTCAATGAAAGTGATTGTTGAACCCTCAAAAATTGCTTTCCTTTTAGAAATGCAGATCTAAGAACCTGTACAGCAGGCCCTCCTGTGTGTGTGTGTGTGTGTGTGTGTGTGTGTGTGTTTGTGTGTTGCTGTTACAGAGGTATCCATATCCTATATATGAGAGAGTTTGGTAAAGATTTTCATAGAATCATAATATAAAGACCATCTAGTTCAATCTCCACATTTTACAGATGATTAAACTGAGGTCCAATGATTTGCCCAATGTAGCAAAGACAGAAAGCGTCAGACCCAGGACATGATCTCCTGTCTCATGTCTCCACAAATGCAATTTTTCTTGCACCATGCATCTTGCTGCCTTGTGGTAAAAGAGATTTCACAGCTACTGAATAGACAGGGAGCCAAACTAGAAAAATGGAAGGAGATTCAGTTATCACTAATGAAGAAACAGCCCCAAGTGAGTATAATTTGCAAATAAAGCTTTACTCATATTTTATCATCTTTGTCAGAGAGTCTATATCCCATGCTAAGTAATAAAGTCTTCTTCCATTTTCCAGACCACGTACACCTGCCAAATTGGCTGAGAGATTTTAAACTGAAGTCAGCAAGCTGAAGCAGAAGCCTTGCTGATCCTTAGCCAGCAAGAAAGTATATCTCTCCATTCAATTTATTCTGGAAGTTGAAGCTCCTTGCCTCTGGGAAAGATGATAAAATGGAGTCATTTTACTCCTGACACCTTCAGAGTCAGTTACTCGGCATGGGAAAATTCAAGCTTGATGCATTCAAGCCATTGGCAAGAAAAATATTCTACAAGCAACTGGTGAACACCTCACAAAGGAATTTTATGAGAGGTCCATGTGGGACCAGAAACCAAAACCCCATAAATTGATACTACCCACATAACACAGAATGATATCTCAGAGCTGCTGGAGCTGGAGGATTTTTTCCTTCTGTCTTTCAATATTTGTACATCACAGCTGTTCCAGGTGGATGACTGAATACAGAATACCATATATGGTAGGTCTATGGAAGGGTTGTGGGTCAAGGTTGCCCTCCCAATTTCTGAAACTGATATGTAGACAAACTTACCTTTTTATTTGCTTTTACCCCATACTGTGCTTTTTAATTAAATATTCTGTCCTTCACATGAAAGTCTTCTTCTTGAATCTGTTATACCTAAGGTGTATCTCCTGTGATGCATCACAAGACAAAAAGTTAGTTTCATGGTTCTTTAATTCTAACTCTATCACTGGCTTCCACACAGGGTCATATTTGTGATAAAAAGAGTCCCTAGTGCATTTGGCTCAGTATCTGGGTTCATTCTGCTCTTAATCTGAGGCAGTTACCTAGAATGGCTCTGAGAAATCTTTTTCCAAACATCCTCTAACTGGCTTACCTTTCTCATTATTCTCAGAATTGTGAAGGTCATTGAACTGAGTTCCAGAAAACCAGGATCCAATTCCTGCTTTTACCTTTCCGAGTGTCAGTCCTTTTTATTTGGAAAATTAGGGGGTTTGACTAGATGATTCTTAAGGTACCTTCTAGCTCCATGGTTCTACGAATTCATAGTCATAAATTTATAGTGTTGGAAGGCACCTTAGAATTATGCATTTCACAAATGAGGAAAGTGAGTAAATCAATGACTTGCCCAAGCTCACACGGAACCAGGATTTACATTGTAATCCGTTGATCCCAAATTTGGTCCTCTTTGAACCACATTGTTTTACATTGTGATCTACCAAGGACCTCTTTCACTCCCCCTACCCCCAGGACTCCAAGATTCTCCTTTCGGAGTGTTGCTAAGAGCCAGACTGAGTCCAGAGAAGATCAGAAAGGGTCCACTCAAAGCTGACTTTACAGCCAGAGGAGGTCACCTAGGAATCAAACAGCTTCTGAGGACAGAGGATAGGCCACTGAGCAGATTCGGGTTGTTATTTTAATCCCTGGTAACCTTAGATTGAATCTTAATTACATTCATTATAAATGAAATATTGGAAAAATAAGCACAGCTGCTCTTTACAATTCTCTGAGAAAGCAAGTTCAGAACAGAAAGGACAAATGTGAAATATCAGGCTAATCACAGCTGAATACTCAATTTGCATTGACTTAAAAGACAATTCAATATCTGTGCATTAAAGACAATAGGTTAAGGGGTTAAGTGATTGCTTTCACTTTCAAGTCTGCATATAAAAAAGCAGAGATTCCAGATCCAAAGAGCAGTATTATTCTCAAAGAGAGTATGCTTATTCTTAATTATTTCCAAAGGCTGTCCACCTTTCTAGTGATATATCAATATCACAAATAAAAGAGCAAGGACCTAGTCATACAAAAGACTTAAAACTGCAGTTAGAAAAGTCATCTAATATTTAATACTAATGATATGATGATGATGCCTTGAATTCAGTTAGTGCCTTGTTATCATACTATCTTCATAGATTTAGTGCAAGTCATGTCATCATTTCTCTGATGGCATGGTCTTCTTCGGCAATGAAGGATGGACATAGAGAATTGGCAGACACTTCAGTCTTAGTCTAATGCTCTCTATTTTATAGAAGTTCAAACTGGGACCAAAGAGTTAAAGTGAATTGCCTAAGACAAAACAATCATAATGAAAGCTCATATTTGTATGTTGCTTTAAGGTTTGTAAAGATGCTTTACATATTTATCATAGCGGGCTTGAACTCAGGTCATTAGATTTCAAATCCAGAGCTCTTGTTATCTCTGCCAGGCTGCCTAAATTTCCAGCTGTCTAAGGCAATATAGATGAATTCAACAAAAGATTTTGACAAAATAAATCTGTTGCCATCGTTCAATGCAATTCATCTTCCTGGTTTCTCATCATTAATGAAAGTCAAATATTATTTAAACTTTATTTCAGTGACGGGTGCATATGTAGTAGGTAACAAGTTGGGTAACCATCAGGATAAAAGAAGAATTTCAGAAGCCTAGAATCAATTGGCAAAATCTATTTAGAAAAGAATGGGGGTAAATACTTGGGTTCAAAAAGTCAACTTCATACATACAAAATTGGGGAGATCTGGCAAGTTATCAGTTTGTATGAAATAAAGACCTGTGGGGTACAGCAGATTATAAATTCAATAGGAGTTGAGCATTTTATAGCAGTCAAGAAAGCTAACTTAACGTTATACTTTCTAGCATCCAGTCATAGGGGATGAAAATCCCATTGTACTTCTAGTCAGACCACATTTGGAATAGTTTTTCTTTCTAGGCATAATATTTTAAAAGAGAAATTGACAAAGTAGATATCATAGAGAGGAAAACAATCAGGATGGGGAAAGGTCTTCTGAGTATGTCTTGTGAAAATTCGTTAAGAATGGAGCATATTTGGCATAGAGGAAAGAAAACTTTGTTGAGGAGGCAAGGTAATAGTTGACTTCAAACATTTAAAGAATTGTCACCTGGAAGTGAGTAATGGATATAAATTATATGCAAACAGATATAGGTTGGATATAAGGAGAAACTTCCTAAAAATGACAATTATTCAAAAGTGGAATGAACTGTCCCAGCAGGAAGCATGGAATTTTCCTTCCCCAATGTTTTTAGGTATTGTCTGGATCCTTATGATGTTGCAAGGATGATTTTTGTATTGGTTGAACTAGATGACCATTCTGAGATTCTATGATTCTGAAAAAAGGGTAATGACTATATTCTCATAGAAGAGTCAGGTAATAATATAGTATGTTAGTGCTAAGAACTAGGCTATCACCACAATTATTCTGAGCATAAAGGGAAATTGAAGAATAAAGAAAGGAAAACTAAGAAATGCTAAAGGAAGTGATGGGTAGTGGAGGAAATAGTGTTCTAACTTTCATATGTTGGTTTTAGTGATGATATTTTACTAGCATCTAAATTTCAGGAGCCCTTTGGTTCAGTTCCCAGAGCACTGAATTTGGAGTCTACAAGAGCTTGGGTTGCCAATACTGGCTTTGCTGTATAATAGAGTATTTGACATTTCTGAAAGTTGATTAGCTTCTATGGCAGAAGTGGGGAACCTATGGTCCCTAGGCCACATGTGGCCCTCTAGGCCCTCAAGTGCAGCCCTTTGGTTGAATCCAAACTCCACAGAACATTTGTTCCCACAGGTTCCCCATCACTGCTCTATGGTCCTCACTTTCCTTATTTATAAAATAAGAAGAGGGGACTAGAAGATATTTAAGCCTTCTTAGACCTCTAGATCTTTGATGCTATGCCTCCTGTACTTCCTTTTAGTATTCACACAAAACTCAATGACTTTTATTCCCAGATGATTCATATAATATTGAACAAGTTATTTTAATTTCACTTCCACTAATCGCCTACTTCTCAAATTTATACCTTCACCTGAGTGTTTCCCTCTTTCTACCTGGTGTAGGCTTCCATATGCTAGTATTCCATTTATTTATTCATTTATCTGCACTGACAAACCCCTCCCCACCTCTGAGTTAATGTAGATTGTGTAATGGATTATGTAAATGTGACTTTCAGGGATGCATAAATACATATCACTGGAGTCTTGCTGATCTATCTCCAAGGGAGACTTTGATTCCTGCTTGTAGAGGAAAAGAAGAGGATATAAGCCTACTTGGGCTTTTGTCCTCTGACAGTACCAGATTGGAATTATATCTATCTTCCTCAATAATGTTGCTAATTTGGGGAATGTGTTTTTATGTTTTTCTTTTAATTTTTTCATTTATTTTTAGTTTCCATGAAATTTTGAGTTCCAAGTTTTCTCCACATCTCTCCCTTCCCCCATCCAAAACACTGTGCATTCTGATTACCACTTCCCCCAATCTGCCCTCCCTTCTATCACAGCCCTCCTTTCCCTTTTCCCCATCTTCTCTCTTTTCTTGTAGGTCAAGATGGATTTCGTTACACCATTACCTGTATTTCTTATTTCCCAGTTGCATGTAAAAGCAATTCTCAGCATTCATTCCTAAAACTTTGAGTTTCAACTTCTCTTCCTTCCTCCCTCCACACTCATCCCCACTGAGAAGGCAAGCAATTCAATATAGGCTATATATGTGTAGTTTTGCAAATGACTTCCATAATAGTCATGTTGTGAAAGACTAACTATATTTCCCTCCATTCTTACCTGCCCTCCATTAATTCTATTTTCTCTTTTGACCTTTGTCCCTTCCCTAAAGTGTTTACATCTAATTACTCCTTCCTCCCATTTTCCCTCACACTTCACTTATCCCCTTCTCCCCTACTTTCCTGTAGTGTAAGATAGATTTTCATACCAAATTGAGTGTGCATGTCGACCCCTCCTTAGGCCAACTGTAATGAGAGTAAGCTTCACTTTTTGCCTCTCACCACTCCCTTTTTCCCCTCCATTGAAAAGGTTTTGTCTTGCCTCTTTTATGAGAGATAATTTACCCCATTCCATTTCTCCCTTTCTCCTCCCAAGTTATTCCTCTCTAACCCTGTAATTTTATTTTTTTAGATATCATCCCTTCTTATTCAACTCACCTTGTGCCCTGTCTCTCTCTGTCTCTGTCTCTCTCTCTCTCTCTCTCTCTCTCTCTCTCTATATATATATATATATATATACACACATATATATATGTGTATATGTATATATGTATGTATGTATGTATGTATAATTCCTCCAAATACCCAAATACTGATAAAAGTCTTAAGAGTTACAAACATGATTGTTCCACGTAGAAATATAAACAGTTCAACTTTAATAAGTCCCTTATGATTTCTCTTTCCTGTTTACCTCTTCATGTTTCTCTCACTTCTTGTGTGTGAAAGTCAAATTTTCTATTCATCTCTGATGAAAAGAATCAAGAATTCTTTAAAGTCCTCTATTTGATTGAATGACTATGTTTTCCCCTGAAGTATTATACTCAGTTTTGCTAGGTAGGTGAATCTTGGTTTTAATCCTAGTTCCTTTGACTTCTGGAATATCATATTCCAAGCCCTTTGATCCCTTAATGTAGAAGTTTTTAGATCTTGTGTTATCCTGATTGTATTTCCACAATACTAGAATTCTTTCTTTCTGGCTTTTGCTCCTTGACCAGGGAACTGTGAAATTTGACTGCAGTATTACTAGGAGTTTTTCTTTTCAGATCTCCTTCAGAAGGTGATCTGTGGATTCTTTCAATATTTATTTTGCCCTCTGGTTCTAGAATATCAAGGCAGTTTTCCTTGAAAATTTCATGAGAGATGATCAGACTCTTTTCTTTTTCTTGGCTTTCAGGTGACCCCTACTCTTAATTGTCTTTCCTGAATCAATTTTCCAGATCAGTTATTTTCCCAATGAGGTATTTCCTCCACCTCTTTTTCTTGATTTTTTAAATCCTTTTTGAGCTCTTTCATGGCCTGAGAGTAGTGCATATTTATTCTGAAAGTTTTGGATTCAGTAGCCTTGACTTTTTTGTCTTCCTCCAATGGATGGAAGGGTGAAAGAAAATACCTGTTCACCAAGAAGTTAAACTTCTTTAGTCTTTTTTTCCCCCTTTTAGGGCATTTTCCCATCCAGTTACTTGACTTTTGAGTCCTTTGTCAAGAGGAGGATATACTCTGGCAACCCATAAATTCTCAGTTCCTCCAAGGTGGCACAATCAAGGTAGAGGAGTTTACTCCTCTCCTGGCCTTCACTCTGGTGTGGGAGTAACTACCAGTTTTTCTGCCCAGGATTCTCTCCAAAATCTCCACCAGTTCAACCTGCTCCCTTTTCACCCAGGAGAAAGAGACTGACCTTTGAAGCTGTTTTTGGCACTTGTGGGTTGAGTAATCTGGGAACTGCAGCTGTTGCTGGTGGTACCCTGAAGTCTGCTGCAGTCCTGTTTGAGCCACTCTGTGTGGCCAAAGCTGGAATGTGTTCCTTTGGCTATGTTCCCTGGGCTGTGCTCTGCCCTGAGCCTGTTGCCTTAGACCTTTCCTGTCTGCCTTCTAGGCTGTCTTGGGCTGGAAATCTCTTTCACTCTGTCATTTTTTGGCTTCTGCTGCTCTAGAATTTATTTACAGTCATTTTTTTACAGGTATTTATGGGCTGTGAGGGAGAGCTTCTACAGGTCTGTCCTTCTGCTCCACCATCTTGACTCTGCCCCTGTTATTATGTTTAATCTGCCAAGTACTACCCCTAAAAGGGGAAAGTTTTCACTCAGAGGCTTGATTTCTTCCCACTATATACTAGTTATGGAAAAGAACATCACTAATAGTGAATAGAAAGTAAATCTATCTAAGTAGATAGAAAAGAGGAACAAGGTGAGTCATACAGTGTAGATATACCAGAAAATACAGAACGTTTTCTCTCCTACTGGGGGAAAGATAACTCAGTCAAGAGAGAAGCCTTGATCTTAACCAGTAGGAAATTCCCCAGTCACTAGGGAGGTAAGCTAAAATGAGGAATAAGCTAAGAAGCCAGCTTTCCTTTATATGTCTACATTCCAGAGTCTGTTCTCTTTTTTTTCCAATAGTAATATCCCTGAAGAGCCTAGAAATGTGTGTGTCCTCTCTTAAAATAGGAGTCCCCCCAAAAAGAATGTATATCCTCTCCAGAACTCTCATGCCAACTCCATCCCTCATGCAGCTATGCAATGAATAGTCATTCTCCTCAAAATCCAGAGTCACCCCTTAGTAGCAACTTGTAAAACACTCTAATTGAGACCAAGGTTATATTTGGAAGTCTTCCCCACAACTGTTGGAAATTGTGCTAACTACTTAAAAACTCCACTGCTTTACAATGATTTGGACACCTTTAAAACAGCAGTGTTGATCCAATTCATTATATACATGCAAGTTAAAACATCACCACAGTATTGGCCATAATTTCTTGACTATCTTCTACCAGGGATAGATGGAGCTAAAGTTAAATGAGTCACAGAGATTTTTATCCCCCAAAGAGATAGTTTTTCCAGAAGAGATTTATAGATTGATCCATGTGGCCAAGTCTGCTTTCATTATATAGCACCTATCCCAGAAACAGGGCAGAATTCCAACAGAACATTCATCTAGAACTATGTATGACTCCTTATTTCCAGTGGGAGTTTCAATAGGTTCAGTGATTTGGTGACAGGTCTACAAACTGCTCTTGGTTCAGATGCTAAGCCCCAAGAGTAAGAAGACTCATATCTTATACAATGCTTTGAACTGTTGGAGGACACTCATTTTTTTGTAAGATAGAATATTTTTTACATGAGAAGGACACATAACAAGTTCTCTGCAACAGGGTATACATTCCTTTATACTCAGTAGGGCATTAAAAAAACCAAAACCTTCTCTAAGGGATAATAAAAAATTGATTATGTGATTTACTAAATGTGATCATTCTATTCACAATCAATTTCTCTAGCTGCAGAAAATGTATGCAATCAGTGTTACATTTTCTATCTTCTTAGGAATTTAATTCAATAAAGAGATAAATACATGACATTCTTAATAAATTATGAATTAATTTTTATATAGTATTTTGTCACTTTTGTTTCTAGAGATGCAGCTTTGCTCAGGGTCAGCTTTGGAGGAGCCAGAAAAATCCAGGTCCATGTCCTGCCTCTGATCTGCAGAAGATGTGACCAATTGACATTTTATCAATGTCAATCACCTAATTTTTCTCTTTTACAAGCAAATCTTTAATACTCTCTAACAAGATGTTGCCAATTTGCATGGGTGAAGGGTGCTTCTATACTCAGGGTTCCTAATATTAAGGAAATCACAGATCTACATCCTCTCTCCCCTATTAAAAATTGCTTTTACCCATAGAAATAAAGAAATATGAATTATATTTGTGATGCCTCTCCTTTCAACCTCTCTTTTAAAAATTCAGTTGGTAATTTTGACCATCCTTACACTAGTTTCTTTTATACCTGAAAGGTTCAACACTAAATCTGAACTTAAAAACTCAAGAAGAAAACCAAACAAGTAATTTGTTCAACCTTGTTGCTAAAATTTCTTGACAAGAGCAAATAGTATATTACAAAATTATCAAGTTCACCAGCCTCTGATGTATGTATAGACCCTACTAACTCAATTGATAAGTATTTATACAAATTCATATTTCCCAGTCATTTAAAAAGAACATAAACTATGATAATTTTATTACTTAACTAATAATTCATAACCCCCTTTTGCCATTACATTGATGTAACATAGACAAACTCCTTACTTTTCTCAAAATAGGATGTTAGCTTTCAGACAATCAGCAGCAAGGTGGCATAGGAGAGAAAGCCTGGAGTTAGGAATGCCTGACTTCAAATACAGATTTATTAGCTCTGTGATCCTGGACAAATCACTAAACCTCCATCTGACTCAGTTTCCTTGGCTTTAAAATAGGGATAGCACTACCTTCTAGGTTTCTTGTGAGAATAAAATGAGATACTTGTAAAGTGTTTAGCACAGTCCCTGTCACATAGAGATGCTAAATGAATATTGGGTATATTATGAGTTTGCTCACCTGCCTTTGATTGGTAATTAGCAGGTACAAGTTGAAGCCCAAATCAACATTGTCCTGGCTTAGACATGTTTAATAACAGTCTCCGAGAAAAAAAAAAGAATGTATGCTAGAACACACTTCTAAGTTTAATTTACAATAATAACATATTTTAATTACTTTCTTAAATCTAGAAAATCAACAAAACTCAACCCCTGATTTATAGCATTTGTCGATTTCTGAGGTCTAAATGTTCACACTGAAAATTGAACAATTCGATTGAGCTGGCTCCTGGATATCTGTAGACTAAATACAAATGGGATATGTTCTCAGCTGTTGTCTGCTAGGTCTTAAGTAGAATTTCAGTTTCTAGCCACTTCTCATTTCTTTCTTTTCTCTACCGGCTTCTTCTTGATGATCAGATTTTTAGATTCTATAACCTTGTTCCTTTTCTCCTTTACAACTGGATCAATACAGAATTGGAAATTCATTTTTGAGACCTTTCTTTTTTTGTGGGTGTATTTGTTCTGTAGAATTTTAGACTTGGGATCTCATTTATTCTTTCTCTGTACTCTGAAATAGGGTGTGACCAATTAGTCCTTTATCTATCACAAAATGGTTTGAAAATAGGTAAAGAATAATATGTTTAGACCTGGAAATGGTCTTAGGGATCATCTAGTAACAGCCTCTAGTTTTAGAGAGGCCCAGAGCTTTTAGATAATTTGCCTACCTAACTGCTATATGTCAGAGGTCATATTTGAATACAGTTCCTTCTGCGTAAGCTCTCTCTATGACATCTTGTTACTTTAAAAATGCATGCTCCTGGGAGAAGGGGCAGAGCCAAGATGGCAGAGTGAAAGCAGCTACTCACTAAATTCTTAGACAAACTCCTTCAGATACCTCCAAAAAGAGAATATGACCAAATTTTGGAGGGGCAGAATCCAATAGGAGACAGACTGTGACAGATTCACAGCCTAGGACAGACTGGAAGGTTGAAGGGAAGGTCCTGTTCTGCAGGGATGGAAGAGCACACAGGTAAAGCACAGCACATCCCCACCATGGCAGGGCCAAGCAGGAAGTCGTGGGTCATCTGAGGCAGGGGCTGCACTGTGGAATCTTGGGCATGTCAGCCCAGGACAGGAGTCCAGCAGAACCAAGTGAGAGAGAGCCCCAGGTATCTGCAGCAGCTGCTCCTAAGAATATCAGCCCGGAGATTAAATATATGTAAATCATCTACTTGAAATTCTGTGAGCTAAAATGAAGAAGTGATAGGTAAAGGCTCTCTCCCCCTCCTCTTTTTGACCTTGAAAGAACCATAAATTATTTTCCCAGAAAAATCCTGGAAAAGTGGAAACAGCAGAAGGGGCAAACAGTCTTGCAGCACATGAGGCTAGGAAAATCACTAAGGAGGATCCCTCTGGCTGTGGCAAAAAGGAATCAGTGCAGGACCAGAGTTGTCTCAGACAGCCCTGGGAGGAGATCCAGAGCCCAAGGGGGGTGGACCCCCACAACCACCAACACCAGGACCCCAGATATGCCTCAGTGCCCCAGGGGAATGGAAAGACACTAGGGCAAATGGGATCACCAACCACTGAGATTGCCTATGCTCTAACTCAGCAGAGGAGACCTCCTGTGAACAGACCACCCCTCCCCTTCACTTAAAAAGCTAGATCCATGGTAAATATGGGGAAAAACAAAAAGACTTCACCAGGTCTCTGCTTTCTCATACCATCCAGCTTAGCCCCAGGTAAGTAGTAGTACTTTAGCTTCTAGTTGAAAGAAGCAGACACCACAATACACAAACCTTCATCATCATGAGTAAGAAGTAAAGCAGGAAAAAAAAGACCATAGTATCTTTCTATGGGGACAAGGACCAAAACACGAATATGAAAGAGGTCAGCATTGAGACTGTACTCCCACCTGAACCTTCAGATGGGAATATGAACTAGTCACAAGCACAAAGAGCACTCTTGAAAGAGTTGAAGAAGGATTTTAAAAGCCAAATTAGAGAAATAGAAGAAAAACTGGTGAATGAACTGGTGAATAAAAGT
Organism: Potorous gilbertii; assembly: GCA_028658325.1. Classification (NCBI taxonomy): domain Eukaryota; kingdom Metazoa; phylum Chordata; class Mammalia; order Diprotodontia; family Potoroidae; genus Potorous; species Potorous gilbertii. The sequence continues at coordinate 205,485,914 of CM053771.1, read as the reverse complement.
ATGAAAAAAGAATTCACTGAAGAGATCAGCTCTGTAAAAAGGAAAATTGGACGAATGCAAAAGAAAGTACAAAAACTAACTGAAGAAAATAACTTCTTAAAAGATATAATTGGACAGATGGAAAAGGAGATGCAAAAGTTACCTGAAGAAAACAATTTGAAAAAATTAGAATTGGGCAAGTAGAACCTAATGACTCTATGAGACATCAAGAATCAGACAATCAAAATTTAAAGAAAGAAAAGATAGAAGAAAATGTAAAACATCTAATTGGAAAATCAACTGACCTAGAAAATAGATCGAGGAGAGAAAATCTAAGAATTATTGACCTACCACAAAGTTATGATGAAAAAAATTAGTGTGAACAATATCTTCCAAGAAATCATCAAGGAAAATTGCCCAGAAGTCCTAGATCCAGAGGGCAAAATAGTCGTGGAAAGAATCTGCTGTTCACCTTCTGAAAGGGATCCTAAACTAAAAACACCAAGGAATAATGTTGCCAAATTCCAAAACTATCAAGTAAAGGAGAAAATACTACAGGCAGTCAGAAAGAAACAATTCAAATATTGAGGAGCTGCAGTCAGGATCATACAGAATCTTGCAGCTTCTACATTAAAAGATGGAAGGAATTAGAATATGATATTACATAATACGGAGGAGCTGGACTACAAGCAAGGATTAATTATTCAGCAAAGTTGAGCATAATATGTCAGGAAAGGAGATGAACATTCAATGAAATAAAGATTTCCAGACCTTCCTGGTAAAAAGGCCAGAACTCAATAAAAAATTCGATCTTCAAACACAGGTTTCAAGAGAGGCATAAAAAGGTAAATGGGGGAAAAATTTGTTACTAAATATGGGCAAACTATTTACAACCCTATAAGGGAAGATGATACTTGTTAATCTTGAGAATTTGTATATTTATTATGAAATATTAAAGGGATATACATAGAGGTAGTGGGTATAAGTAAATGATATGTTGACAAAAATGTGATTTAAGGGTGCAAAGGGATTGTCATAGAAGATGTGAAAATAAGGAGGTAGAAAATTGTAATTTACATCACAGGAAAAGGCACAAAATTATATTATAGTAGAGGGAAAGAGAGGAGGGAGATGAGCATTGTTTGATATTTACTCTCATCTGATTTGGTTCAAGGAGCAAACAACAAACTTAATTCACTATATAAATCTAACTAGATCTATAGGCAGTAGGAGGGAAAGGAGGAAAGAAGGGGGAGGGGAGGCTTAAATGGAGGGAAGAAGTAATACGGCTAAAGAGAAGTAAAGGGGAGGGGGGCTGAAAGAAGGAAAGGAAGACTGTGGGAGGTGGTGGTCAAAAATTAAAACTCTATTGTGGAGGGGAAGGGAGAACTAAAAGCACAAATGGGGGAAAGAGAATGGAAGGAAAAACACAGATAGTAATCATAACTGTTAATGTGAATGGGATGACTTCTCCCATAAAATGGAGATGGATAGCAGAATGAATTAAAAACCATAATCCAACAATATGTTGTTTACAGGAAACACATTTTAAACCGGGGGATACACACAGGGTAAAGGTAAAAGATTGGAGCAGAATATATTGTACTTCATCTGATGTTAAAAAAAAAAAAGTTAGCAACCCTAATCTCAAAGCACAAGCAAAAATAGATCTAATCAAAAGAGATAAGAAATGAAACTATATCCTACTAAAAGGCACCATAAATGAAGCAATTTCATTACTAAGCATATGCTCTCCAAGTGGTATAGCATCCACATTCTTAGAGAAAAAGTTAAGGGAGTTACAGGAAGAAATAGACAGCAAAATTATACCAGTGTGGGACCTCAACCTCCCCTTCTCTAAAAGTGATAAATTTAACCTCAAAATAAACGAGAAAAAACATAAAGAGGTGAATAAAATTCTGGATAAGGTAGATATGATAGAACACTGGAGAAAATTGAATGGGGAAAGAGAGGAATATACCTTTTTCTCAGTGATACATGGCACATATACAAAAATTGACCATGTACTAAGGCATAAAAACATCATAATCCAGTGCAGAAAGGCAGAGATAGTCAATGAATCCTTCTAAGATCATGATGCAATGAAAAATTTATGTAAGGAAAAGCCATAGAAAGATAGACCAAAAATTAATTGGAATCTAATCCTAAAGAATGAGTGGATTAAACCACAAATCATAGAAATAATCAACAACTTCATTCAAGAGAATGACAATAATGAGACAACCTACAAAATCTTATGGGATACTGCAGAAGCAGTTCTTAGAGGAAGCTTATATGTTTGAATGCCTGCATGAACAAAATAGAGAAAGAGGAGATCAGTGAATCAGGCATCCAGATGAAAAAGAAGAAATTGAAAATCCCCAAGTAAATACCAAACTAGAAGTACTGAAAACCAAAGGTGAAATTAATAAAATTTAAATTAAGAAGACTATTGAACTGATAAATAAAACTAAGAATTGGTTTTATGAAGAAATCAATAAAATTGATCAACCTTTGGTTACTTTGTTTAAAAAAAAAAAGAGGAGAACCAAATTACCAATATCAAAACCAAAAGGGACGAAATCACCTCCAGTGAGGAGGAAATTAAAACAATAATTAGAAATTACTTTGCCCAACTATAGGCCCATAAATTCAACAATCTAAATGAGATATATGATTATTTTTAAAAATATGAATTGCCTGCATTAACAGAAGAGGAAGTTGAATACTTAAATAATTCCATCTCAGAAAAATAAATTGAACAAGCCATCAATGAACTCCTTAGGAAAAAATCTCCAATACCGGATGGATTTGAAAGTGAATTCTATCAAACATTTAAAGAACAGTTAATTCCAACACCATATAGATTGTTTTGGAAAATTTGGGAAGAAAGAGTCCTCCCAAATTCTTTTTATGGTACAAATATGCTTTTTTTTTTTTTACTTTTTTAATTAATTTATTTATTTTTACTATTCAACATTCATTTCCACAAGATTTTGAGTCCCAAATTTTCTCTCCATCTCTCCCCTCCACTCACCCCAAGACAGAGTGCATTCTTTTTAACACTTTCCCCCAATCTGCCTTCCCATCAGTACTTTTATTTTACAAATGAGGAAATTAAAGTCCATAGAGTTTATGTGACTTGCCAAGGAAGTATCACCTTCAAGAAAGGTCCATGTCAATGATCTCATCAAGTTGACAAAAGAAGGAGAAGGAGGAAAGAGACATCAAACTGATCAAAGGTTCTCCCATCAATCTTCCATTATATTCCCTAGTGATAAAATTACTAATAGAGCTAAGCATCCTGATACTTTTTATTTATTTATTTAATATAAATTTATTTATTTAACTTTTTACATTCATTTTCACAAGATTTTGGGTTCCAAAATTTTCTCCCCATTTGTCCCCTCCCCCACCCCAGTACAGTGATCATTCTAATTGCCCCTATCACCAATCTGCCCTCTCTTCTATCATCCCTTCCTTCTCTTG
>CM053771.1:205436471-205481946 GCA_028658325.1 Potorous gilbertii | reverse complement strand
TGGAAAATAGATCCAGGAGAGACAATTTAAAAATTATGGAACTACCTGAAAGCCATGATCAAAAAAAGAGCCTAGACATCATCCTTCATGAAATTATCAAGGAAAACTGCCCTGATATTCTAAGCAAAATAAGTATTCAAGGAATCCACCAATCACTGCCTGAAAGAGATCCAAAAAGAGAAACTCCTAGGAACGTTGTGGCCAAATTCCAGAGTTCCCAGGTCAAGGAGAAAATATTGCAAGCAGCTAGAAAGAAACAATTTCAGTATTGTGGAAATACAATCAGGATAACATTAGATCTAGCAGCTTCTACATTAAGGGATCAAAGGGCATGGAATAGGATATTACAGAAGTCAAAGGAACTAGGTCTAAAACCAAGAATCGCCTACCCAGAAAAACTGAGTATAATACTTCAGGGGAGAAAATGGTCTCTCAATGAAATGAAGGACTTTCAATCATTCTTGATGAAAAAGACCAGAGCTGAAAAGAAAATTTGACTCTCAAACACAAAAATGAGAAGAAGCATGAAAAAGTAAACAGCAAAGAGAAGTTATAAGGGACTTACCAAAGTTGAACTGTTTACAATCCTATATGGAAAGACAATATTTGTAACTCTTGAAACTTTTCAGTATCTGGGTAGTTGGACATGCACACAGGCACACACACACAGAGACAGAGAGCACAGAGTGAATTGAATAGAATGGGATCATATCTTAAAAGAAATCAAGGCAAACAGTGAGAGAGAAATGTATTGGCAGGAGAGAGGGAGAAATGGAATTGGGCAAATTATCTCTCATAGAAGAGGCAGGTCAGAGACTTTTTAGTGGAGGGAAAAAGAGGGGAGCTGAGAGAAAAGAAATGAATTTTACTCTTATCACATCTGACTAAAGGAAGGAATAAAATGCATATTCATTTTGGTATGAAAACCTATCTTACAATACAGGAAAATGGGGGAGAAGGAGATAATCAGGGTGGGGGGGATGATGGAAGGGAGGGCAATGGGAGGAGGGAGCAATTTGAAATTAACACTCTTGGGGCGGGACAGGATCAAATGAGAATAGAAGCAATGGGGGGCAGGACAGGATGGAGGGAAATATAGTTAGTCTTACACAACACAACTATTATCGAAGTCATTTGCAAAACTACACAGATATGGCCTATATTGAATTGCCTGCCTTCCCAAAGGGAATGGGTGGGGAGGGAGGGATGGGGAGAAGTTTTAGGAAGAATTGTCAAATATTGTTCTTGCTACTAGGAAATAAGAAATACAGGGGAATAGAAATACATGGGAATAGAAAGTTATCTGGCCCTACAGGACAAAAGAGAACATGGAGACAAGGGAAGGGAGGGATGATAGAAGAGAGAGCACATTGCTGATAGGGCTAATTAGAATGCTCAGTATATTGGGCTGGGTAGAGGGGACAAATGGGGAGAAAATTTTGGAACCCAAAATTTTGTGAAAATGAATGTCAAAAGTTAAATAAATAAATAAAATTTTTAAAGAAAGCAAGACTATTCAAAAGTTAATGGAAGGAAAGAATTGCTTAAAAATTCAAATTGAATAAGCAGAAATCAATGATTCCATGAAACAACCAGAAATGATAAAACAAAACCAAAAAATAGAAATAGAAGAAAATATAAAATTTCCCATTGGAAAAACAATTGAATTGGAAAAATAGATCAAGAAAAAATAATTATAGGACTACCTGAAAGCCATAATTGATAAAAGAGCCTAGACATCATATTTCAATAAATTATTGAAGCATACTTGCCTGATATTCTAGAATTAGAGGGTATAATAGAAATTTAAAGAATCCATCAATGACTTCCTGAAGGAGACCCCTAAATGAAAACTCCTAGGAATATTATAGACCACTTCCAGAGTTCTTAGGCCAAGGAGAAGATTGGCAAGTAGCCATAAAGAAACAATTCAAGTATCATGGAGTCACAGTCATGATTACACAGGATTTAGTAGCTTCTATATTCAAGGATCAGAGGGCATGGAATATGATATTCTGAAAAGCAAAGGAGCTGTGATTACAACCAAGAATCATCTACCCAGAAAACCTGAATATAATCCTTCAGAGGAAAAATTAATTAAATAAAATATTTTCACGTATTCCTAACTAAAAGAGCAGAGTGGAATAAAAAATTTAATATTCAAATATAAGACTCAAGAGACACATCCAAAAGTAAAAGGGAAAGAGAAAACATAAGATATTCAGTAAGTTTTAACTGTTTAAATTCCTCCATGGGAAGATGATATTTGTAACTCTTAAGACCTTTATCACTATTCTGGCAATTAGGAGGAGTGTACATAGATGGAGGGTGTGGTTAACTATGATCTGATGATTTCCACAAGTGGTGAGGTAGAGGATTGCTCTGGGTGAAGAAGGAACAGAGAGATAGAAAGTGGTAGATATGGTAGATCTTCCATAAAAGAGGGGCAAAAGAGTTACTAAAGTGCAGCAGAGGTTGGGGGGTAATGAACAATGCTTGAACTTCACTCTCATCAGAATTGGCTCAAAGAGCGAATAACATAAACATTCAGTTGGATGCAGACATCTATCTTACCATCCAGAGAAATAAGAAGGGCTAAACATAATAGAGGGGGTGGGGGAATTGTGGGAAGAGAGGGAAGATTGGGGGAGGTTCTGGTTAGAAATAGAGCTCTTGTGAGGAGGGACACAGTGAAAGGAGAGAGAAAGAGAGACAGAGACAGAGACACAGAGAGACAGAGGATAAGCAAGGAAAATAGAATGGAGGGAAATGTAGTTATTTATCATAACTATAAATATGAATCTATGAATTCATCTATAAAACAGAAGTGGAGAGCAGAATGTAATAAAAACTAGAATCCTACAATATGGTCTTTACAAAAAACATGTGAAACACAGTGACACAGAGTAAAGGAAAGAGGCTAAAGCAGAACCTATTAAGCTGTGGCTAAAGCAAAAAAGAAAGTTGGGATAACAATCATGATCTCACACAAAGGAAAAGCAAAAATAAATCTAATTTAAAGTGATAAGAAATAAAACTATATCTTGCCAAAAGGGACCATAGACAAAGAAATAATATCAATTCTAAACATATATGAAATAAATGGTGTAGAATCTAAATTTTTAAAGAAGTTAAATCAATTATAGCAGAAAATATTCAGTAAAACTATAGTTGTGAGCCCTCAATTTTCCCTTTTCAGAACTCAATAAATCTAATAAAGAAAAATAAGAAAAAAGTTAAGGAAGTGAATACAATTTTAGAAAACTTAGATATAATGATAAATAAGAAAATAGAATAGATAAAATTAGATAAAACAAAATATTATATTATGTATGGAAAATTATATATATTATATAATAATTATTACAGATAATAAAGTACATAATACTATAAATGTTATATAAGTGTAACAAAAATTAAGTCCAGCAGCAAGAGATCGAAAGAGATATTCCATTTAAAATGAAATAAAATTCCATTAAAAATAACAGTTGAAAACACAAAATATTTGGGAGTCTTCCTGCCAAGGATAAACTAGGAACTATATGAACACAATTATAAAACACTTATCACACAAGTAAAGTCAGGTCTAAACAATTGGAAAAATATTAATTGCTCATGGGTAGTCCAAACGAGTATAGCAAAAATAACAATTCTACGTAAATGAATCTACTTATTCAGGGCCATACCAATCAAACTACCAAAAATTATTTTATTGAGATTAGAAAAATAATAATACAATTAATCTGGGAGAACAAAAAGTTAGAATATCAAGGAAATCAATGACAAAAAATGTGAAGTAAGGTGTATTCAAGTCAGATTTCAAATTGTATCATAAAGCAGTAGTTATCAAAACAGTTGGTACTGGTTAAGAAATAGAATGGTGGATCAGTGGAATAGATTAGGTACTCAAGATTCAGTAGCAAATGGCTATAGTAACCTACTGTTTAATAAACACAAAAATCCAAGTTTTGGGGAAAAAACCTCACTATTTCACAAAAACTGCAACTGGAAAACAGTACGGCAGAAACTAAGTGTAGCCCTACACCTCACATGACATACCAAGGAAAGTACATGTACAGAATAGGTACATGATTTGGACATAAAGGGTGACACCATAAGCAAATTAGGGAGCATGGAATAGTTTTTCTGTCATATCCATGGATAAGGGAAAAATATAGGATCAAACAGGAGATGAGAGCATTATAAAATGTAAAATAGATAATTTTGATTATATTAAATTACAAAGTTTTGCACAAACAAAAGTCATCAAAATTAGAAGGAAAGGACAAAACTGAGGAAAAAATTCCCTAGCAAGAATCTGGGATAAAGACCTCATTTCTCAAATACATAGAAAACTGAGTCAAATTTGTAAGAATGTAAGTCATTCCTCAACTGACTTATAGTCAAAATATATGAACAGGCAGTTTTCAGACAAAGCAATCATGCTATCCATAGCCGTAAAAATACTCTACGTCAACACTGATTAGAGAAATATAAATTAAAACAATTCTGAGGTATCACCTTACACCTATCAGATTGTCTAATATGACAAAAAAGAAAAATGATAACTGTTGGAGGGGAAACTGAGAGAGTAATGCACTATTGGAATCTAATACAGACCAAAGCATACTGTTTTTCACTTTCATTCTTTCTTTCTTTTTTGGCTTATGTTTTCCTCCAAAATATGACTAATGTAGAACTATGTTTTACATGATTGCACATGGTGAACCTGTCAGATTGCTTTTAATCTCAGGAGGGATAAAATTTTGAATTGAAAGCTTAAATGTTAAAAATTATTTTTACTTGTACTTGGGAGAAATGTTGTTTATTTTAAAGTAATAAGGAACAAAAGAGAACAAAGATTTGCAGACTATACAGAACTTGCTGCCTACACCTCATTAATATTTTCTGTAAGAAAAGAATCAGAATGTTTTTGTTATAGCACACACCATATAAAATTATCCAAAAAAGGAAAAAAAGAGGATGTAAGTTCCTTAAGTATAAAGTGCTAGAGCCAGTTCAAAAGCCTAGGGTTAAATTTTCATTGTGAGCATTTATTGGAAAACATTACAATTAGGGTCTGATCTATTGTTTTGTTGATTGTCTAGACATAAGAAAGTAATGGAGAAATGTTAAGTGATGCTGATTAATTGTATAACTGTGACCTACCAATTAGGATGGTTTCAACAAAATCTGGGAACTTGTATGGACTGATACAAAGTGAAGTGACAGGAACTAGTACAAACAGTGCACACAGTAACACCAATATTGTAACAATGGTCAACTGTGACTTAGCTCCTCTGATCAGGACAGTGGTCCAAGGATTCCAAAGGATTCATGATGAAAAGTGTTGTCCACCTGCTGAGAACTTATGAACTGAGTACAGACTGAAGCTTACCCTTTTTTAAAAAAAAACACTTTATTTTTCTTTCTTATGTATGTGTGTAGTTTCTTTTGCAACATGGCTAATATGGAAATATGTCTTACATTACTTCACATGTATAATCAATATCAAATTGTTTGCCTTCTTAGGGTTAGGAAGGAAAGAGAGAGCATTTGGAATACAAATGTTTTAAAAAATGTATTTTTTACATGTAATTGGGAAATATTTAATGAACTAAATTATATACATATGTATCTATCTATCATCAGTCTATCTACACACATACACACACATATTTAAAGTGTGTTGTTTTGGGTGGGGAGAGCAGGTTGTTATTGATATACTAGCACACCTCTGGCACATACCATGTTTTTGCCCATGTTTATATCCTCGATATTTAAAGGGATGCATGATAAATAGTGAGCACTTACCAAGTGTTTGTTGTTGACTGAACTATTGGATTCTTTGCTTATATCTTTATATGTAAAATATAGACGTGACCATTTATAATGTAGTTAAAAGGATTTGGGTGGGGGGAGGTGAGCAGCAGTTTCAATAGTCCTTACCTCATTAATGAGGGGGATATTTCATTATTTCATTGATTAGGGTTGAATTGATGGTTGGGTTGTGATTCAACTGTGAATAAATGAATGGTTTGGGCTTTCATGAGTCAGAATTGCCCTTTGCTGCTAGGCCTACAAAAAAGGAAGGAGAATAGTTGACATGTCACTCTGAGATGCTAAGAATATAGGCTACCATGCAGTCAAAGTAAGAAAAGATCTGCTCTTAGGATCTGAAGTTTGGAGATGGGAATGTGGGGCCTGTAATTGTCATAGTCTCTTCCCACTTGAGACTCAATTCTGCCTTCAGACCCAGACACATTGTTGTTGTATGTACTTTTTTTTACCCACAAAGGAGAGCTCGTGGTGGGCATATCTGTACCTTTTTAGTGAGATGGAAGCCAAGTTCTTCCCAACGATGATGTTGTGAATTCATTAAGTCAATCATGAAATGTTCCAATCAACCTCCTATAAGTTTTAAACCACTCACTGAGAAGAGCAAGGGAATAAATATGTATATTTATTTATTAGTTGTTTTTTTTTAAATCGTGTCATTGTGACTTGGTGAGGATGTCATGTGGGGAATAAGCTCTATATTTAGTTCTTATAGATTATATGTCATTACAGTATATACAGGATAAGGTCACAGACAACGGGGAGATAATTATAGCTCTATTTAAGGCTTATAATGGCTGTGTTATTCACTTTACCAGGGAGCAACACAATAGTTTCTTCAAATTACCTAATGGTAAACTTTGCTAAATCTCCACTTAAGGTTATGTGGCTCCAGCTTAACTGTTTATCTATCACTACCTGCTGTTAACTGCACTTAGTTCCAACAGTTTGCTTAGATTCTCAAAAGGTTGAGTGAGGTCTTATGCTTGACATCTTGTCACTCTTTCCTAAAACATCTTTTCCTCCCCTTGAGAGCAACACAGCAAAAGTGACTTTCTATGCAGGTGTCCAATTCTGTCCTTTGATATAAAAGTAGCATATTTTGCTGTGCAAAAATCAAATTGTTTTGGTAGGAGATTTAATAAAAATTATATGACAAATCACTCCAGTCTTCCAGTTCAATTGAACAAATTTCAAGAACATATCATGGCATGAGACAACATGGCATAGTAGTAGATAGAGAGCAAGCCTTTGGGGCAAAAGGACTTAAGCACAAGTCCTTACCCTGACGTACTCTGGGCCTATGACCCTGGGCAACTCATTTAACCACCTAGTATCCTCAAACAACTCAAATACTGTATGTTTCAGAATAGTTGTAGATTTGTACTGATGAAGGGAATTTCCTCATTGTGGGTTCCCTACAGCAATTAAATAGCTGGTCCAGAACAAAACACACCATAGATTCTGAAAGTTGAAAGACACCTCAGAGGTCATCTGTTCCAATTCTTACTTGAACAAGAATCCCCTCTATAATTTGTACCTGAATGGGCCAACTCACTTAAGCTCAAAGAACTCAATGAATCCACAATACCCCAAGGTAGTCTTTTTTCTCTTTTAAACAGTTCTATTTAAGCAGTTTTCCCCTTATATTGAGCTCAAATCTGCACTCTCAATTTCCACCATTGGTACCAATAAAGTAGTCAACCAACAAACATTTATTAAGTACATACTATGTGACAGTCATTGTGTGATCTGCTGGTGATACATTAACAAGTGTGAAATGGTCCCTGCCCTGAAGGTGCTGATAATCTTGCCAGTCAGGACACTGCTTTCTCTTCCCTATGAAGCCCTTCAGAGACTTGAGGGTAGCTATCAGGTTTTCCTTATTACATCAGTGTGCTGGAAAATGTTTAACAATTAGTTCTGGGGGAAGGCGGAGTGAGGAGTGTGCATAATAAACGTTTAATTTGCGTTAATAACATTTTTTCCATCATTTCTTAAGTTTAGACAATCAACTAAACAATAAAGCAAGGCCTGACTTATAGCATTTGCAAATTTCTGGCGTGTAAACACTCCCACTGAAAATTTAGCATTCTGTTCTCTGGGTCCAGCAAACCTCTGCCCCAGGATTACTCTTTTCCTGGATGAAACTCTACACTTGCTACAAGGCATATCCTTCAATTCTATCAATATCTTCAATGCCTTTTTCTGAAAGCCCTTCTGTTTGTCTCTGTCCAGTATCTAAACATGGAATGAAGATACGAACATAGCAATTCAGATGTGATCTGACTACTGAGTGAAGATTTTAACGGAAATATTACGTTCCATGTTCTGGACACTATGCTTGTCAACGTCATCTGTAATTAGCATTTTTTTTTTTTTGCTGACATATTTTCCTGTTGATACAAATTATTTTTAAAGTATAATAACATCCTCAGAGCTCTTTTTAAGATAAACTAATAGGTATATCTTCCTTATCTTTAACTTATTGTATTTTGTTGAAACACAGGTTACAATTTTATATTTATTCATGTTAGGTTTTATTTATTTAATTTGTCTCATTATTCTAGTCTGCCAATATGTAGATTTCTTTTCATCTGGCATGCCAGCTCTCTCCCTCCTTTGTGTCACCTGAAAATTTAACAAATATATTTTCTATTGTTTCATTTAAGTAAGTGAAGATGATACCAAACAGCATAGAGTTAAGACCAAATAATAATAGCTAGCATTTATAGGGTGCTTGAGATTTTTAGAACTCTTTGCATGTTATCGCACTTGATCCTCATAGCAACACTGGGAAATAGGAGTTATTATCTCCATTTTGTGGATAAGGTAAGTGAGGAAGATGAGAAAAGTTAAATACTTGTCCAGAACAGAGAGCCAAATAGGTGTGTAAAGTATGATTCAAACTCAGATCTCCCCAACTCTTAGTCCACCAGGCCATCCAATGCTACATATAGCTAATACCTACAAATTCCTAGGGAACTCCACTAAATATCTTCTTCCAAGGTGAAATTAATCCATTGATGGTATTCTTTGGTTTTGATAATTTGGAAAGTTCCAGAAGATAGTGAATGCACTGTTTTAGCCCAAATTTCTCTTTTTCGTTTACAAAAACAGCATGAGAAATTTTGTGAAATGCTTTGTAGAAACTCAAATCTACTGCATTCTTCTGATCTACCAGTCTATTTCTCTTGTTAAAAAAAAAAAGAATTAAGATTAGTGTTGCATTTGTTCTTGATGAGGCTTGATTGCTACTTGTCTTTCTAAATACCGGAAATCCATGGCCAGAGACAGAAGTCGGGCTCAGAGATTTACTGCTGATCTTCTTCTGAAAATTGGGTTAACACTTGCCTTTCTCCAGTAATTAAATAACAGATTTGGAACCAGAATGAATTTTAAAGGTTGTCTACTCCTACTTCCCTCTTTTTACAGATAAGGATACTGAGGCTAAGAGAAGTTAAATGACAACCATAGGTAGCGAGTAGAAGCAATAAAATCAGAACTCTGGTCTTATATTTACAATTTTAGTGCTTTTTCTACTGTACCATGATGTCACTCCAACCTGTAGCATGCAGTCCTCCAAAATATTTCTTAGATAGGTCAACAATCACTTCTTTCAGAACTCTGGATGTCACTTTTTTGTTCTTGGTGATATGAATTTAATGAAGACATTTAGGTACTCTCTTGCTTAGTGTTTCCTCACTTAACATGGTTTCCAATCCTTACCAACCATTTGTATTCTGTTTTATTTTCATTGCAAAGATCATTTTACTTGAAATATAAAATAGAAGCCAAAAAATAGTTGAATAATTCTACCCTGTCTTTTCCCATCATCAAATGATCAGAAGTACCTGTCCCCTTTTGGACCCTTCCTTTGTAGCTAACATATCTTAAAGATCCTTCTGTGTTGTTTGCTCCATTATCAGCCTCTGCTCATTTTGCATATGAATACACATTATATACTTATAGGACTGTGTATGTGTCTTGTCATCCTCAATTGCTTATCTTCTAACTGCTAGTCATGATCAGTTTTTAAGAGTTCCTCCTATCTTTTTTTTTCCTTTGCTAATCCACATCTTTCACTGGAGGCAAAACCAATACATTCTATCCCTTCTAAATTATCAATCTCTATATATTTTTAAAGTGAAGTCAAGACAGCAAGCATTTATTTAGAGCCTACTATGTGCCAGACACTGTATTAAGCACTAGGGACATAAAAGAAAGGCACAACACCCAAACTTTCCCTGCTGTCAAGGAGTTCACAGTTTAATGGGGAAGATAATGTATAAACAGTTGAACTTCAATTTTATCTCAACTGGTCAAAAGAAAGGAGAATACATTCCTACTCACAGAGAGAGTTTGGAGTAAGAATCTATTTAACTCAACAAGGATACAGATAGGAACAGGAAGTTGGGAAAAGAGATATAGGGAGGAAATAGCCATAAAGGGAACAAACTTAAAACTTGAAGAGGAGACAGTGAAAAGAAGATGAAAAAAATAAAAAGAGAAATGAATAACTTAGAATAAACAGAAAACAAGAAGTAGAGAGATGAAAAAGTGTAAGAAAAAAGGTTAGAGATAAATAAATGGCTGTGAACACGAATGGAATGAATGCAACTATAAAATGCTAGAGGTTATCAGGATGAATTAGAAATTAAAATACAATACTATTTTATTAACAAAAAATACATTTGAAACTTAAAGCTTTGCACAAGGATAAAAAGTCTGGGGTTGTATCAAAACCTATTACACCTTATATGAACACAGAAAAGCAGGGATAACAATTATTTCACACAAGGCAATAACAATAAAAAAACTTAGAAGAAATAAAAGGGGAAATTGCATTTTGCTAAAAAGATAATATAGACAATGAATTGATTTACTTAACATGCATGTACCAAATGTCATAGCTTCTAAATACTTAAAAAAAGTAAATTAATTACAAAAAAAGGATAATATCACCCTTATAGTGTGGGACTTCAATTTACTCCCACGTAAAACCAAAACTCTGCAAGAAAGAATTTAAGGATATGAGTAAAGTTTTAGAACAATTAGACATGATAGACTCTGGCAATTAATGAATGGAAATAGAAATGAATGTACATATTTCCAGCTGTGTATGGTAATTTTATAAAAATGATATCACTGGACATAAGAAAACCTTATGAATAAATGAGAAAAAAGCAGAAAAATTATATACATCCTTTATTGACAACAATGCAATAAAATAATGAAGGACTATTGGAAAAAGTATTAAAAATTAACTGCAACACAAAAATTTCATTGTAAGAAATTGCTGAGTTACTGAACAAATCATAGAAACAGTGCATAATTACCTTAAAGATAATTAAAACAAAGAAACCATGTACCAAAAAAAAAATTTAGATGGAACCAAAGTACTCCCTGGAGGAGAATGCCTCTAAACATTTTTATTAACAAAAAATAGAAAGAACAATATCACTGAATAGAGAATGCAACTGGAAATATTAGAATATCAACAAATTTTAAAAACTCAAAAACCAATATGTAAGTCCTTAAAATCAAATAAGAGATTAAGAAAATTAAAAAAAAAAAGGTGACAAACCTAGGAATAACCTAAAAAAAAGAAATAGAGAAGCCAATAGCTAACTTTATTAATTAGAAGAAAAAGTAACACCAAATTACTTTTATTGCAACAAATTGAGATGTAGTAAAAGATATTGACATAAATCTCCTCAAATATTCGCCAATGAAATTTACAACTTAAGTGAAATAAGTGAATATTTACAAAAATATAAAATACTTAAGTTAATGAAACAAGAAATAGAAAATTTAAACAACCCAATTTCAGAGGGGAAAAAAAAAACTGATTAAGGCATAAATGGACTTTCATTGTAAAAAGCTCCAGGACAAGATAGATTCACAAATTAATTGCAAAAATATATCACTGCTTTGAAAAAATAGTAAAAGTGAAGATATTATTAAATTCTTTCTATTATATCAATACAATCTTGATATATAAGCCAGAGAGAATCAAAACAGATTAAGTAAACTATAGACCATTATCCCTAATGAATATTAATACAAAATCTAAATAAAATATTGGCAAAGAGGCTAAAACAATGAGTTATAAAGATTGTCCTTTACTATCAGTTTGGATTTATACCAGGAATGCAGGATTGTTTGATATTAGGAAAAATATAAATTTAACCAAATTATTCACAAAACTTTAAATATCATAATATTACAATTGATGCAGAAAAAGGTTTTGACAAAATACAATGCCATATTCTGTTAAAATATTTAGAAAACATCGGAGCAAAAGGGTGTTTTCCTCAAAATAGTTAACAGAGTATATCTAAATCCAAGAGCTGCTATTACATGTAATGAAGATAAAATAGAATACATTACAATAAAATCAGAAGTGAAACAAGTATGTCCATAGTCTCAACTCTTATTTGACACCATTTCTACACATTATTTTAAAAGTTGAGTATAACTATAGAGCAAGAAAAAGAAATTGAGGGAAAAACCATTGATAAAAAACATAATTATCACTTTTTACAGATAATATGACAGTATACTTAAAGTACACTAGTCAACTGAAATTGATTGAAATAATAATTCTAGCTTACTTGCAGGTTAAAAATATCTACAGTTATAAAATAACCATAATAAATAAATCAAATAAGTAAATAAAACCCAGCAGGAGGAGAAAATAACTATAGAATATATGAAATATTTGTGGATCTACTTATCAAGATACACACATGAACTTTATAAATACACCTATAAATCACTTTTTTCTCAAAATAAAAAGTTTTAAACAATTGGAAAAAAATATTAATCGCTCATGAGTAAAAGGAATCAATATAATAAAAATGACAATATTCCCTTAATTAATTTATTTATTCAACATCATGCCAATCTGACACAAGATTATTTTATAGCCTTAGAAAAAACAATAAAGAAAATTATCCAGAAGCAAAGATGAAGAATTTGAAGAAAAATAAGGAAAAGAAAGGGAATAAAGAGAGGTTAGTTTTGTCAGATCTCAAACTATACTACAAAGAAGTAATCCTCAAAACAATTCAGTATTGGTTTTAAAAAAATGAATCAATTAGTGGAACAGATAAATCTTCCCAATACCCTCATACTCAATAAACACAATGGTCCTAAACTGTTGAGAAAATTTAATAGCAGTATGAAAACAATTAGACTTAGGCACCAAACTCACACTTTATTGTAAGATAACCTCCAAATCATAATGAGATCCAGATGTAAAAGGTTCCTTGAAAGAAAGGTTTTGGACAAACAATTTCAATAAAGCTAAGATTAAAAGTGAAACACTTAACTGGGAAAAAAGTCTTTGCCACAAATTTCTCTGCTGAAGGTCTCATTTCCAAGATAAGGAATTGATTCAAATTGATAAAAATATAACTATTCTGGGAAGCAATTGGGAAGTATACACAACAAAATTGCTTACTAGTGCATGCTCTTTGAACCAGCCATGCCACTGCTAGGTCTATACCCAAATGTGAACGAAGAAAGAGGGAAAGGTCTTATATATATATATATATATATATATATATATATATATATATGATACACACACACACACACACACACACACACACACACATGCACACAATAATACTTATAGCAGCTCATTTTGTCAAGGCATAAGATTGGAAACTAAATAGATACTCATCAATTGAGAAATGACTAAATTAAATTGTGGCACATAAATATGCTGTAATACTATTGTGCTATAGGAAATGAAGATATGGATGATTTCAAAGAGACTTGCAAAGATCTATACATAAACTGATACAGACCTAGGTTAGCAGAAACAAATCTATTTGTACTATAACAACAATACTATAAAGATGAACAGTTTGAAGACTTATATAATCATTTTAATAAATGAGCAGAACCAGGAAAACAATGCATATAACAACACTAAAGATAAAACTTTGTAATCTATAAGAACTATGATCCCTAAAATGACCCTCCATTGATTCTGAAGGACCAGTGATGAAACATATGATCTACCTCCTGACAGAGAAGTAATGGATTTAGACATACACACACATGTGTGTGCACACATATATACAAAACAAGCTTGTGTGTGTGTATATACACAAAACACATATACACACATTGTATGGAAACAGCCAAAGATAATTTTTTTTGCCTGATTAGATATCTATGCTATAGGGAAATATTTTTCTTTTTTTTTTTTCAACAAAGTGAGGGGGATAGAGAAGAAGAGAAAATAGATCTCTGTTCATTAAAATAATTAAAATAGAAAGATTGGGAGAGGTATTACAGATGTGGAATGTTACACACATTTCCAGGGATGCTTCTGTATTCTTAGTTTCACTTAATTGTTTTGCATCATTATCAGAGACTTCTTGGGCAATCTGTAAATGTTTGTAATATTAAAACAAAAACACATCAATAAAACTTAGAAAAAAAAGATGTACTAGATAAATTTGGATAATCACATAGCAAAGGCACTAAGACAAAAGAGGATTTGGAAAGTCTTCTAATAGAATGTGGGACATTTGCTGAGACTAGAAGTCTTTAGTTTAACTATCAGTAAGCACCTAAAATATGTGAGGAATTTCCCTAGGTTCTGGGGCTACAAAAATGGTAAATAAAACCATTTTCACTCTCAAGTTTACTGTTCCTTGTACCCAACAAGTGCTTATGTATATTAACTGATTATGACTTGTTGAGATGAATTTTTCCTTAATGCTCTATACATAATGAACTCTCAATACATTTTTATTTGCTTACTTGGGTAAAAAGGAGTTTAATGCGACTGCTGGTAAAAAAGACAGAAGGCAACCATTGGAAACATTGTTTTGGCCTTTGGGTCTCTTATTTAAAATCAAATCCTTGTAGCCAAACTATCCAGAAATAGATCTCACTGAAATGAAAAATTCATGAGGTCATTTATAATATCTCCATAAACTCTTCTAATGAGCAGCAGTTTGGCTTAGAATGTTTAACCAGGAACATGAGTTAATTGGTAATGATGCATTTTTCAGCCCTGGGGGGATAAAGAAATAATTCAGTGGTGGGCTTAACGAAAGCAAAAGTATATTTACGAACTGCTATTTGACTTAGCTAGTCCTAACAAAGAAGCAACTGTCTCCGAACAATCTTGCTATCTGGCTCCGAAAATCTGAGGTCTTTCATTCATATGAAGTGCAGACAAATGAGATAATGTATGTAAAGCCATATAGAAATGTCAGCTCTCACTGCTGTTATCATCATACTTCTTAACAGCAACATAATTTTATATGGGTCGGATGGAGATGTAAGAGTTCAACTGGTTGACCTGTTTCCATCCTCACGTACAAATCTAATGGCAAAATAATATCAGATGCTTTCAGTATATGGGGTGGGTAGAAGTAATGAGAACATTCTATTTTAATGATCAAGAATTTGTCCCAATATTTTTTATTTTTGTTGTTGTTGTTGTTTATTTATATGCAAGGAAACACTACTTGATAAACACAAATATGGTTGTATATGTTAGCAGAATTTTAAGTAAGTCTTCTAATTGACTTGTCACTTGCAAAAGGGAAAAGAAAGTCAAACTTGTTATATTTTAAGGACATATTTAGATGCATTTTAAAAGAAATAATAAGAGACCAAGAGAGAATTTCTTTTTTTTTTTAATTTTAATTTTTTATTTTTAACACATTATAACAGATAAAGCAATTCAAATTTTTGGTCAGGTGATACTTCTTTTTAAAGCATTTGCAATATGGACCACCAAAGAATTTTTTTTTAAACATTAACCAACTGATACACAAATAATATTTATGTTGCTGACTTCACAAGCTCTTGACCTAATTGTCTCCACAGTATTGCTAAGAATTAAAGGACCCTAACTTATTGTTGCTGATCTAAAGTCCTATGCCTAACAGCTTAATTTTCGACCTAACCTCGGCTGTTCCCCTACCAATAATCTATAATTTAATAGCTCTGGTATTAAGTTTACAATATATAGGAAATTGTCACCAAAAGTAGGGACATTGCCGGGATACAATATCTCCCCAACTTCATGTCAATTCCAGGCAGGATTAGATTATCCACTTGCATTCAGTCAGGCTTAAAGTCTGCCAGGTGTCAGTGGGGAAATTGAATCGGAAGAATCCTACCTCAGCCCAGGCTGAACAGCCGCTCTCCCACCCTTCCCATGAGATCACCTTATGGAGAATTTCTTGATAGTAGGTAGCCTATGATTTCTGATTACATATGCAAAAGATAAGTAGCAAATAGGGACATTGACTACAGTTCCCAGGAAATTTAAGATCTCAGGGATGACCTCAGGGATGTAATTAATTATAGTGATTCTAATAATAATAGCAAGTTGCGTTTAAGGTTTGCAAAGGGCTATGCATATGATCTCATTTGATCCGCACAACTCTGTTAGGCAAATGCTATTATCATCCTCATTCGACAGAAAAGGAAACTGAGGCTACAAGAACAAGCAACTTCAGACTCTTATATCCAGTAAGTGTCTGGGAAAGAATTTGAACTCTGATCTAACCCAGCACAGCACTTGGCTGCTATAAGTAACCCAGAAGAAGGAAAGAAAATCTAAGACAAACATAACAAAATCAAAGTAAAATAACACAGCAACCCCAGCTAGGAATGACCAAATTTGAAAGCATGATGGATAGACATCGCAGGCTTCAAATTCCTGACCTCCCAGAAGGACCAGTCTTGTATCTAAGTCATTTGGTCCATATCAGGAATGCCAAATCTTTGGAATTCTCAGTCATTTTGTAGCTATGAATACAAGCATGAGCAACATCTTGAACATGAAAGTAACAGTAAGGATGACTATACTACTTGTACTGTTAACAATTCTTATTGTGGGTCAGGTAGAATTTCCCTGTACCCATTAGTGTCACTTGACCCCATAGCTAAGATTCTTCCTACTGAAGCCCCATAGTGGTTGGGAGGAATACTAGAGATCCTTAAGGTACTGTGCTTCCTCTGTTTCCAGAAAGCAAACAGTTGCAAACAATGCTAACCTTTGGTCCTTCAAGACTTCCTTAGGGAAATATAGTCCAATGACCATTGGGTATTTTACTGGTAGCAATGTGTTGAGGACAAATGGTTCTAGATTCTAATGAACAAAGGTCATAGTTGGCTTACTTTCCTACTGCTCATGCCACTGCCCACTCTTTTGAGACCAACTCTCCTCCTTGCTGCTGCTACAAAGACCCAGGATTTTACAGGGACACTGATTGAAAATTTCCCTATCTTGATACACCTGTCCCTCCCCCAACTCCACCCCAGTTTGAGAAAACTAGCAACATCAGGAAATATTTCAGGCTTAGAAATTCAGTTTCAAGGAAGCATAGGTGGACAATAAAAGATTTAATCAGAAACAAATAGCAAAATAACAAAACCATATTAATATTGGCACATATTTCTGAATGAGTACAGTCATTTCAATAGACATTTATTAAGTACCTACTATGTTCCTGGCACTGTGTGAAATGCTGTGGATTGGTTGGTTGGTTGGTTGTTACCCTTTGTCTTTGAAGAGGACCACAATGACATCACCATGATAAAATGAAATTTTGTTGTGTCCAACTGTGGCTGATCAGACCAATATGAGCTCGGAATGTTCTACCACAGGTTGGGCACAGATAGTCTGTGTGAATATGTGGGGTAGATATCCCAAATTTGCACATCCTGCATTTACTTTGTGCTATCTCAACTTTGCTTTTCTCAAAGAGCATAGCACCCTTTCTGAAAAGGTCACACCATGCCGAGTGATCCTGTGCCAATGTCTCCCATGTTGCACAGTCGAATCCAGAGTTCTTGCACCCCAACCCTGTGGATATAAATACGAAAAAGAAAGACAATCCTTACCTTCAGGGAGTTTGCAGTCTAATAGGGGAAGACAATCTATAAAAGAAAACCAAAAGGGTTGGGGGAGAGGGAGGTTCCTGTTATGGATAGGATGGGGAAACCAAAGAAGTCTAAGTTGAATTCAGTCAGGTAGGAAGTGAAGAGATAGCCTAGTACGGCATCCTTCTCTTTCCCTCCAAAGAAGCTTAGGAAATGAATTCCTTCAAAACTTCTATGCCAAAAGAAAAAGACACTGATATGACTTGATGGTAATCCTATATGATGACAGGAGTTCAGAGAGCCCCTTCAAAGAAGGGGACCTGTCTAGGATCACCTACTTCTCTTATTCTTGTTCCCACTCACAGTTTGCAAACTGTTTTATTATGTAGTGCTGCCAGTTTTGCTCTGTCTATGCAGGTCCTTGTCTGGCCTGCCTCAGGTGACTTGTCCTCCCCATTATACCATTTCCATCTTAGAAGGAATTAAAAGCAAAAAACAAAACAAAATGAAATTCATGTTTGGCTGTCTCATCTAGCAGAGAGTAAGAATGATTCTTCTTAGCCTTGGAAGGGTAGAAAAAAATCTTTTTTTCCCTTCCACCTTCCTGACTCCGATACATCTACACAAACCTCTTTGACTTTCTGTTAGAGATGAAGGAGGAAAGGTATGCCCAGACAGGCCCTTTGAGGACTTTGAGAAGAGCTATACCACTATAGAAATTATTCTCAATTATTTAGTAAGGGATTAAAGATCTCCAGGGAAGGAAATCCCTCACCTGACAGACATCAACAAAATGATGAGTTACTACGTAGATACAGAGTTTGCAGAAAACAACTACATTTGGCACTTGGTTTCAACACTATCCCTGCATTAGTCTCATTTTATGCACTGGACAATATTATTTATGGAAACATCTTTCTTCCCACTAGAGCAGTGTTGACAAAGCCAACACATCAAAGTCAAATTCAGCTAGATGTTGTAGTGTTAGGGATTAAAACATAAAACAACATTTCTCATTACTTTCCAATGGTCAACAATTAGTTTTACAATATATTGAGTGGGGCTATTGTGGGAACTAAATGATTTATCAATGCGCTGGGCTAGGAAATGATTTTAATCCCTTGAATATATGTGTTATACTGTTCTGCTAGATTCCACTTTCTTATAAAATAGATTTTTGTTTTTGTTGGCAGTGTAAAAAATGTTTATCCAGTATTATCAAAGCCTCATTTTAATCAAGAGATTTCTCACTAAGTATCAGAAAAATAATCTCTTCTATCCTCATGGATTCCCAAATTACTTGATTTACAAAAGAAAGGATTACATATCTAAAGATCTTATGATCTCACAGGACTGTTGATTTAGAGCTAGAAGGAGCATTTAAAATCATTTAGCCTAACTCCTTCATTCTACAATTGAGGAAACAGAGACCCAGAGAGTTTATCTGAATTGTGCAAGATCACATAGGTAATAAGTTGCAGAGCACTTTATTGATTTATTCATTCACCAAATTTTTTTATGTAATAGGTATGATGGTACTGAGAATGTTCTTGGATCAGCTCTAGTTATTTTAGCTTCCTTTTAGAACATAACATATTCCTTCCAAGGAAAGAAAGAAAGAAGCAATGGAGCAAAACTAACCAGCATATCAGTAGAGTTTAATAATATACCCAATATTCCATACATCCAGCCCCTCACCTCTGCAAATGTGAACATACATTCTAGTTTTCACTTTTTTCAATGTACTTTTCTTAAATACATGTACTTCACACAAGTATCAGAGGTAAAAGATCACAAGGGTCTTCTTATACATTACCCATTTTCAAAAAACAATTGTTTCATTAAAATTTCATCATTGAAATTATTTATTTCATTCAAGGTCAGATTCACTTAAAAAGCTTTCTTTCTATCTGATATTTTACTTGGAAGTTCTTCCAAATCAACATGTTGGGTATGTATCTGTGTGTAGTGTTATGTGTGTCCACCAGTGTCTGTCTAGATGTGGTTCATGGGAAGCATGAACATTTTTGCATGCCCCTTTCCAGAGGAGACTTTGATTCCTGCTAGTAGTAAGACAGGAGGTTGGAGCCATGGTACTTACAGCTTGGTGACTTCTCAGAGAGTTGGTGCTAGTTGAAAATTATATCTATTTCTTCCTCTCCCCAAATATTCTTAACCCATGGGAAATAACTTTTAGGTTCATGCTGAGCTCCATATAGTTATCCCATCATGAGGAAGGAGTATCCCAAATTATAAATTCAAAGCTTAATTTGTTTCACATCAAGTTCCAGTTACAAAAAGAATGCAGAGAAGACAGCAAATAAATCCATTTATCCAAGTCAATAGCAAAGAGAAATTGGAGAGGCTATACAGATGAAAATATACCAGACAGTATGAAGAATGAATGAACTCTATCACTAATACAGAGATATCAGAGAACGTAAAAACATACAAGGGACCTCAGAGGATGCCTTGTCCAAATTACTCCTGAACAGGAATCTCTTCAATGATATCTCTGAAAAGTGGTAATCCATTCTCCTGGAAAACCATCTGTGATGCAGAACTGACTACCTACTTGTCAAGGTGCTCAATTTCACTTTTAAATGACTCAAATTGTTACCCTCCCCGCTCCGATTTTTTAGCCAGATCGGGTTCTCTTCAACTTATTGTATTTGGGAAAATGTGGGAAATGAGTTGAATTGAAAGGGGGAAAAAATGGTCCAATTAAAAGGGAATTACCCTTCCACTCACACTCCTCTAACAACTCTTCTATTTTAAGGGCAAAAAACAAATTCAAAGCTACCCTATAAGTTCTTTTCCTAAGAACTCCAACCAGCTTGTAGGGGGAAAACTTATTCACAGACAGTCTGTATCTCTGAAGAGCACATCAGATCTCCAAAGGCAGGCATTCACATTTTAAAAAATAATAATTTCATCCTCTCTGAAGTTGTCTCTTCATTTGTAAAGTGGTGACTAACACTTGTATCACCTACTTGACAGAGTTGATGTGAGGAAAGTACTTTGTAAACCTAAAGGTGATAAGTAAAAATGGATTATTGTTATTAAAAGCAAAAGCTCTTTAAAGGCAAAGATAAAATCTCCATAGCACTTCTTTTGCATTGCCTAGCAAAAGTTGTAAGCATTAAGGTCATACTCAGATTCTTGCTGAGTTAAATAAGCGGGTCTTGACATGGAACTTAAAAGCTTTCACGATCTAGCCCTACTTTACTGTATCCAACCTAATTTCTCATTACTCTCTAACTCAAACAATGGATCCATGTTCATTTCTACCTCTGTGATTTTTCATACAGTATTCTCCTGCCTGGTATGTCCTTTCCCCTTCTCCTGAACTACATGAATACTTCTCAAACTTCATGGCTTAACTCAAATTTTTTTTAATTAATTAATTTTTAGTTTTCAACATTCACTTTTATAAGATTTCGAATTCTAAATTTTCCCATTTCCCTTCCCTCTCCCTTTCCAAGACAGCATGCAATCTGATATAGGCTATACATGTACAATCTTATTAAACATATTTCTATATTAGTAATGTTGTAAAGAAGAATCAGAATCAAAGGGGAAAACCAGGATACAGAAAACAAAGAGATCAGATAGTCTGCTTCAATCTGCATGCAGACTCTAAGGTTCTTTCTCTGGAAGTGGATAGAATTTTCCATCACAAGTCATTGGAACTGTCTTAGATGATTATATGTCCCAGAAGGGCTAAATCTATCCAAGTTGGTCATTACACAATTCAACTCAGCTAACTTTTCCACAAAGCTCTATGACCATAGTGTTAGCGTGATAAGAAATCTTCCTATTCTATTCCAGTTCTGTTAGAGATAAGGAAATGGGGTTCTACAGAAGTAAAATAACTTTTTCCAAATCACAGGTAGTGTCAGGTCTTCTCAGTCTAAATCCACCATTCTTTCCTTTGCAAGTAACCGCTCCAACTTGCATGCTTTACTTTATTCTCTGAACTCCCGTATTGCTTACAATCTCTATTTTCCTCACATTTATTCTTATTCACACACTGACATGTTGCATGTTACTGTCCAATATGCATGTGTTTTGTCTCCCTAATGATACTATCATATTAAGGATTTCTATATGCTTCTCAGAATTTCCAAAGATATTAAGAATAGAGAAGAGATTGATACTGGACATGTGATTCTATTGGGATGAGGAACTTGAATATGAACAAGTTCTCTCAACTAATTAATGTAGGTATAGTCCCTATAACTTAAAGTCTTAGAGAGTCAATCAATCAATATTTATTTAGTGCCAAATATGTACTAGGCATGTTCTAATTGCTGGAACTAGAAAGACAAGGGTGGAGTCAAGACTGCAGAGTAACAGCAGTGATGTCCTGGAGTACTCACCCCAAACTCAGACAAATACCTGTGAAAAATGGTTCCAAACAAATTCTGGAGCTACAGAACCCATACAATGACAGAGTGAAGCAAATCTCCAGCTCAAGACCGTCTGTAAAGTCACCAGGAACACAACGTGGGCACAGATGGGACATGAGCAGGCTGTAGGGAGACTGAATTTTGGGCAACTGTGGTGTTTTCCAGACTTCATGACCCCAAAACACTGAGGAAAAATTGAAAGGTCAATGGAAAAAGTCTCTTGGATCAGTGTGGGAGAGTAGAATGGTCCAGCCCCACCCTCAGGGGAGCAGAGAGAGAGGAACCCAGGGCAGCCACAGCAGCATCAGGGGCAGCAACAGCAACTTTTTTCTGCAGCTCTAGGTCCACAAATTGTGGTGGACTTGAGCAGCTGACAGTATACCACCCACCACTACTGGAAGCACAGAACTACCTTAAAGAGCTCAACAGAAAAGTAAACAACTGAGGAAATGAGCAAAAACAGGAAAAAGTATTAGACTATAAAATCTTACTCGAGTGACAAGGAAGACTAAAACATGCCAACAAAGACAACAAAGTCAAAACTCCTCCATTAAAAGCCTTCAGGAAAAATATGAATTGGTCTTAGACCATGGAAGAAGAACTCAAAAAGGATTTTGAAAATTAAGAGAAGTAGAGCAAAAATTGGGAAGAGAAGTGAGAGTGATAAAAGAAAATAATGAAAAATTAGTCACCTGCTTGCTGAAGGAGACCCAAAAATGCTGAAGAAAATAGCACTTTAAAAAACATACCAACCCAAATGACAAAAGAGATCCAAAAACCCAATGAAGAGAAAAATGCTCTAAAAAGCATAACTGGTCAGATGGAAAAGGAGGTCCAAAAACTCACTGAAGAAAATAATTCCTTAAGATTAGAATGGAGCAGAGTAAAGCTAATGACGTTATGAAAAATCAAGAAATTATAAAACAAAACCAAAGTATTGAAAAAACAGCAGACGATATGAAATATCTCATTGGAAAAACAACTGTCCTGAGAAAATAGATCCAAGAGAGACAATTTAAAAATTATGCCATGATCAAAAAAAGAGCTGACATCATCTCTCAAGAAACCTTCAAGGAAAACTGCCCTGATATTCTAGAACAAGAGGGTAAAATAGAAATTGAAAGAATCCATTGATCACCTCCTGAAAGAAATCCCCAAAGTAAAACTCCTAAGAATATTGTAGTTAAATTCTAGAGCTCCCAGGTCAAGGAGAAAATATTGTAAGCAGCCAGAAAGAAACAATTTTAATATTGTGGAAATACAATCAAGATAACACAAGATCTAGCAACTTCTCCATTAAGGGATCACAGGGTTTGAAATATGATATTGCAGAGGTCAAAGGAGCTAGGATTAAAATTAAGAACCATCTACCCAGCAAAACTGAATATAATACTTCAGGGGAATAAATGGTCATTCAATGAAATACAGGACTTTTAAACATTCTTGTTGAAACAACCAAAGCTGAATGGAAAATTTGACTTTCAAACACAGGACTCAAAAGAAGCATGAAAAGGTAAACAGGAAAGAGAAATCAGAAGGGATTTATTAAGTTGAACTGTTTACATTCCTATATGGAAAGATATTTTTAACTCTTGAGTCTTTGCTCAGTATTAGGGTAGTTGGAGGGATTATATCCATATAGACAGAGGACATAGGGTGAGTTGAACAGGAATGATATCTAAAAAAAATAAAATTAGGAGTGAGTGAGGAATATATTAGGAAAAGAAAAGGAAAAATAGAGTGGGGCAAATTATCTCATATAAAAGAGGCAAGAAAAAGTTTTTCAATGGAAGGGAGGGCAAATGGGAGGAGGGGCAATTAGAAGTAAACACTTTTGAGGAGAAATAAGGTCAAAAGAGAAAATAGAATATATGGGGGGCAGGATAGGATGGAGGGAAAAGTCTTTTGCATAACTATGCATTTATAACATATATCAAATTGCTTGCCTTCTCAGTAAGGATGAGTGGGGAGGGAGGAAGGGAGAGAAGTTGGAAATCAAAGTTTTAAAAATGAATGTTAAAAATTGTTTTTACATGCAACTAGGAAGTAAGATATACAGGTACTGGGGTATAGAAATCTATCTTGCCCTACCAGAAAATAGAGGAGATAGGGATAAGGGAAAGGAGGAATGTGATAGAAGGGAGGACAGATTAGGGGAAGAGGCAATTAGAATTCATGTTGCCTAGGAGTGGGGAGGGGAGGGGAGAGATGGGGAGAAATTTCGGAACTCAAAATCTTGTGGAAATGAATATTGAAAACTAAAAATAAATAAAAAAGGAAGACAATAGTCTCTGAAGAGTTGGCATTTAATGGGGGAGTTAGGCAAATTATGTTATACAAACAAGCCATATATAGAATTAATAAAGAGAAGGAAGGCATTAGAAAAGAGGGGTTAGTAAAGGGTTCTTGTAGAAGTTTGGATTTTAACCGGTACTTTAAGGAAGCCAGGGAAGCTAAGATACAAAGATAAGGAAAGCAAGTGTTCCCTCATTCAGTGATAGCCAATAATGCCCAGGTGAAATGCTGGACTTGGAGTCAGAAAAATTTGAGTTCAAATTCAACCCCAGACATGTATGAGCTCTATGATGCTGGGCAAGTCACATAATTTCTACTTCGGTTATTCCATATATAAAACAGATAATAATAGAACCTAATTCTCAAGTTATTATGAGGATAATGTAAGTTAATCTTTGTAAGGGACCTTGCAAACCCTAAAACATTATATATATGGTATTTTTTAGAGTACTGAGAGAATTTGCCCAAGTCACACAGGCAGTGAGGGTAAAAGGCTGGAGTGGACTTCCTGATTTTGAGGTCAGCTCTCTACCTTGGGATAAGGGAAGGAGGGAGTAAAGGAAAAGAGAGAGAGAGAGAAAGACAGACAGACAGAGACAAACAGAGAGACAGGGACAGAGAGAGACAGAGAGACAGGGAATGTAGTATCAAAGAATTTTATGATTTGAGAACATCTAAAGAGGTTGTCTAGTCCAATCCCTTTATAAACAAATAAGGAAATGGAAGGGAAATGACTCACTGAGGTTGGCTAATGAATATTTAATTAGAACAAGAAGCATGTCCTAAAATACAAAAGCCAATAATGTATCTATTCCCAGTTTATATTCTTTTACCAGGACACAAAAATCAGAGATTCTTAACCTGGTGTCTATGGATTTTATGGAGTTCATGCCCTTGGATGGGGAAAAAAAATCTTTATTTTCACTGACATTTAATTGATATTTAGCATTTTCTTTCATTATGAATGTAGGCAAAAATATCATTCTGAGAAGGGATCTTCAGGCTTCACCAGACTGCCAAAGGCATCCATGACTCAATGAAGTTTAAGGATAATAAACTTAGTAAACTAGAAAACATCATTTCCCTTTACCTTTCTCAGCAATCAATTTATACTGGAATCCTTTAGGTTGGAAACATTTGTCATTTTCATGTGAGGTGGTTTATTTATATTCGTAGAACAAAAGTTCACCAACATCTTTTTTCTTTGAAATTACAGAAAGGATGTTGACAGACTATGGAGGTTGGGAAATTTTTAGTGCAACTGGGGAGAGATGACCAGAAATAAATCATAAATTAGACCTTTTAAAATACTAAAAACACAACATGAGGTCAATTCAGCAAGAAAACCTAAAATAAGAAGCTTCGTTACCATCTAGTATTTCTTTTAGGGCTTTGGGATACAAAGATTTTTTAAAAGATACCTTCTGCCCTTAAAAAAATTAAGTCTACAAGAGTTTGTTTTTATTACAGGTATACAAGAATAATCTTAATACAAGGTAAGACTTGAAGAGTCGAAGAACAAACCCAGGCAGAGAAGTTAGAGAAATCTGTGAGGAAGAGGAGACTTTCAATAATAACGACTGCTATTTATAAAGTACTTTAATATCTGTATGTTTTACAGCATAGGGACAATAGGGACAATGTGGAAATCCACAGACATGGTAGGCAATGAATTGACTTGGGGTCCTAGCTAATGACTGTGGTTCTATTTGCATAATTGGTAAATTTTAAAAATAAATCACAAATTCTTTTATTTGTACCTGAACAGAGCTCTGATAGTTTATCCTGTGGGGGTGGGACAGGGAAGTGTCATTTCAAAGTCAAGATTTTCAGCTAATTTGAGGTAACAAGAAAGACATTTGAAAAACATGAAGTACTATGCAAATTATATCTAGGATTCTTCTAGTAAGTGGAAACCCAAGTCTGAAGTCTGATGGTACAGGCACTCCATTGGATGTTATTATTTGTAGGATCATAGATTTGGATCTAGAAAGGATCTCTGATATCACCAAGTACTATTGCACAGGTGAAGAAACTGAGGCCTATGGAGGTCAAGTAATTTGTCCGTGGTCACACAGATAGTAAGTGTCTGAGGTAGGGTTTGAAATCATGTCATTATGAATTCAAGTCCAGGGCTCATTCTTTGGTTTTGGAAAGAACTGTAATTGAAAAAACTTTAAAAGCCATAATTTCCTGCAGTTCCAGCTCTTAAGAAGCTGATACCAACCTGACTAGAGAGAGAGAGACCCAGAGGCTATTTATCTTTAAGCCTGGTGTGATGACTGCCTTTATAGAAAGAGTTTACTACACTTCAGTTGGTCAACCAGTAAATAACATTTATTAAGTACCTACTATATGCCTAGTACTAAACACTAGGGATACAAAAAGATGCAAAAGACTGTCCCTCTCCTTAAGGAGCTCACAATCTAATGGAGGAAACAAGCAACCAAATATGTAAAAGAAAGCCATGTTTAGGACAAACAGAAAAAAATTAAGAGAGGGAAATCACCAGGATTAAGTAGGATTGGGAAAGACTTCCTGTGGGAGATTTGATTTTAGTTGGCTGTTGAAAGAAGTCAGGAAAACCAGGAAGTGTAGATGAGGAAGGAAAATGTTCCAGGCAGGGGGTATAGACAGAGTAAATGTCCCAGTCTAAAGATTATGTGTTGTTCTTGGAATAGTCAAGAGCTCAGTGTTACTGGATCATACCTTCTCACCTTGTGCTTTCCATGCAGATTAAGATTGTAAAGCTCTTCTCCATTTAATAGTGCATTCATCAACTGACCACCTCACTGGACCCTCCTGGCTTAAGAGTGATTATCAATAGTAACTATTGCTATTTCCCTCCCAGCCTGATGTCCTTTTGTTCTGTGCCTCATTAAAGGGGCCATCCCCTGTCTACCTCTTAAACAGGGCTATTCAATGAATGGGCGTTACCTCACCCTAAGTAAATACCTGCTAAGACCTTAACTTAAAGGGCTCAAGGTCTCTCAGTGTATCCTTGGTCATCTCCAGTCATCTTGATGAATATCTGGTCACTGGAGGAGATGTGAGGCTGGTGACCTTACACAGCCCTCCCTCACTCAAAACAAAGTCAAGTGCAAGTCATGTCATCATTTCTCTGATGGCGTGGTCTTCTTTGGCAACAAAGGACAAACACAACCTCACTGTATAAAGTAGTTTTCAGGAAAAAGAAAAGCTCAGAGATTAGGCTGTTGCTGTTTAGCCAAAACTGTATCTCAATACATCTTGTCACTCTCAGTCCCACCCCGCTTCCACTTTTTTTTTGCAAGTTAAAAAAAGTCCCCAAATCAACCTTTGAGAATCTTCCAATTGTCTTTCTAAGGTGCTATCAACAGTCATGTCCCTAGATTTTATACAGATAGTAAGTTTCTTGCATCCAGAGACAGAGCACATTCTAGGACTTCCACATGAAAGCTAGTATTCCACCTTTCTTTTTAAAAGTCATTCCCTTCCTGATGAACTTGTATACTAATGGCCAAAGACCATTGCACTGCAAAGGCATGAGACAGATACAGGAATAAAAATAAAAATTTGCCTATATTAAGAAACAGGAATTCTAAAGGGATTATTGTTAATAAATTAAGTCTCCACTTCTCTTTTGAACTCAGAAAATATTGACTTTCATTTATTGGGCTTTCTGTGAAATTTTAACAAATTCAATCTAATTCAACAGTAATTTATAATTAATGGAAGGTATGGGGTGTTAAGGGAAGAACAACATTTCTGGAGTGAGGACTCACCAAACACTTTTCAGGGATTTTTATTCACTTTTGGTGTCTAGTGGTCACCCAATTCTCAACTGGCTCCAAGAAGCTGCAGTATATGCAGTGGTCACACCAGTAAATTGTCTTGGCAGATGGATTAAAGAAGATTGAGGATAACTGATGGGCCTCAAACCCATCATTAAGTTTAGGAGGGTGTCTATCCCAAGTATGTGAAGCCTTCCCCTGGTGAAATGGGTAGATGAGAACAACTTGTTCCAGTGGCCATAAAGCTAAAGCAGGATCAGTAGAGGGCTTAGCGCTTCATTAGGCCTTAAAGATACCAAGGTCATCCACTGCATTCTGGGCTATTGTCAGTCATCCTGACTTTTTTCTTGCCATAAGACTTCCATGACTCAGGAAGAATGAGACTGACAGCTACATGCAATTCTGTCTCACTTAAATCCAATTCTCAAGTATGTCAAGACATCACCCCATGATGTCATAGGTCCTCTTCAAATAGGAAAGGCAAATTTAGTTAGCTCATCAATACATGCAAGGCACCATTCAAAGTACTGGGAGTATTCAAATATATCTATGATTCCATTAAAGTGGCATTTCTTATATACAAAGAAAATAGGCAAAGAACATCCTTAAGGGAACTTAAGGAAAGTTCCTTAAGGAGTTTGTATTGTTCCAAAGGAGATGGGGGGGGTTAGTTCTTCAAGAATATTTAAGGGGAGAGGGAGAGTAACAATTGGCAGGGAGTTCAGGTAAGCCTTCCCAGAAGATGTCATAACAACACTGATGTTGTTATGTGCAAGGAATATACACAGGTTAAAGTAGAGGAAATGGCATGTAGACCTAAAGAATCAGCACTAGTCAAATCTGACTGCGATATAGTGTGTGTGAAGGAAGTGAAGCAAGAAAGGCAAATTGGAGTAAGGTTGGGGAAGGTATTAAATACCAGATTAGTACATTTTTTTCTGAGTCAGTAGGGAGCCAAAGAAGATCTTTCAATGGGAGAGTGACAGTGAGATTTCTGCTTTAGGAATATAATTTTGTCATGTATGTGAAGAATAGATAGGGAAGAGGGAAACCTGAGACAGAGAGATCAATTACAAGTGTATTGCTAAGTACTTGTTGCTAAGTAATTGCTAAGTAATTGATGATAAAGGCAGTGGCCATGTGACTCAGGAATAAAGTAAAAACAGGCATGACTTCATGGTGGTAGGATTTATATATGACCTTGGCAACTTCTTTGAGGTGAAAGATGAAGGAGAGATAAAGATGGCATCTATGTTTTCAATCTGCCTGATTGGGAGAAAGACAGTACTTTCCATAGAAAGAAAGAAGTCTAGAAGAAGGTCAGATTGGAGGAAGGGGATACAGGATGGGTCATTACTGTCACCTCTGTTAGTCAAGTACAGAATTAGATTTGTATACTGTTAGAGGATTAGAGAAGATAGGTTTTTAAAAACCTTGGCATTCTCTGACAATTCCTTAATTTAAAACCAGACTACCAATTTCAGTGCTAATTCATGGAGCTGAGAAGATAAAAGTTAAGGTAATCTAAGGTAATCTCATATTTTGCTAAAACATCTACTCACTTGAGATCATCCTAATACGATGTGGTATGCCCTGAAATAATTTTTGTCATCAGGAATATTTAGATAAGAGATAATTCAGAACAGAAATGAGCCATTGCATGACTCTCTCAACTTTTATAAATGAAATGGATCTTTCTGAATCCGAGATTTCACATTTATCGCTTTCACATTTCATTTGTTTATCTTTGGTCCAATGTTCTAGCCTGTCAGCCTCTTGGATCTTGAATATGTTATACAATAGTTACCTATCTCCTTAACCTTTATTATCCTCACATTTCAGAAATGATTTTCATCCAAGACATTAATAAAAATATTGAACAAAATAGAGCTGAGCACATATCCACAGGGCACTCCACTGGAAAACTCCTTCCAAACTCAGACCAATTTATTACTGACTTACTCTTTGGTTTGGACAGTCAATCACTTCCAAATTCATCAGTTTGTTCTGTTATCTAGTCTACCTCCCTCTGTCTTTTCCATTAAAGTCATATGTGATGCTTTACCACATATGTGGCTAAAAGCTTAGGAAACTATCCAGAGCATCACTTTGATCTGTTTAAATAACTTAAGTTTAATTAAGTTCTTCCAAAATAGGCTGACTATTAGTCTAGTATGAGCTATTTTTTGTATGTTTTATTTTCCCCTAATTATATGTAATATTTTTAACATTCATTGGTAAATTTTGAATTCTAAATTCTTTCACTCACACTCTCTCCTCCCTCCTTCTCTTCCTCCCCTAGACAGTAAGCAATCTGATATAAGCAATTCATACATAATCATGTAAAACATTTCCACATTAGTCATTTTGTGGGAAAAAATGAACAAAACAAAAAAAGTGAAAAATGATATACTTCAGTCTATATTCACATAACATTCATTCTTCCTCTCGGGGTGGATCCCTTGGGCTTATCTTGGATCATCGTATTACTGAGAATAGTTAAGTCATTCACAATTCATTATATAATATTGCTGTTACTGTATATAATGGCCTTCTGGTTCTGCTTATTTCACTTTGTATCAGTTCATCTAAATCTTTCTAGGTTTTCTGAAATCATCCTGCTTTTTTATTTCTTATAGCGCAATAATATTCCATCACAATCACATACAAGTTGTTTAGTCACTCCCCAATTGATGGGCATCCCCTTCAATTTCCAATTCTTAGCCACCACAAAAAGAACTGCTATAAATATTTTTGTACAAATAAGTCTTTTCCCCACCCTGCTTTTTTGATGTCTTTGTGATACAGACCTAGCAGTAGTATTGCTGAATCAAAAATTACACACACTTTGATAGCCCTTTGTGTAAAGTTCCAAATTGATTTTCATAATGGTTGGATCAGTTCACAACTCTACCAATAGTGCACTAGGAATCAAGGTCAGCTACCGCACTGAAGTATTTAACTCTTAAAGGCTACAAGCCAAGGGAGGGATAGCTGGTGCATTATTTTTTTTATTCTCAGATGATTTTGCAGTGAATGCAGCCTTTGAGACTGTGATGCAACAAAGTACTGATCAATTCTCTGCTGCTTGTGTGCTTATTTTGTCCTAACAAGTAGCACCAAGAAAACACAAGTTCTCCACCAGCCAAGATCATGTCATCCATACATGGAGCCATCGGTCACAGCCAAAGGAGAAATTCTGTAAATAAGTTCATTTACCTTGGCAATGTACTTTCCTGGAATGTATACTTAGATAATGAGATTGGTGAACATGTTGCCAGGGCTAGATCAGTGTTTGGGACTCTATAAAGGAAAATGTGGGAGAGAAGAAGTTTAGAATGGCTACCAAACTGAAGGCCTAAAAAGTCATTGTGATGATGTCATTGTTGTACAACTATGAAACCTGAACAGTGTACCAGCAATATATCAGGAACCTGAATTGTTTTCATCTGAACTGTCTTAGGAAGATCCTGAAGATCAACAGACAAGATAAGGTACCAGATACTGAGGTCCTTTCTCTAGCTAAACTGTCAAGCATTCAAACTCTGCTGAAGAGAGTGCAGCTTTGATGGGCTGGCTACATTGTTCATATGTGAAATGTACACTTGCCTAAAAGATTATTTTACAGAGAACTCACACAAGGTAAGTGCTCACATGGAGGCCAGAAGAAGCAATGCAATGACACTCTCAAGGTCTCTCTAAAGAAATGACAAAGGACTGCCCAGCATGGCATGCCTACATCAAAGGAGGCACTGTGCTCTATCAGCAGAACAGAATTGCAGTAGCTCAAAAAAAACATTAGATGTGAAAATGTAGAGACATCACTACTCTAAATGTTCATGTGGACTATTTGTGCCTAACTTGTGTTATAGCTTCTGTGCTCATAAAAGTCTGATCGGTTAGACTCGGATACATTATACTTTGATCCTAACATAATTATGTCAATTTGCTCCTCTTTAAAAACAAAACAGAACAACCAACCAACTAGTGTCTCAGATTTCCCACATGCCCTCCAATATTTCTTTTTTCTGTCATATTAGCCAATTTGACAAGTGTTAGATAATTTCAATGTGCATTTCTCTAATCAATAGTGATTTAAAACATTGTTCCCATATGATGATAGATAACTTTGATTTTTTTCCCCAGTAAACTGTCTATTCATGTCCTTTGAGAGTTTACCAATTGAAGAATGACTTGTATTCTAATAAATTTGACTCAGTTCTCTACAGATTTGAGAAATAAAGCATTTATCAGAGATACTTGCTATAAACATTTCTTCCCAGCTTTCTGCTTTCCTTCTAATTTTGTTTGCATTTGTTTGTTTCTGCAAAAAAAAACCCTTTTTAATTTTATATAATCAAACTGATAAATTTTATATTTTGTAATGCTCTCTTATATCTGGTATGGTCCTAAATTTTCCCCTTATCCATAAATCTGACAGGTAAACTATTCCATGCTCTCTTAATTTGGTTATGACATTACCTTGTATGTCTAAACACATTTTGATCTTATCTTGGTATATGGTATAAGATGTTGATTTATGTCTAGTTTCTGCCTTATTATTTTCCAGTTTTCTCAGCAGTTTGTCCCCAAAGCTGGAATCTTTGGGTTTATCAAACTCTAAATCACTGTGACTATTTACTACAATATATTGCATACTGAATCTACTCCATTGATCAACCACTCCATTTCTTAGCCATTGCCAGATTATTTTTGATACTTACCATTTTAAAAGAATACTTTGACATTTAGTATGGTTAGGTCACTTTCCTTCACATTCTTTATGATTGATTTATTTACTATTCTTGAGCTTTTGTTCTGCCAGATTAATTTTTTTTATATTTCTTAGCTCTATAAAATACTTTTTTTGGCAATTTTATTGGTATAGTACTGAATAAGTAGATTAATTTAGGTAGAATTGTTATTTTTATGATTTTGTCTCAGCCTAAACATAAACAATTAATTTTTTTCCAATTGTTTAGATAAGAATTTATTTGTGTGAGAAATGTTTTGCAATTCTGTTCATTTAGTTCCTGGGTTTGTTGGGCAGGTAGACTCTCAAGTATTTCATATTGTCTACTATTATTTAAATGGAATTTTTCCTACTATCTCTTGCTGCTGGACTTTGTTGGAAATATATATATTAATGCTCATGATTTATGTGGGTTTATTTTGTATCCTACAACTTTACTAAAATTAATTAGTTCAACTAGTGTTTTCATTGATTTTCTAAGTATACTATCGTATCATATGCAAAGAATGATAGTTTCCTTTCCTCATTATGTATTCTAATTCCTTCAATTTATTTTTCTTCTCTTATTGCTAGAGGTAGCATGTCTAGTACAACATTGAATAATAATGGTGATAATGGAAATTTGCTTCATTTCTGATCTCATTGGGAAGGCTTCTAGCTTGTCCTATTATATGTAATGCTTGCTGATGATTTTAGGTAAATGCTGTCTATCATTTTAAGGAATACTCCATTTGCTCTAATGCTCTAGTGTTTTTGATAGGAATAGATGTTTTATTTTTTAAAAGACTTTTTCTTCATTTATTGAGATAATCACATAATTTCTGTCAGTTTTGTTATTGATATGGTCATTTATGCTGATAGTTTCCCTAATACTGAGACAGTCCTGCATTCCTAGTATAAATCCCATCTGGTCATAATACATGATTCTTATGGTATATTACTATACTCTCCTAACTAGTATTTTATTTTTAAAATTGGCACCAGTATTCATTGGGGAAATTGATCTATCATTTTCTTTCTCTGTTTTTGCTTTTCTTGATTTAAGTGCGAAGATTATATTTGTGTCATGAAAGGAATTTGGTAGAAGTTCTTTTCTCAATTAGATTATATAGTTCTCTGATTAATTGTTCTTTATATGTTTGCTGAAATTCACTTGTGAATCCATCTGGTCCTGGGTAATGTTTTCCTCAGGGAGTTCATTGATGATTTGTTCAATTTCTTTTTCTATGATATGGTTATTTAAGTATTCTATTTCCTCTTCTATTAATGTAGGCAGTCTATATTTCTTTAAGTATTCGTCAATATTGCTTGGATTGTCAGATTTATTGGCATATAATAGCTCCTAATTATTATTTTCATTTCTTCTTCATTTGTGGTGAATTCATCCTCTTAATCTTTGATATTGGTAATTGATTTTCTTCTTTTCTCTTTTTAAAATTAAATTAACCAATAGTTTATCTATTTTATTGTTTTTTACATAAAACCATTTCTAATCTCATTTATTAGTTCT
Source organism: Potorous gilbertii (assembly GCA_028658325.1). NCBI lineage: Eukaryota > Metazoa > Chordata > Mammalia > Diprotodontia > Potoroidae > Potorous > Potorous gilbertii. The sequence continues at coordinate 205,447,491 of CM053771.1, read as the reverse complement.
ATAGTTTTCTTACTTTCAATTGTATTACCTTTCCTTTGAATTTCAGGATTTTCAATTTGTTGTGTAGTTAGGGATTTTTAATTTGCTTTTTTTTTCTAGTTTTTTTAGCTGCATTCCCAATTAACTGATTTACTCTTTTTCAATGTTATTGATGTAAGAGGTTAGAGATATAGTTTTCCCCCTAAGTGCTGCTTTGACTGCATCCTACAAATTTTGGTTATGTTGTCTCATTGTTGGCATTCTCTTTAATGAAATTGAGGGTTTCTTTGATTTATTCTTTGACCAACTGATTCTTAAGGATTAGATTATTCAGTTTTCAATTAATTTTTTAATATATCTTTCCACTTTGTTGAATATAATGTTTATTGCATTATGATCTGTAAAGGATGCATTTAACATTTCTTTTCTGCATTTGGTTATATGATTTTTATGCCTTACTACATGATCAGTATTTTTGTGTAGGTGCTATATAACATTGAAAGAGGTATATTCCTTGTTATTTCCATTCAATTTTCTCCGGAGTCTGTCATATTCAAATTTTCTAAAATTATTAGCTTCTTTAACTTTTTTATTTTTTTGGTTAGATTTATCTAGTATTTAGAAGGGGAAGGTGAGGTTCCCCATTGGTATGGTTTTCCTGTCTGTTTTCTCTTGTAATTTATTTAACCTATGCTTTAAAAATTTAGGTGTTATACCATTTGGTTTATTTATATTTATCATTGATATTACTTCATTATCTAGAGTTCCTTTTAGGAAGATATAGTTTGCTTTCTTTTCTCTTTTATTAGATCTATTTTTGTTTTTGCTTTATATAATATCAATGTGATATGCACAGCAGCCATTATGGATATACACAATACTTCCAAGGCAAATTTACAAAATATGAACTCTCTTTCTCAAAGATGAAAATAAAACATTTATTCAAACACCAGAAAGTGAAATCCATCATAGTAACAAAAAAAAATCTATAGATGTTATCAATGCAGGGCCTCCCTACAAAAAAGTTCCCTTAGGCAAAATCATTTCCTCTCTCACTCATGCTAGCTACTCTGCTCTGACTGCTCTCTCTCTCTCTCTTTCTCTCTGTCTCTCTCAGATTTGCTTCACTATCTCTCCCTGAAGTGTCCTTCCTGCTCCAGTCATTTAGCAAGCTCCTCCCAACATCAACTTCATATAACTCAGTTTGCGGCTTGGGCCAAAGCTCAAAGCAGGTCACGTGGACCTTTTAAGAGGCAGGGAAGGTCTTCAAATTCCCTTAACATTACACCTTGTCTGAGATCATGACTGCTACCCCTGTTTTTTTGTTTTTTTTTTTTTACTCAGCTGAAGCATCCAGCCCCTTACCTTGACTCTATGTGTGTTTCTGTGCTTCCTGTGTTTTTTGAAAAGAGTATATTGTAGGATTTTGGTTTTTAATCCAGTCTGCCATCCTCTTCCATTTTATGGATGAATTCATTTAGTTCACATTTACAGTTATAGCTAATTCTATATTTCCTTCCGCCTTGTTTTCCCTTGTTTAACCTTCTCTGTCTCTGTCTGTCTGTCTCTCTCCCTCTCCCCCTCTCTCACCTTTCACCTTTCATAAATGGTTTGTTTTGGACCACCATCACCACTCCCAATCCACCTTCCCTTCTATGAATTCCCCCACCCCATCCCTGTCCCTTTTTAATTCCCTATAGAGTAAAATATCTATATCCAATTGTGTGTGCTATTCATTCTTTAAGCCAATACTGTAGAGAATAAAGTTCAAGTGTTACCTGATACCCCAGCCCCTTCCCATATGCCCCTCCATTGTAATAAATTTGGTGCCTCTTTTGTGGGTGATAATTTACTCCATTCTATCTTTCCTGTTCTCTCAGTGAAACTTTTTTGTCACCAATTAATTGTTTTTTATCTCATCCCATTGTAGTCAACTTGCACTCAAATCTTCCATGAATACTTCTAATTGCCCTAATAGTGATAGAATTTTTAAGATTTACAAGTATCATCTTCTCATGTAGGAATATAAACAGTTCAACCGTAGTGAATCTCTTTTGTTTTTTTCCTTTCCTTTTTACCTTTTTTATGCTGCCCTTAAGTATTTTATTTGAAACTCAAATTTTCCATTCAACTCTGGTATTTTAATTAGGAATGATTGAAAGTTCTCTAGTTAAATGTCCATTTCCTTCTCCTGCCTCCATGGATCATACTCAGTTTTGCTGAGTTGTTTATTCTTGATTGTAATCCTAACTCCTTTTGCTTTCCAGAATACCATATTCCTGTGCCTTTGGTTCTTTAATTTAGAAGCTGCCAAATACTATTTAGTCCTGACTTTAAGAAAAAAGCAAAAGAGATTCAATAAGGTTAAACTGGTTATATTCCTACATGGGAAGATGATATTTGTAAATCTTAAAGACTTTATCACTATTAGAGCAGTATGCATAGAGGGTTTGGGTATGAATGAACTATAATGGGATGATATAAAAAACAATTAACATGATTGAGAGTTTTCATTTTGGGATCTCTTTCCAGAGGTAATTGGTGCATTCTTTCAATTTATTTGGGGCTAGTATATCAGGTCAGTTTTTCTTGATAATTTCTTGAGGTGGGGAGGAGCCAAGATGGCAGAGTAGAAAGATTCACATATGCTAGCTCCTAACCCACAGCCCATAAAATACCTGTAAAGAACTCCCAACAAATTCTGGAGCAACGGAAGCCACACAGCAATGGGGTAGAGGAGATTTCTGTTCTAGAGAGACCTGAAAAACCAACACCAAAGGTCTATCATGCACCAGACTCGAAGCAGAGCCTAGCCCTACCTTTGCCACACAGCACTGAGAGGAGCAGATCCAAGCAGGCTTCAGGGACAGAATCTCCAGTGGCCACACAGTTCCCCCCACCCACAGGTTCCAAAGGTCAGTGAGAGAGCCTTTTTGGCTGGCTGAGAGGGGAGCAGGGTATCTCCATAACTCAGGCTCTCTCAGGAAGCAGCAGTAGACAGGGACTCCCAAAGCAGGCAGGAGCTTGGATCCATTGTTGAAGGTCTCTGCATAAGTCCCCTGAGAGAACTGAGCCCTGTGCAGCTACCCTGCCCCCACCTGAGCTGCTGAACTTAATCTCACACTGAATAGCAGCCTGACCCCCACTGAAAGCCCTGAGGCTGGGAAGCAGCATTTGAATCTCAGACCCCAAGCACTAGCCGGGTGGATCTGAAGGTGAGGTGGGCATGGAGAGGAATCTCAGAAGTCAAGTAACTGGCTGGGAAAATTCCCAGAAAATGGAAAAAAATAAGACCATAGAAGGTTACTTTCTTGGTGAACAGATATCTTCTCCCATCCTTTCAGATAAGGAAGAACAATGCTTACCATCAGGGAAAGACATAGAAGTTAAGGCTTCTATATCCCAAATATCCAAAATAAATATTCCATGCTCTCAGGTCATGGAAGAACTCAAAAGGGGTTTTGAAAATCAAGTTATAGAGGTGGGGGAAAAACTGGGAAGAGAAATGAGATGCAAGAAAAGCATGAAAAATGGGTCAACACCTTGCTAAAGGAGACCTTAAAAAAATGCTGATGATTTCTTGAGATGTGTCATGCAAGTTCTTTGTGTGATCATGACTTTCACTAATACAATAATTTTTAAATTATCTCTCCTAAATCTATTTTGCAACAGTTGTTTTCCAATGAGAAGCTGCACATTTTGTTCTATTTTTTCTTTTGATTTTGTATCATCATTTCTTAATATCTCAAGGAGTGTTTTTCTTTTCCTTACCCAATTCTAATTTTTAAGGAATATATATATATATAAAATCTTTTGTACCTCTTTTTCTTTTGCCATTTCCACTTCTTCAGGAGTTGTTTTCTTCAGTGAATAAAGGAATCCTCCTTTACCAAACTATTGACTCTCTTTTCATGATTCTCTTATATGACGCTCATTTCTTTCACCATTTTTTCTTTTACTTCTCTTAATTGCCTTAAAAATATCCTTTTTGTGTCCTTCCATGACTTATTTTTGGGAATGATACAGATTAAATCTTTTCCTTTGAGGCTTTACATGTAGCCATTTTGATTTTATTGTCCTCTTCAAAGTTTGTGCCTTGATCCTCCTTTTTACCATATTAACTTTGTATGATCAGTATTAGTTTTCTTTTTGCTCATTTTTTCCACCTGTTTTGAGACTTTGTACTTTTATGTTACAGTTGGACTCTGTTCCTAAGATGAAGAAGGTTCTATCCCAAACTTATTGTACCAGGACTCTGGGCCTTGCTGCTGACCCTTGGGACCTAGTCAACAGCTTGCACTGTAGGGGGAGGACATCTCCCTATTGGCTTGTACTAGGCGCATTGTCCTGCTTCTGGCTTGCCTTGGAGTTGAGTTCTGACTTCTGGCTGGCCCCAGTGGTACAGTCTTGCTGTTGATCTGCCCCTGAGGTGGAATCTTTCTGCTGGTTGGCTCTGAGGGTTGATGGTGCCTCTCTGTTTGCCAGCAATGGGGAAATGGTTTCACTGGTGGCCTATACTACTCCTGAATCCTCACTTTGCCGTGGGTTTGCAGAGACTGCTCTTTTGTCTCTGGGTTCTGGTTTTTCTTCTGGTTTGTACTGGGGATGAGGCTTTACTGGTGACTTTTCCCAGGACCTAGAGCCTTGCTACAGGACCCCTGGGAGAGTGACCTGCCATTTCTGTTCCCAGATCTGTTTTTTTCCCACACAAGGAGATAGACCTTTCCTGTTGATTCTTCAAATTGTAATGGGCTGTTAAGCTGCTTCCCCACTCCAAAATGTTATCTGAGTTGTTGTTCTGAAGTTGTTTAGAGAGGAATTTGGCAAGATGCTAGGGATGTCCTTCCTCACTCTGCCATCTTGGTGAAAGTCCATAGTATGGTTTATTTTTGATAGAATCAAATTGTCTCCTTGTGATCATTGCTTCCTCTTCTAGGTGCTCCTTAACCACAGGTATGATGTGTAAAACAAACTTTGAATTCAGGAAGATCTGGGTTTGTATCTTGACTCTTACATATTCTGACTGAGTGAACCTAGAAAAATGATGTAAACTCTTCATTCTCTAGGCAACTCTCTAAGACCATAAGTTGCAAAGAATGTGTTGACCTGAATGGTTAGTGAAAATTTCTTCATCTAGGAGTTCACTATACCAATTAATTCCCAGGTTCAAGCTTTTCCCATAACCATGTTTTTTAAAAAAGCATTCTAGAATTTTGTTGGACAAATCAAGGCCTTTTTCCTATAATATGCAGATTGTATTCTTTTCACTTTTTCTGAAAATTACCCTTTCCCAATTTTGTAGTTCCTCTTCCATTCCCTACAGTCTTTCAAATATCACTGATTTTGGCTCAGTAACTACATCTACCTGTTCTCTCAGTACCCCAGTATGCAGTTCATCTAGACCTAATGACATGAATTTATCAAGGCCAGCTAGGAGCTTTCTTATTATCTCCTTATTTATCTTGGGTATCAATTCCCTAATAACCTTTCTGTTCTGTCTTTTCCAATATAAAGGTCATTATCTTTGTCAGAGAAAACTAGTTACCTTTTTTTGCACACAGCCCATTTAATTAGCATGGAGCCCAGAACTCAGCACAAAACCAGACCAGTTGGTTGACTAAAATCTATGTAATACCTTGTGAATCTTGCCAATAATTCTTCATAATAAATTAATCTCCCCACCTCAACTCTACAAAAAACAAACCAAAAAATAAAACAGTGACTAGGGGACAGTTTAATGCATTTCTTCCTTAATGAAATATTATTTTCAGTTTAGATACTTACAAGAATTTTTCCCTATACATTTTTGGCAGCAATCAAGTAGAGCTCATATTACTGGCTTCGTCAATTCATATCCATTTATTTCCATTTGCTTTTCAGAGAACTGGCATGAATTGCTTGCCTATGAATGAAAGCAGATCTCAGCTGTCTAACTATTAATTTTCTTTTAATGACTTAAAGTCCAACAAAAACATCAACAGACTGGGGTTACAAATAGTCAACTCTCTTAATAGAAAGAAGTGGAATCATTTATTTTTAATGATACTTGAAACATCCAGTATAATCTATTTATTTCTTTCCTGACATCAGAGGGGAAAAAAGGCATGCAAGATTTTAGCTAGAACAGCTTCTTAACCATAACTTGGTTTTGCATTCCTCTGTATTTCACCCTATGGACAAGAGCTGATGGCTGAGCAATTGCTTAAATTATCAGACAGTTATCTCCATGAACTTTACCTTCCCTTTTGTCTTGATAGTTTAATTGATCTGCTTTAAAAAGATATAGTTTTTTTGTGTTATCCAGGATCATACTTTCTGATTAACAACAAAAACAATGACATCAAGGAACCATTTGGAAGTGACTATTTAATGCTCTTTGCTAACAATTGAATAAAATGGGACTGTGCAATTGTAATTTGCCTATGCTGTCCATCAATGGAACCCCAAGTTTCCCTCACACTCTATTTTTTTTTAAAAGTTAACTAGGCGTGTGAATGAGCTCAGAGTTAATTACTGCCATGCCTATGTAAGCTGTACTTTATAGGAAGGTAGCACATTTAATGACATTATAACACCAGAATACCAATTCAATCCAATTCAATACTAATATATTAAGCAAATCCTCAGGACAAGGCTCAGTACTAGGTACTGGATATAAAAATGTATATATGTTTAAATCTGAAATGGTTCCTGTACTCTGGGAATCTATATTTTACTTAGGAATGATGTAATTCTAATTTGCTATTGCAAAATACATTATAGAACTTGAAAGCTTGAAAGACCCTTACATATTAGGCTAGGTTATCTGAGGAGAAAAGGAACTCACTGGGTGGGGTAGAGGAGGAAATAAAGCTTCACAGAGAAAATGGGACCTGAATTGAATCATAAAAAGTTTTGAGAGGCAGAATTGAGGAGTGAATATACTGTATATATGGAAGATTACACAGAAGTGAGAGACATGGGGAGTTTAGGGACAGCTGGTAAGCTAGTTTGCCTGGAACATAAAAGTTAACAAAAGGGAATATTCTGAAAAAGACTGCTGAGGTAGGTTGGAGCTAAATGGTGGTGGTAGACCTTAATTGTCAGTCTGAGGAATTTATATTTTTTTCTTAGATGCATGAGGGATACACTGAAGTTTTTTGGAGAGAGAGACAGACAGACAGACACACACACACACATACACACACACAGACTCAGAGACACAGAGACAGAGAGATACAGTCAGAGACAGAGATAGAGAAACAGAAACAGAGAGACAGAGACTGAAGAGATCAGATTGAGAGAAAAAGCTCCAGACCTGACGTGTAAACTATAGGATATAATGTAGCTATACCACCACTCCCTCATTTGGGATCTGGGTGGAAACATTAAAATATTACCTAAGGCAAATAGTAAAGGTTACTCAGATGTAGGCACCTAATATTTGAAGGATGGCCCAATGATGACCCATTTTATCATGAAAGCAGGACAGAAACTCACATAGGGAAGGAAGAGATTTTGTTATTGGCAGGGGAATAGGGTAAAGGTTAGTAGGTCCACTGATCCCATCATCCAGTCTTGCTTCCAGAGTGAAATTTCATGGAGAGAAATGTGAATAAAAAGGTTTTGAAAGTTTTCTACCACTAAGTCATAAAGGAGACAGTGGTTAAGGAGTGACTGCAGGACCTTAGTAAAGGTATTCAAAAAGACCAAGGTAAAGCCTCAAGGTTGTTGGTGTTGTTGGGTTTCTTTTAGGTAGTACGACTTGAGATTGAATCACACAGTGTTGAATGAGTCCCCGGGTCTGTGAGTTAAAAAGCAGATAGACCTCTCTCTTTATGGGGAAGAGTCTCCATAGACAGTAAAGCCCAGAATGAGACAAAGGAGAGCCTGCAGAGACTATGCTATTCATATAATATAAGAACTAGAATTACAGAGTAGCTGAACTTTAGAGTTTATCAAATAACACAAAGAGTAGAAACTACTTGCTGAGCAACTCAGCCCAAAAACATACATATTGATGATAAAATCTGAAGAGCAGACATCAGTAGCTCTGGGGGGTATACCAAGCCATAGCAAGGAAGTCATAGAGGAGGTCCAGGTTGAATGCAGTCTTGGAAGCAAAAGATGTCCTAATTACATGGGTTTCACATATATATATGTGAAACCCATATAAATATGCATTCCCTGAAAACATATTTTTTTCACATGCCCTTTTCTAAAATATTATCCCTATTCTTTTTTAAAATTATTTTATTTGTTTTCAGTTTTCTACAATCACTTCCAAATATTTTGGACTTTTTTCCCACTCTCTCATCCTCCTTCCCCACCTCCCTCCCTCCCTGAGATGGCATGCAATCTTATATAGGTTCTACACATACATTCTTATTAAATACATTTTCACCTGAGTCCTGTTGAATAGAAGAATTAAAATGAATGTGAGAAACCATAAAACAAAAACAACATAACATGATACAAAAGAAAATGTTCTGCTTCATCATGTGATCCCATTCCATAGTTCTTTACCTGGATGTGGAAGGCATTTCATCCTCTGAAAACTGCCTCTCTCCTTCAGTTTTCAGTAATTCTAATTTGGTATTTACTTGGGGATTTTCAATTTGTTCCTTTTCTAGATTTTTCATCTGCATGCCCAATTCATTGATCTCCACTTTCTCTATTTTATTCATTTTAGGGTCTTCAAAACAAACCACAGGTAGCAGTAGTTCGCAAATTTTTATTTAAGCCTTTCTCCTTGTTTTTTATATATTGAAATATTTGTGTTGGTTGATGATTATTAAGATCACAATAAAATAATTTAAAGAGGAAAAAGCAACAGTATGTTATAATGGAAGAATAACAGGTCTTAGAGACAGAGCTTTGGGTTCAAGTTCAGCCTTGGACATGAAACAGTTCTATGACTCTGGGTAAGTCATCCCAACTCTCAGTGTCTTTCCCTCCATCCTCTTTCCTCCCATTTATGCTTTTGGTTCTCCCTTCTCCCTTGCCCTCCACAATAGAGTTGTCATTTTTGACCACCACTTCTCTCAGTCTTCCCTCCCTTCTTTCAGCCTCCCTCCCTTTTACTCCTCTTTGCCTTTGCTATTTTTCCCTCCTTTTTCTTTACTCTTTCCCCTCCTACTGCCTATACAGTTAGATTTCTATGCTTACATGAATTTGTTGTTCCCTCCTTGAACCAAATCAGATAAGAGTAAATCTCAAACAATACTCATCTCCCTCCCCTCTTTCCCTATATTGTAACATGTTTCTATGCCTCTTCCCATGATATAATTAACTTTTGTCTGCCTCCTCCTTTTCACAACTCCTGGTACAATACCTTCACACCCTTAAATCACATTTTTATCATCAGATAATTTAATTTATACCCATTCCCTCTATCTATGTATATCCCTTTTATATATCATAATAATTATACAATCCTCAAGATTAACAAATATCATCTTCCCTTACAGGGATGCAAATAGTTTGCCCATATTGAATAAAAAGTATTTTCCCCTGGTTTATCTTTTTATGTCTCTCTTGAGACTTGTGTCTAAAGACTGAATTTTTCATTGAGTTCTGGTCTTTTCATCAGGAAGGTCTAGAAATCCCTTATTTCATTTAAAGTCTTTCTCCTTGCCCAAAATATTATGTCCAAATTTGCTAGGTAATTGATCCTTAGTTGTAGTCCCAGCTCCTTTGCCTTGTGGAATATCATATTCCTATCCCTTTGATCTTTTAATGTAGAAGCTGCAAGGTCCTGTGTGATCATGACTGTAACTCCTTGATACAATTCAAAAAATTGTTTCATTTTGACTCCCTTCAGTATTTTCTCCATCACTTAGTTCTGGAATTTGGCAAAGATATTCCTTGGTGATTTTAGTCTGAGATCCCTTTCAGGAGGTGAATGGTGGATTCTTTTGATGACTATTTTGCCCTCTGGATCTAAGATCTCTGAGAAGTATTCCTTGATGATTTCTTGGAAGATATTGTCTAGGCTCTTTTTTTAAATCATGGCTTTCTGGTAGACCAATAATTCTTAGATTTTCTCTCTTGGATCTATTTCCCAGGTCAGTTGTTTTTCCAATGATATGTTTTACAGTTTCTTCTATTTCTTCATTCTTTAGATTCTATTTGACGGATTATTAATGTCTCATAGAGTCATTAGCTTTTACTTCTTCTATTCTAATTTTTGCTACATGTTTTCTTAAGTTAACTTTTGCATCTCCTTTCCCATTTGTTCAATTGTTCCATTCAAGGAGTTATTTTCTCCAGTTAGGTTTTGTACTTTCTTTTCCATTAGTACAATTTTCCTTTTTAAGGAGCTGTTCTCTTCAGTGAATTTTTTTTTCATATTTTTTAAAATCATTGGTCAGTTTTTCTACTACTTCTATAATTTGGCTTTTAAAATCCTTCTTGGGGGAAGAGGAGCCAAGATGGCAGAGTAGAAACACTCACATATGTTAGCTCTGAACCCATATAAGCCCATAATTACCTGTAAAAACAACTCCCAACAAATTCTGGAACAGTGAAAGCCATGCAGCAACGGAGTGAAGGAGATTTCCATTCCAGAGAGCCCTGATAAACGGATCCCAAAGGTCTGTTGCGCACTGGACAGGAACGGAGCCCAGCCCTGCCCTGCCCTGGCCACGTGGCACAGAGAGGAGCAAGCAGATCCGAGCAGGTTTCAGAGACAGAATCTCCAGCAGCCGCAAAGATCCCTCCACCCACAGATGCACAGGTCAGTGAGAGAGAAGTCTGCACACGCTGAGAGGGGAGTGGGGTGTCTCCATAACTCAGACCCCATCGGGAGGCAGTGTCAGAGGCAGCAGGTGGGTGGCCAGAGGCTCCCGGAGCAGGCAGGAGCTTGGCAGGAACTCGGGTCCATTACAGAAGGTCTCTGCATAAACCACCTGAGGGAACTGAGCCTGGAAGGTGGCCCTGCCCCTACCTGAGCACCAGAACTTAAGCTCACATTGAATAGCAGCCAGGCCTGCTGCAGAAATCCCTGAGGCTGAGGAGCAGCATTTGAATCTCAGACCCCAAGCACTAGCTGGGAGGATCT
>CM053771.1:205418472-205435971 GCA_028658325.1 Potorous gilbertii | reverse complement strand
AGGAACAACTGTTGAGTATTGTTCTTGCTACTAAGAAATAAGAAATACAGATAATGGGGGAATACAGAATTATCTGGCCCTACAGGACAAAAGAGAAGATGGAGACAAGGGAAGGGAGGGATGATAGAAGAGAGGGCAGATTGGTGATATGGGTAATTAGAATGTCCAGTGTAATCGTGGATGGGGGAGGGGACAAAGGGGGAGAAAATGTGGAACCCAAAATTTTGTGAAAATGAATTTTAAAAGTTAAATAAATAAGTTTAAATTAAAGACCAAAAAAAAAGAAGAAAATACTGATTACCTTAATAAGTGTCTCAGCTACCACTCTTCGGCTTGTTCTGCATTGAAAGTAACGAAGAAGTGGTCTTCAGTCTACCACTAGTCTCCTCAATGGCACCAGGGGAAACCAACCAAGTCCATTGCTCCTCCTTTTGTATCCCAGACTTCACTTCAAGCTCCATCTTCCTTAAGGTTAAAAAAAGGCCCCTTAATCAGAGTGAGCCCATTGTGTCTCTGAATTGTTGGAGGTTTATTCATTTGCTTTTTCGTAATAATAATAATGAAGAATTCCATACTTCTTCTTATGCAGTTACTTCGGTAACTAGCGTAAATTACCGCAGTGTAGCAATATGGCTATTAGTCATGAAACCAAAGAGTCATGAGTTGGAAGAGATGTCAGAGTTCATATTGCCCAAGCTGTTCCCGAAAAAATCCCCACATCCTGACTCTGCCTGAAGACTTCCAAGGAAGGAGAATACATTGCCTTTTGAGGTAAGCTATTCAATTTTTAAAATTTAATTATTAAATTTAATCTTAATTTACTTAATTTAATTAACGAAAATTTTGGGGGGTTGAGGGGTACAACAAGCCTAATAAAACTCTTTTCACCTTCTGCCCACTGCTCCTACCTCTTCTCCCTATGAACAAACAGAATAAGTCTAATTCATACTCCGTACGCTCACTGTACTTCAGTCCAGATTGCCTCTCAGTCCTCTTTTTCTTTATGATAAACATATGATTTTCCTTTTACAGATTCTCCTATTTTATGAACTCAGGGCCCTTCACTATGCTGATTGCCCTCCTCTGTACACTATCCACCTTGTCATGTACAAATCTGTGAACTTTTGTTTTAAAATTTTAATAATTCTTGATATCAGTGGTTAACTTGGTAATTCTATGTAATTTATTTTATGTATTTAAAACCATGATTCTGAGAAGAATAAAATAGGTTTCACCAGAATACCTGGGGTATCCACAACAAAAACTGGAAGGATTTTTGTTTCAAGGAATTAAAGTTGAGGTTCCCCCAATGCAGAGGGATACAGTGAGTAGGTGACAACACATTTCAAAAGAAGAATTATACAACAGAAGCGACATAAAAAATGTAATGTATTATTTAAAGGCAGGAGGATATAGGACAAATAGCAATACATATAGCAAAAGAAAGTCAGTGCTCAAATTCTTGTTTTGCTAATTATTAGCCATGATTTTGGTCGTCACTTAACATATCTTGGCCTCAGTTTCCCCATTTGAAAAATGAAGGGGATGAACTAGTGGACCTTGAAAGTAGTTTATAGTTCTAAACCTATGGTACTATGATTACCAGAAAGATATATAACTGTGAGAGATGTCATGAGAGATAACCAACTACTGTACAGCTCCCATACTCCACCAATATCCAAAGTCGAAAGATTCAGAGGAACCCACCTTCCCCCCCTGCTACATTGGGTGAACCCTTTAATGGACAATTGGCTGGACAAAAACAAGAGTTGTATAGATGTAAAGCCAATCACAGCAGCACACCTGCTGCTGTGAATAATTTCAAGGGTCTAATCACATAGTATAATGAACTCTTTATTTAATCAGCAATAAACTAAACATTGTTCAGTGAAGTAAAGCATGACATTCATAGCAATATCCTTAAGTAAAACACATCATTCTATCAATATCACGTACCCAAGTAAAGTCCTTTTTCAAAGTACCACACCATTCACCCTTAGGTCACTGTAAGAACAATCTTCTTAATCAATATCAAGTCCAAGTACCTTAAGCTGAGGCTGACTTCCAAATTCCAAGTGGGTTGACCACTCCCAACTCTTACCTGGATTCACATGTAGGCAGTTCTCTGCTCCTGCTCCATGTCTCAGCTCATGGGGACTGCTCCACTCAGCAGGGCAACAATAATACTAACGCATATCACCAGCACCATCACCTCAGTTCACTCATAAAGACCAACAGACCAGACTTCTGTCTGAGAAATCAACACAGATCGATAGACAAGGCTTCCTCTCTGCTTTCAGAGGTTTTCCACTTAGCTGTAGTCTTCTCAATGCTGGCTCACCCCTTCAACACTGGCTCTCTTTACATTTGCTTCTCTCAGCTCTGGTTCTTTCTATATACATTTCTTCTCAGCATCTGATTGGCTAGAGCCCACATGTATCTGATTGATTAGAGTTCACTTGCACATGTATGATTGGTTAAAATTCTCTCTACAATATATATACACTGTTTCTAGTTAAAGACTCTTAATCAAAGGCAAGATTCAATCAGAGGCACTTGATGGTCTAAAACAAACCTACTTTGCCCTTAAATAGGATAGGAGAGCATGAATAAATCATGATCTGTATCATTGAAAGGATTATTCACATATGTGAGATCTCAAGATTGATGAAATTATTATAGCAAAATCACTGTAGACATTTTCCTATAAACTAGAGAGGAATATTATAAGTAACAGGGAAACTGAAAGTGATGGAAACTAATGAATTAACTAGATTCTTACCATAATTTCAACATTCATAATAAAATATATAACAAACATTAAGTAGAGGAATTAGGAGGGACTTTATTCCTGGGAGTTCATCAGTATAGCCTTCTTATAGCATAATTTGAAGGAAGGTATGGGGAACAAGAAAGCAATAAAAAATTATATAATGTCTATTATGTATTCAATGCCAGGCATTGTGTGTCAATATTGTCTTAGTTGATACTAATAAAAATACTACAAGATAAATACCAGTACTACTCGCATTTTGCAGTTGAGGAAGTTGAGGCAAACAGAGATTAAGTGATTTGTCCAGGGTCATTCTGACAGTAAGTATCTGAGGCTGGATTTGAATTTGGGTCTTCCTGACTATAGGCCCAACAATCTATCCACTGTGCCCTGTAGCTATGAAAGCTAGAGCTGAGAATCATTTAAGCTTTGTCTCTAAAAGAGATTAGTCTAATCTGAAGAGAAATCTGATTGCAAAATTGCTGGGAGGGTGCTTCAAGTAAAGTGCCAAGCATGCTTAAACAGTTAAAGTAGAAAACTCTATCTGATCTTTAGTGATACAGTCACACAAATAATAAAAGGTGCCCAAAACATTTCTGAGAAAGGAATGTGAATTTTGGGAAATATAAAGCAAATCATGGGAATCCTATCCATTAATAACAGAAATTTCCCTTTACAGAAAATAGTTACTTTCACTCCACATATATTACTTCTTGGTCAATCAATTTACAGGAGGGTCTGGGTCGTAATATGAGATATGAAACTAATACTGTGTATATTTATATTTCCTCTTGAGGCTTGGCAAATATTAAGTTGATTTTCCAAGGCATATTGTTAAATATCTTCTTCTGGAAATTTTTGTTTGTTTGTTTGAAAATAGAATAGATTCTCACCTGTCTAGAATGATTTAATTTAGAGTTTTTCAAAGGTGAGTTTTGACCTCTCTGAAGGTTAGAGTGAAGCACTGTTAAGGCAACCAGAGGAAGGCAACTTTGAGCAACTGCTACGGAATTTGAACAACTGTTAGGTAGTGAAGACAGATGGTGTTAACTCTTGCTTGTCTTTCCTTCTGGCCCACAACCATTAATCCTTCATAGAATGCAAAACAACTGTCATTGACTCTTCCACCTGGATCTCTCCAAAAACCATCTTCTGGGCTGAAGAGGGGAACATATCACTTTCCTCTTTTCACGAAATGGAACTTCTGTCATGGTTGTGTCCATATGGAATACAAGAAATGGATCAAAAAAATAAAGTCAACGTTAGGCAAAGTTAACTGTGGCAAACTTTGTCTTTGGCAACATATCCCTTTCTTACCTAGTGTCCTTCTTCCCCACCTTGGTATTTTCATTTCCTTAGGTATGTGTTCTATATTGTATTCCCTAAGGCCTGGCTCTCAGAAATATAGCAGTTGATTCCCATTAGGATTTGAGTTGTAACTGATTTAATGTGTTGCCCCAAGCAGTGCAGCATTTAGAGTCAGGAAAATCTAGATTTGAATTTTGCCTCAGTCACTTAAGAGCTCTGGGAGTTTGGGAAGGCACTTAAACCCTCTGAGCCTCAGGTTCTTCAACTGTATAATGGAAATCATAATATCATCTTCTTCAAAGGGTAACTATGAGGATAAAGTGAGATAGTATCTGTAAAGGCCTTTGGAGACTTTAAAGCACTGTGTGAAAATCAGTCAAATCAACAAACATTTGTTAAGTACTTACGAGGTAAGTACTAGGCGCTGTGCAAAAAAAAAAAATTACTATAATTACATTTCTAGTGGTAACTATTAAAATCTTAAATAACTTCAAATATCAAAGAAGTTAACTTCTAAAGCTTGATTCCAGGCACCATAAAAGGATTTTGAGGGTGCGGAACAGATTCCATTAAATTTATTGAGTCTACTATAGACAAGATTCTCTGCTAGGTGCTGGAGATGCAAAGACATAATCTCTGCTCTCAAGAAGCTTATCTTCTCCAGAAAGAAATACAAAATATTTATAAAGAAATTGCAAAATAATTTGAGGTGGAGAGAAAGACACTAACAACTGGGAAGATCAGGAAAGAATACTCATACTGATGGTGGCACTAACCAAATATCTAGAGATTCCAAGAGGCAGGAGTGAGAAGAAGGGCATCAAGAGATGGGCATAGCCTGTGAAAAGGGATAGAGATAGGATATGGCATGTGGGGGATCTGTGTGCTACTGCTTTGTGCCACTCACAAGGGCAATACTGGCAGGGCAGAGAAGCAGAAGGAAAATGTTGTGGATATACTGATTTCAGATAGTCTTGCTGAAAATGGATAGATTGTGGATTAAATATTAACTAGTTCCATCATCCTATAATGCAAAAATTCTATAAACAAATTATAATTAATGATAAATGAAGGCACTATCTTTAGTTTAGTCATACACCCCAGTAGTTTTGTTCAGAAAGGAATGAGAGGGTCTAACCTATAACAACTTAATGCTTAAGTACTGAAGTTCTCCTAGAATCTATTTTAAGAAAACAACTCAGCCTTCCTGAAAAGTTCATTCAGTCCCCTAAAGCAATAGTATCAGTTTATGAAATCATAACATTCAATTCATGAAACATTCTCCTAGTGGCAAATATCTGTTTTTATGTCTTATAACAAGTAGGAAAAGGCAATGAAATAGGATACTCCCCAGATGCCCTGCTGGCTTTCAGCTTCTTTTAAAGTCCCCATTTGCCTTCTCTAACAGCTGTATGCCTTGCAAGCAACACGCTTTTTCTGTCAGCATTAATCATAGATTCTTCCACCCCCTACGCAGCATTTATTTGAGTGGTGGAACTCAGATAAAAAGAGAACAGACTTGATGGTTCATAACAATGAACTTGAACTTTTCATCAAATCTTGAACTTAATCTCTTTGAGGTTCACAAAAGTTCAGTTAGCTTCTGTTTATCCTGGTATGTCACAGTAGCTCTTACTGATTTTATCTAACCTCAGCTGTGGAAACAATGGCAATGTCCCATTAATCAATTTAGTTCAGGGTGTGGGGTGAGTTGGGGTGGAATGTGTGTGTGTGTGTGGAGGGGTGTTCTACTGACTATATTTAAAAAAATTACAAGCACCTACGCTTAGGGATGTTTATCTCTCATGTTCCTTAAATTGTTGAAATTCATCCATCACTAATTTCTATCAGTTTGACATTGAGGACCCTCACCATGTGGGTACCAGAATGAAAGAGTTAAAACTTTGGGTATTATCTCTTGTCCTCCCACAATTACCCTCTTCAGTTTCTACTAAGAATGACAGGGGAACAGCTGTCTGAAAGGACTATTTTCCTTTATGAGTGGCCTCTTGAATACTTTTGAGAAATCTCTTTTCAGTATGTTTTTCCTAAGACCATTTCCTTCCCAAGGATAACTCACACTGGACATTTCAAAAATTTAGTCTATCATTGATGTCTTTAATTGAAGATTAATTTTGGGGAAAAAAGGAAACAAAAGTGTCAGAGATATTGTTTTTCTTCCCTTGTTTGCAAAATATTAATTCAACTTTTTGTGAGGGGGAGGGGTAGAAAGAGAATTTGTTTGGAATTGTGATTTATTTGCTTAAGGAACTCCCAGCATAAAAACCATACATATTAACAACTAATCTCTAATTTTAAGTCAAATTTTTAAAATCATTTTTGACAGCAAAGAAAAATTAAAAATATTCCAGCAGCACCATCTATTTCAATGTATACCTGAAAGAAAACATACCTGACAAGTAATCATCCAGTCATTGTTTGAAGATCTCCTGTGAAGGGTAGCATATTCTCCCATGAAGGAAGCAATCCTTTCCATTTTTGGATAGCTCTTATTTTTTAGGAACTTTTTATGTGTAGCAAACCTAATTTGGCTCTTTTTGACTTCCACTCACTGTTTCTTCTTATTCCCTCTGGCCACAAGCACAAATCTAATCTTTCCTCTCTATGACAGGTCTCCAAATATTTAAAGACAATTACCATGTGTGCCCTATGCCTCCCCCTGCCCACCAAATTTTCTACATGTTAAGCAATTCAGTTGGGGCAATAAGTTGAGAACCTTCAACATAGTCACCTCTTTCTGGATACTCTATAGTTTATTAATATCTATTCTAAAAGAGCAATATTATATATAGCAGAACTATAGAAATACATCTGTCTTCCTCATGGAAAGGTTGTGAGAAAGAGGACAGGATGAGGAAAATGATGTGAGCTGAAGAAAAAGAATGAGTTTAAAAGTCATTTAAAGAGCTTGTAAAGAAAGCCAGAGGGAGGATTCTGGAAAGATGGAGGAGTAGATCAGAAAACTTCAAAATCTCAATATCCCCATCCCCCCTCCTCTCCCCCCAAACCCCCCACAAAAGATGAAATAGCACCTTAGGGCAAACAAGGGGGTAAAATAAATAAGAATAGAGGAACAACAGAGGTCCTCCAGGGACAATCAGAGAAGATCTGAAGGAAAATTCCAGGAAGAGGTTTGGTCCCTGTGAAGAGTGAACACCTCCAGGCTAGGGTTTGCCTAAAAAACTAGTGGTGAGTCCCAGGGTTAGTTATGTTGGGATACTGTCTGGCTCCAACCATAAGAACTTTTACACTGGGAACAAGGGCAGTAAGTGGTGGGCATGTGAGCCAGGGAAGATAGAGGACCTCTACTGACAAGGAATGTCAAACCTAGTTATGCTGTAGATAGATGGTAAGGGTGAGGAGAAACCAGTACAGGCAGGGTGAGTGCCAAAGTGATGGGGCCCTGACATTTCGAGGATGCTAGAGGTCTTGGTTTAAGTTGAAGGTCAGAGGGAAGAGTTGAGAATCTGAAACCAGAAGCACCATAACCCATATCCCAGGACTGGAGGTGATTATAAAAATTAAATTATTACCAAAAGAAAGTGCACAGGCAAAGAAGAAAGAATTCAACCTTAGAAAGTTATTATCAAAATAGGCAAGACAGGGGGGCAGAGCCAAGATAGTGGAGGAGAAGGACAAACCTGCTACAGCTCTCCCCTCAAAGCCCATAAAATACCTGTAAAAATGAATCTAAACAAATTCTAGAGCAGCAGAAACTGCAAAGCACAAGTGACAAAGAGATTTCCAGCCCAAGGCAGCCTGGAAGGCTGACAGGAAAGGTCTATCATACCAGGATCAGAGCAGAGCCCAGCCCAGCCTTGGCCAACCAGCATGGATAGGAACCAAGAAGGCTTCAGGGCATGGAATAACTGGTAGCTGCTGTAGTTCCCAGATTCTTCAACCCACAAACATCAAAGACAGCTTCAAAGGTCAGTGAGAAAGCTTTTTACCTAGGTGAGAAGGGAGCTGGGTCCTCCCATAGCCCTGGCCTTATCCCCAGGAAACTGCAGTGTCCATTTTTGAAGCCCTGGGCCTAACAACCCTGGGGAAATAAAACAGCAGCTCTGAATCTCAGTCCTGAGTGGTGACTCTGGGGTGAGGAGGACATTGTGGAGAAGGACCCCTACTTCACAGTTCCTGAGCAGAAAAGCTTGTGGTTGCTCCCAGAAAAGAATGCTGACCGAGAGAGGAGTAAACTCCTCTACCTTGACTGTGCCACCTTGGAGGAACCGAAAAGTTACAGGTCCCTGAAGTATATCCTCCACTTGACAAAGGACTCAAAAGTCAAGTAACTGGCTGGGAAAATGTCCAAAAAATTGAAAAATGATAAGATAATAGAAGGTTTCTTTCCTGATGAACAGGTATTTTCCTCCATTCTTTCCAATGAGGAAGAACAAAGCACACCATTAGAGGAAGACATCCGAGTCAAGACTTTTTCATCCAAAACCTCCAAAATAAATATGTAATGATCTCAGGCTCAAAAAGAGACTTTGAAAATCAAGTGAGAGAGGTGCAAGAAAAACTGGGAAGAGGAATGAGAGTGATGCATGAAAAGTGAGTCAAAAGCTTGCTAAAGGAGACCCAAAAATGCTGAAGAAAATAACAACTTTAAAAATAGACCAACCCAAATGGCAAAAGAGGTCCAAAAGGCTAATGAGGAGAAAAATGTTTTAAAAAGAAGAATTAGTCAAATGAAAGGGAAGTTCAAAAGTTCACTGAAGGAAATAGTTCTTTAAAAATTAGAATGGAGCAGATGGACTCTAATGACTTTATGAGAAACCAAGAAATTAAGAAACAAAAACAAAAGAATGAAAAAGTTGAAGATAGTTTGAAATATCTCATTGCAAAAAACAACTGACCTGGAAAATAGATCCAGGAGAGACAATTTAAAAATTATGGGACTACCTGAAAGCCGTGATGAAAAGAAGAGTCTAGACATCATCTTTCATGAAATTATCAAGGAACTCTTCCCTGATACCAGAGGGCAAAATAAATATTGAAAGAATCCACCACTCATCTCCTGAAAGAGATATGAAAAGAAAATCTTCTAGGTATATTGTAGCCAGATTCCAGAGTTGCCAGGTCAAGAAGAAAAAATTGCAAGCAGCCAGAAAGAAACAATTTAAGTATTGTGGAAATGCAATTAGTATAACACAAGATTTAGCAGCTTCTACATTAAGGGATTGAAGGCCTTGGAATATAGCATTCCAGAAGTCAAAGGAACTAGGATTAAAACCAAGAACCACTTACCTAGCAAAACTGAATATAATACTTCAGGGAAAAGATGATCATTCAATGAAATAGAGGACTTTTAAGCATTCTTGATGAAAAGACCGGAGCTGAAGAGAAAATTTGACTTTCCAACACAAGAATCAAGAGAAGCATGAAAAGGTAAACAGGAAAGAGAAATCCTAAGGGGCTTACTAAATTTGAACTGTGTACATTCCTACATGGAAAGATAATATTTGTAACTCTTGAGACTTTTCTCAGGATTAGAGTAGTTGGAGGATTTATATACGTCCACAGGACGAGTGGAACAGGAAGGAATGATATATAAAAAAATAAAATTAAAAGGAGAGAGAGGAATATACTTGGAAGAGAAAGGAAGGAGTGGAGTGGGGCAAAGTATCTCTCATAAAAGAGGCAAGAAAAATTTTTTTTAATGGAGGACAAAAGTGGGGAGGTGAGAGGGAAAAGATGAAGCTTACTCTCATTACATTTGGCTTAAGGAAGGAGTAACATGCATGCTCAGTTTGATATGAAAATCTATCTTACACTACAGGAAACTAGAGGAGAAGAGAATAAGTGGAGTGGGGGGATGATAGAAGGGAGGGCAAATTGGAGGAGGGAGTAATTAGAAGTAAACACTTTTGGGGAGGGACAAGGAAAAAGAGAATAGAATTAAGGACAGAATATGATGGAGGGAAATTTAGTTAATCTTTCACAACATGACTGTTATGGAAGCATTTTGCATAACTACACATGGATAGCCTATATTGAAATGCTTGCCTTCACAGGGGAGGTGTGTGGGGAGAGAGGAGGGGAAAGAAGTTGAAACTCAAGAATTAGGAATGAATGTTGAGAATTGTTTTTGCATGCAACTTGGAAATAAGAAATACAGGTAATGGGGTATAGAAAAATATGTTGTCCTAAAAGCAAACAGAGAAGATGGAGATAAGGGAAGGGAGGGGTGTGATAGAATAGAGGGCAGATTAGGGGAGGGGGTAATCAGAAAACATGATGTCTTGGGGTGGGGGAGGAGAGAGATGGGGAGAAAATTTGGAAGTAAAAATCTTGTGGAAATGAATGTTGATAACTAAAAGTAAATGAATAATTTTTAAAAATAGGGAAGCTAGAGGTTCATCAGAGGAGGAGGTTAGTGAAGCAAAGAAACCCTCTTCTACCCCAGAGTAATCACATGGTCACTTCGCCAAAAAATAATTTATAGAAGCACTCTAAAAATATTGAAAGTCAAATGAGAGAGATTGAGGAAAAGCTAAAGATAATCCAAAAACTCTCAAAGAAGATTATGAAAAGAAAGTCAATCAATTAGAAAAGGAGATTCAGAATCTTTAGGAAGAAAATTACATTTTGAAAATTAAAAATGGGCAAGCAGAATCCAGCGAAGTTATAAGAGATCAAGAAATAAACAAAATATAAAGAATGAAAAAATAGAAGAGAAAGTTAAACAAGAAAAACAGCAGCTCTGGAGAATGTATTAAGAAGAGAAAACAAGAATAATCAGACTATATAAAAGCTATGATCAAAAAAAGAATCTTGAAACAATGATACAAGAAACAATTAAAGCAAATTGTCCTTAAACATTAGATCAAAGGGGGAAAGTAGAAATAGAAAATATCCATTGAACAGAAACTGAAAGAGTTTCTGTAGTAAAAACTCATAGGAACATTATAGTCAAATTCCAAAACCCCCAACTCAAGAATAAAATATTAAGAGCAACAAAAACAATTCAAATATGATGGTGCCACTTTAGAACCACACAAGACCTGACAGCAGAGACATTAAAGGACCACAGATATTGGAACACTGTATATCAAATAGCAAAAGAACTGGGGTTCTGGCCAAAGATATCATACCCAACAAAATTTAGAATAATTCTGAATGGAAAAAACTGGATATTTGATAAACTGTGTCAGACTTTCCTTTTAAAAACTGAACTTTGACATAAAAGAACCATGAGAAACCTAAGTACATACCACAGATGCATTACAAGGAATTCAATAAGAATAGACCATTCATCTTTTATGTATGTAAAATATAAAATTTATGTCAACAATTGCCATTTGCATTTGGGTAGTTAAAGATTGGAGTTAATCTAAGTATGATTTGACTTTAAAATGTAAAACCACCTAGGAACAGTTTGAAGAAGTAATTATCTTATACAAACGAGGTATGAGAGGAAGAACTGACACAGAGGAATTAGATGGGGAGGAAGGCTAATAGTTCTGGTAACCTACTTTCATTGGGAATGGGTTCAAGCGGGAACAATATATATGTGTGTGTGTGTGTGTGTGTGTGTGTGTGAATATATATATATATATATATATATATATATATATATATATATACATGAATATAAAAATCTTCTAAATTCAGAAGAAATAAAATGGCAAGGAGATAGGGAGAAGGGGGAGGAAAAGGGAGGGATTTTTAGAGAGGTGGATGAGGAAATAGGTTAAAAGAGGGTATAGAAAGGTGTTGAGATTAATGAGAATTGGAGGATAAGGGAGGAATTTTTATAGGAGGGAGTGAGGGAATAGGTCAAGAAAAGATATAAAAGGGCAGTCAGATTTTGGGGAGCAGGAAGATATGGGAGCGATCCTTGGAGGAAGTCCTAGCTAAGTAATAAGAGGGCAAGGTAAGGGGTAGAATGCAAGCTAGCAGAGTCAAGAGAAATAGGAAATAATAGATATGCACAAACACAAAAACAAAGATCAGGTGTATAATTTGTTAGGGAAAGTATATGTTCACATATCTATGTATGTAAGAATATATATGTATACTGTATGTATATGTATGATGTGTATATATATATATATATATATATATATATATGTATATATATATTTATTTATATGTATATGTATACTAATATACCTGTACTTAATTGTGTCCTTCTGGGGGAGAGGGGAAAAAAGAACAAAGTAAAAAGAGCACAGCAGAAAACAAAAGAAAACTTACAAGGAAGTAAAGATGGACAGCTACATAATGTGTAGTATTTCTCATACAGACTTCCTTGAAATGAAAATTTATTGCTTTATGTTTTGAATTCTCTCTTTCTGTTGTGCACAATGTGCTCTTTTTCTTTTCTTACGTTTTATTTGTTTCAATATTTAAGTTTATAATACATTTCTCTTTCTTTTCTTTATTCTGTATTTGAGTTCTGGTGTTTGAGTCTAATATTTATATACATATATATGTATATAAAGAAAGCCTAATATTTAACCTGTAGAGGGAAAATGTAGGAGAACTTGTGAGAAAAGGAGAAGGGTTCTAAGGTGAAGGACAGAACAAGTTAGAGCTATAGAAGAAGAACTTGAGGTGAAATGAAAGAAAAACACTTCAAATATTAAAACAATTTTAGCAGAAGAGTATGAGGAAGAAAATTAGAGGGAGGAGAACTGGAATTCTTATTGGCAAGAATAAAGTATTCATTTTTAATGGAAGAATTAAAGTAGAAATCAGTTTGGCAGAAACCATCTATAAACTAACATCCAACCTACACCATTATCTAAGGTAAATTCTAAATGGATACATGACCTGTGCATAAAGAATTACATCATAAACCAATTAGAGGAGTGAAAAAGAAATGAACTTTCATATCAATGAATCAAGGGAAAGTTCATGACCAAACAAAGGATAGAGAAGATGAAATAAACAATTTTGATTACATAATTTTTAAAAAAGTTTTTAAACAAACAAAACTAATGTAGCTAAAATTAGAAAGGAAAGAGATAACTGGGAATGCAATAATAATATTTTGCTATATGAAAAGATAGAGATAGTTTCAGAAAAACCTTGGGAAGACTTATATGAACTGATGCAGAGTGAACTGATCAGAACCAGGAGAAATATTTGTACAATAAAATAACATTGTAAAGACCAATAATCCTGAAAGACTTAACAACTCTGATCAATGACATAAACAACCATGATTCCAAAGGATCAGTGATGATGCTTTACACCAGCCCCCTGAAGAAGTATTAGACCCAGGATGAACACATACACACACATACACATATGTGTGGGTATATGTGTATGTGTGAGGGTGTATATATATTGTGTATTACATATACACACACACATAATGTATTGAACAAGGTCAAAGAATTTTCTTTTGACTGACTATGCACCTTTTAAGGGACTTTGTTTTTATTTTTATTTTTCTGAAAACGGGTAAGGGGGAGGGAGAGAAAATGGACTTTTGTTAATTGAACAAAGAGTATTATTTTTTAAATAGAAGAAAGACCCTAATATCACAGTTAAGAAGAAAAATGTAATGAGTTGAAGAGACAGCTTCTAAAGAGGCAAGTTAATTCAGACTGGAGCCAAAACTAACACTTGGCAACCTGTGATCCCCAGAAACAATTGAGTGGTATTGAGAAGGGCACATTACTTCCTTCTACTGAGCACATGGGAGGCAACAGGCCCACCCTCACTTTCTACTCTGCCCCACGTTGTCATCCCCTACCCTATGGATCCCATGACCTTCATATCCCTCTACCACCTTATGATTATCCTTCTGATGCATGACCTGGGGATTTATCTCACTGATGAATGGCAGTGATCAGGGCTAGTTTAGCATGGAGAAGAGGATGAGTGGCAGAAATGGTCCATATCAGCAGTCACCATTTCTCCTAATGCTAAATTGTTACTTATTTATAAATTGAAGGATAATAATTAATATTGGCACTATCCATATCAGATGATGATTAGAAAGAAGGAAAGTGCTTTGTAAACTGTAAAACAATGTATAAATGTAGGTAAGTCACTGCCTCTACCAATTCTTATCACAAGTTCTTTACTTCTCACTAGATGGTCTTTGAATGATTTTGTTTCTATTTTTATTTTCCGATTGGATTTGTGATTTAATTGATATAGGGAATTTTCAATGGTGAAACTTCCTCTACTGATATAAATCAATATCTTTTTTCAACTTGCATTATTAAAATAGAGGATCTTAAGCTTTTTTGTGCTGTGGATCCCTTTGACAGTATAGTGGAGTGCCTTCCTGTCAACTTCTTTCTCTGATTAATGTTAAATGCATCAAATAAAATACAGAGAACTATGAAGGAAAACAAAGATCTCTTTCCCATCTTATTTTACTAGCCACTTCCCCAAATCTATTCAAAGATTCAATGGGGTGTTTGTACGTCCCAAATCAAGAATATCTTAGAGATGGAGCCTAAATAGTAAGAGTGGTAAGAAGTACTATGACTTCTCCCTACTAAACAAAACTCATCCAAATATATCTGTAAAATGTACTAGATTGAATACTAATGGGGAAATCTAATAAAATAAAGGCAATAAGTTATTTTTCTAACCCAGGTTGACACAAAAAGATAGGGAGATTTAGGGTCACTAGGAACGCAGGGCAAGAGTGAGCCCCCAAAAGTATTTCAGTGCCCAGAGACTGAAAGTAGACCAAGTAGACAGAGACTGTGAGCTGGGACAAACAATGTCCCAGACCTATACTGGGTACCTTAATTTCATGCAGGACACTAGAACAGGTGCCCTCTGGCAACTCTGGTGCTTATTACCTCATCCTCTAGGGTAAGACTAAGGAGGGGATATATATCCAGCCATAGCATCTTAGGTAAGAATTAGTCCTAGGTCCTAGCCAATGTACTGATCTAAGAACAAGTTCAAAAATAAACAGTAATTTTGTGCTTTTGACCCAGGAACAATAAACTTGAGTATAATCCTACAATTGTAAAATGGATTTTTAATTAAATAGAGATGTTGCAGAAATTGTTGAAGAAAAGATCATAGCTGTGTAGAGTCTTTGAAGTACAAACACAGGTGTCAAGAGAAAAAACAAAGGTGACTAATAAAAGATCAAAGAAGAATAAGCTATTCATATTTTAATATGATAACAAGATACATGTGTCTCCCAAAACTTTGCTATTATTAGGAGGTATAGAAGAATCTAATTAGACAGAAGACTTAGGAGTAGATGATTTTAAAAGTAGAATGGAGCTTCCAGGTCATGTGATCAACAAGATGAAGAACTAGACATTTTCTCTTATCCCCATTACCTCTCAAACTTACTATAGTCTAAAATTATGTGTGAAAGATAAAGGAACTTCCACCATCTCCATGGTATAGGGCATCTGGAATCCAAAAGAAGTTTAAAAGGAAAAAAATTATCAACTTATCCTAAGCTCACTCCCCCACTTCTCATGCTACCAGCTATAAAGCTCTGTTAGTCAACACAGTGACCTGACACACAGACTTAGAACTAAAGCCAAGGACCTAGCGCATGAGCTCACAAAAAACCCAAAGGGCCCAGTTTCCACCACTACCACCACCAATTCCATGGAGATCCTGGCTCCACACTGTGGAAATTTGCATGGACTATGGCAGAGAGCCAGGACTGTGGCCATGCTACAGACTACAGAGTCTTTATTGTGCTCAAACACCATGGCAACAAGATTCTGTGCAGCAGCAGGACTGAGAAACTGAGGGAAAGAGACAGAGCATGTGTCTTGGCTTGAAATAGAATTCAACCCTCTGTCACCCTTCTTACCTTCCAGGACCTCAGAGACTCAAATTACAGAAACCAGCCACATAGCCAATAAGCCAACTCTCTGAAGTTCTGGTGCCAGATTAGAGAACTGAGGATCAGGCACTGTGTGGGGTGGGGGTGGGGGAATTGGGCTGTGCAACCCTGTCCTAAACTTGAGGACAAGAGCTCAGCATCTAGCTGTGGCCAGTTTTATCCCCAGAAAAGTCATTTGGAAAAAAGAAGTAGTCAGGGGATGGCCCCTTTAATGAGACATAGAAAAAAACATCAGGCTGGGAGGGAAACAGCCACTGTTACTATTGATAATCATTCTTAAACTAGGAGGGTCCCAAAGAGAGGCCTTAGGCAGGGGCCTAGTGTCTCCCAATGTAAGGAAAGGAAAGGAAAGGAAAGGAAAGGAAAGGAAAGGAAAGGAAAGGAAAGGAGTAAAGAAAGAGGAAAGAAAAGAGGAAAGGAAAGGAATCTAGTCTGTAAAACTCAAGTTAACTGGGCATCTTCTGGCCTTTGGAGAGGAGAAGGAAGGGGAGGAAGAGACCGACAGGAGAGAACTAGGCTGGTGAACCACAAATTGTTCAGGGTGGGAGTCGTCTGAGATGCTTTTACATCAGATCACAGGGAAATCATTATTAGGTAGAGGAAGAAGAGTCAGAAAGTGAGCAATAGTGGAAAGTGAGGGGTGAGAAAAGATTGAAACAGCTACACATCTCAGGAAGAAAATTCAAAGACCTTGAACACAAGCAGACAAGTCAAGAGGGAAATGATTAATGGTGAGAGGAAATATGATTTGCTGATCTAGAAAATAAATTCAGGCATCTGTGAATAAATACTGCAAAACCAAAGAAAAGGGGGCAGAGCCAAGATGGCGGAGTAGAAAGATTCACCTATGCTAGGTCTGAACCCACAGCCCATAGATTTCCTGTAAAAAGAACTCCTGACAAATTCTGGAACAGTGGAAGCCACGCAGCAACACAGTGAAGGAGATTTCCGTTGCAGAGAGCCCTGAAAAACCCACCGCAAAGGTACCTGGACGGGAGCGGAGTCCTCCACTCCCCCGCCCCGGCCACGGGGCACTGAGAGGAGCCAGCAGAGCCCAGCAGGCGTCGGGGACCTGAATCTCCGGTGGCGCGAAGGTCCCTCCACCCACAGACGCACAGGTCAGTGAAAGAGACGGGCTGAGAGGGGAGCGGGGGATCTCTGGGACTCGGACCCCCTGGGAAGCGGCCGCTGGGGCAGAGGCTGAGGCAGCTTGGCCAGAGGCTGAGGCAGCTCTGCCAGAGACTCCCAGAGTGGGCTGGAGCTCCACCCCAGCTCCACTACAAAGGATCTCTGTATAAACCCCCTGAGGGACCTGAGCCTGAGAGGCGGCCCTACCCCCACCTGAGCACCAGCACATAAGCTCCCATTGAAGAGGACTCGGGCCTGCCGCCAAAAGCCCTGAGGCTGTGGAGCAGCTTTTGAATCCCAGACCCCAAGCACTAGCTCAGCGGATCTAAACCAGGGGGGTGGAGAAGACTCTCAAAAGTCAAGTAACTGGCTGGGAAAATGCCCAGAAAAGGGAAAAAAGCTAAGCTCATAGATGGTTATTTTCTTGAGAAATTAATTCCGCCATTCGTCTCTGACGACGATGAAG
>CM053771.1:205398853-205417972 GCA_028658325.1 Potorous gilbertii | reverse complement strand
GGTAGTCCCATAATTTTTAAATTGTCTCTCCTGGATCTATTTTCCAGGTTGGTTGTTTTTCCAATGAGATATTTCACATTCTCTTCCATTTTTTCATTCTTTTGGCTTTGTTTTGTGATTTCTTGGTTTCTCATAAAGTCATTAGCCTCCTTCTGTTCCATTCTAATTTTAAGAGAACTATTTTCTTCAGTGAGCTTTTGAACCTCTTTTTTCCATTTGACTAATTCTGCTTTTGAAAGCATTCTTCTTCTCATTGGCTTTTTGAACCTCTTTTGCTAATTTAGTTAGCCTATTTTTCAAGGTGTTATTTTCTTCAGCATTTTTTGGGTCTCCTTTATTAAGGTATTGACCCATTTTTCATGCTTTTCTTGCATCTTTCTCATTTCTCTTCCTACTTTTTCCTCCACTTGTCTAACTTGATTTTCAAAATCCTTTTTGACCTCTTCCATGGCCTGAGTCCATTGGATATCTATTTTGGGTGTTTGAAATACAGAGGGCTTAACTTCTATGTCTTTCCCTGATGGTAAGCATTGTTCTTTATCATCAGAAAGGAAAGGAGGGAACATCTGGTCACCAAGAAAGTAACCTTCTATGAGCTTATTTTTTTCCCTTTTCTGAGCATTTTCCCATCCAGTTACTTGACTTCTGAGATTCCACTCTACCCCTGCCTAGATCCTCCCAGCTAGTGCTTGGGATCTGAGATTCAAATGCTGCTCCCCAGCCTCAGGGCTTTTGTGGGGTGGGGGGGGGCAGGCTGCTTTTCTATGTGAGCTTAAGTTCTGGTGCTCAGGTCGGGGCAGGGCTGCCTCCGACTCTCAGTTCCCTCAGGGGGTTTATTCGGAGACGTTCAGTAATGGATCTTAGATCATGCCTGTTTGGGGAGCCTGGGTCTTCTGCTGTCCCTGTCTCCACTGCTGCCTCCCGAGGGGGCCTGAGTTATGGAGACACCCCACTCCCCTCTTGGCCAACCCAGAAGTCTCTCTCACTGACCTATGCACCTCTGGGTGGGGGGAATCTTCGTGGCCACCAGAGATTCTGTCCCTGAAGCATTGTCGGATCTCCTCCTCTCAGTGATGTGCAGCCAGGGCAGGGCTGGGCTCTGCTCCTGTCCAGCATGCGACAGACCTTTGGGATCAGTTTTTCAGGGCTCTCTTGAACAGAGATCTCCTCCACTCCATTGCTGTGTGGCTTCCACTGCTCAGGAATTTGTTGGGAGCTCCTCCTTATAGGTAATTTATGGGCTGTGGGTTCAGAGCTAGCATATGTGAAGCTTTCTACTCTTCCATCTTGGCTCCTCCCTGTATCTTCAGTATTTTCAAGGCATTCCTATCAATTGTTACAAATTTGACATAGAATCTTCTTGTGTTATCAAAAAAATTTTAAAAAATAAAAAAAAAGTGATCAACAAAGTGAATGTTGATTGATTGGAGAAGGCTGAATGCAGTATAGTATGTAAGTGTAATGGAATATTAATGTGCTACAAGAAATAACAAATGTGAATAATAAGAGAAGATTTATATGAACTGATTTCAAGTGAGGTTAGAAGCAGGAGAATAATATAGAAAATGAAAAAGTAATGTAAAGCAAAGCCAAATACTGAGTAATTATACTGAACTTTCTTGGCTCTAGAAAAGAGATGTGGCAGGATTTTCTTCTTTTCTGGGGAGAGGCAGGGGACTAAGGGCAGGGAATACTGTGTACTCTTTTAGCAATATCCATGATATCATTTGGTTCTACTTAAGTGTCTTACTTTGTTTCAAGGGAAGTTGCTTGTAGTGATGATAGTTGTGGGGAAATATAATTGGGGGAAATGTTTGTTAAGTTTAACAAAATGCCTCAATAAAGATTATTTTGGAACATTTTAAGAAAAGTCATCATTTTTGCCACATCCCCCTTCCCTTCCTTCGCTCCCTCCCCACTGAGGACTATGCCCAATATAATTGCCTCACTCTGGTTTAACCTCTGCTTTCCTCCACATACAGCCAAAACTGCTGACCTCTGCCTACTGTAAATGATTCTCCAGCAACACAAACAGTCAAGGACATTAAATACTGTGTATCTCTTCCAAGATTTTAACCTTTCATTTTCAAACCAATTTTCCCATCTGTAAAGCAGAATTAAAGAGGCTTACCTAACTCTTAGGGTTACTGTGTAAATTCGCTACCATAAAACTTGAGGAACAATGTTTGTAAAACACTTCAAAAGGATAATTACAATGATAGGCATATTTAGCAAGCTAAGAGAATATCATTTAATCTCTTTGGGTTATAAAGCTGATCACTGCACATAAAAACCAAGCTTTTCCATCAATGGATAAGCCAGTTAGAGAACCTCTTGGTAGTCAGTTCTGTGAGATATTATATTCAGTAATTAATTTTATAATAACTGGTGCACACATTAAAAAAAGTATTCCATTTGCATAAAAAATTACTGCTTAAGTGACAAATCAATTATTGCACACAAAGTCAATTATTACACACTTGTTTAAAAACTGAATATCATAATTAAAATTTGAGTAATTTGCTGTTTTTCCTATTCTAACACGAGTGCAGTAATTAGTATTCTGCTTCTATAAGATTAAGTATTTCTAGAAAGTCATTAAAATAAAAGTCCCTAAATGTAATGAATAGTAAATGTATGACAAATGTAATATTTTAAGAAAAGTCTTTTTTATAGAAATGCTCATTCAATCCCCTTTTTCTTCCATAAGCAGATGACAGAAGTTCACTTTTCTTCTTTTTGGAGAGTGGAGAGTTAAAGGGGTAGGCTGGGACAGACCTATGGTTTCATTCATCCACATGCAGCCTA
This sequence comes from Potorous gilbertii, assembly GCA_028658325.1. Taxonomy (NCBI): domain Eukaryota; kingdom Metazoa; phylum Chordata; class Mammalia; order Diprotodontia; family Potoroidae; genus Potorous; species Potorous gilbertii. The sequence continues at coordinate 205,415,164 of CM053771.1, read as the reverse complement.
AGGGCATTGAGAAGTTAAACAATTTGCCCAAGCCAGTATTGTGAGAGGGAGGACCTAGGATTTCATGGACCTAAATGAGATTTCATGAGTCACTCTGTTCAGTATCATAAAAAATACTTAAACTTTGAAGAGATTTTTGGTCAACTACTTATTTTAGAAATGAGGAAACTAAGATTTGAACCTGATTCTCTCTCTCTCTCTCTCTCTCTCTCTCTCTCTGTATTTGTCTCCGTCTCTCTTCTCATCCCAGACTATCTCACATTGCCATTTTACTTCCTGAAGAAGAGTTGGATGTTGAAGGTTAAAAGAAAAATTTAGATAAAGTTCTGCCTAGCTAATAGAATAAACACCATCCTAAAATTTCAGAAGTAATATATTAATAGGATTCCTGTGGTTAATTTTCTAATTAGAAAATAGTACACATTTACCCAAGTGGAATTTAATTCCCAAACCCAATGTTGTCAAATTTTTGAAAGACAAATAATAGCAAATGTCAACAGAGCAATGTATGTAGACTGAAGAACTATTGAATTATAGAAAGATTTTTTAAAAGTTAGCAAGCATTAAACATTTACTATGTGTCAAACGCACTAAGATTCAAATAAAAATTAAAAAAAAACTTCTTGTCCTCAGGGAGCTCAGGCTCTAATGTGGGAGAGTACATCAGGAGTGGGAAACCTGTGGTCTAGAGGCCACATGTGGCTCTCTAGGTCCTCAAGTGCAGTGCTTTGATTGAATTAAACTTTACAGAGCAAATTCTTTAACTTAGATGATTATTTTATTATATTAATTATTTATATACTTTTATATTTCATATTCTTTTTATATTTATTTTTATTATGTTCTTTATTGTATTCTTTTATTATATGTTTTTTTATTGAGGGGTGTTGTTCTGTGAAATTTGGATTCAGTCAAAGGGCTACACTTGAGGACGTAGAGGGCCACATGTGGCCTTGAGGTCACAGATTCCCTCCTCCTGGTTTATATAAATTAGCAAATACAAGACAATACAGAGTAGATGGAAGATAGCCTGAAAGTAAAAGGTATTGTGAGCTAAGGGAATTGGGGGAGAGGGATATTGAGGAGAGTGGTACTTGAGATGAATCTTAAAGATAGCAAAGCATTAACAGTGAGGAAAGAAAGCATTTCAGTGAAAAGGTAGAAATAGAAGATGGAGAGGAGTCTATGGGGAACAGAAAGTGAGTTATGGATGCATCATAGAGTAGATGAAGATGAATAATGTGTTAAAAGATTAGAAATACAGGAAAGGATCAAGTTCTGAAGAGCTTTAATTACAAACAAAAGAGTTAACATTTGATTTTAGAGGGAATAGGAAGTCACTATATTTTATTAATGACAGGTGGTACAATGGAAAGAGTTCTGGGACTATAGTCGGGAGTATTCATCTTCAGGAGTTCTAATCTGGCTTCAGATACTAGCAATGTGAATCTGGGTAAGTCACTTAACTCTATTTGCCTCAGTTTCCTCATCTGTAAAATGAATTGGAAAAGAAAATGATATATTTTTACCCCTACCCTCCAGAAAAACAAAACAAAACCCCACAAAGAGTCAGACAGGACTGAAAAATGACTGAACAACGACCACAAGGAGACAAGAAGGAAGAGAATTAAGAACAGGTCATTGATTTGCCATTAAGAGATCATGGGACAGAACAATTTCAATTGAATGAAAATGTCTCTAGTCAGATTACAGAGAATTAAGAGAGGAAGTGGAGGTCCTGGCTGTAGGTGGTTGTAGATATCTTCCTAAAGTACTTTAGCAATAACAACAAAAAACTTCTATATGTCCCTATTATATAATAAGTAAAGTAATTTGCTAGACATTGGGGAGATACAAAGATAAATGGGAATGGATTCCTGCCCTCAGGGTCATTCACTTGAACTCTAACAGGAAGAATGAAAGATGTACAGAAATAATACAAATTGCGATTTAGCAGGGATGTGCAAAACAGTATGAGAGTTTAGGAAGGGAAAGATGACTTCCAGTTAGAGGGCTTCCATCCTGTCGAAGATGGCGTTCAGGTTAGATCTTGAAGGTTGGGTGGAATTTAGTGCACCGAGCTTGTACAGGTTGAATAGAGCACAGTCAAAATGTAAGAAATGAAGCAAGAAAAGGCAAAAAAGCAGGAAAAATTAGGAAATGGTCAGGGAATGGAAAGTAATTGTTATTTAACCAATGTTTATTAAATTCTTTCTCTGTGCTAGGTACTGTGCCAAGTGATGGGGCTGCAAAGTATAACAGAAAAAAATGTCCTAGCCCTCAAGGAACTCACATTCTAGTGGGAGACAACATGCAGATAACTGGGTATATACAACAAATGTAGAGTACATGGAAAAGAATCTTAGAGGGGAACATATTAGCAGCTGGGGCATGGAGAAACAAGGAAAGACCTCTTGCAAAAATGTGAAGTGAGCCTTGAATGAGTTCAAGGAAATCAGGAGACAGCATTAAGGAGGAAGAACATTCAATGTATGGGAGACAAGTAGGGCCAAGTCAAGGAGACTCGAGATGAAGTGCCATGTGTGCGGAACAGGAGGAAGAGCAGTATAGCTAGATTCTAGATATAGTGGTATAGCTAGATTCCTTTATTTCAGGGACAAAGCATAAGAAAACTGGAAAAGACAATGCTATGAAGGGAAATAGGGGAATAAATACAAAGAGGACATTTACTACATGCTAGGCATTGTGCTGAACACTTTACAAATATTATCATATTCGATATTCACAGCAACCCTGTGAGGCCGATGCCTTTATTATCCCCATTTTAAAGCTGAGGAAACTGAGACAAACAGGTTAACTGACTGGTCCAGAGTCCCACTGCTAGTAAGTGATTTTGAATTGAGGGTGGATTTGAACTCAGGTCTTCCTGACTCCAGGCCCATTGCTCCGTACCTGGCACTATATAACTGCCATGAAAAGTTTTAACTGATAGATAAAAGAAGTTATATTTTATTAGGGAGGGAGTTAGTGGAATTTACCAAGTGAATGAGGGGACATGATCAGACCTTTGGCAGGTAAATGGAAGATGGATTGCATTGGGGAGAGAACCGAGGTGGGAAGTACAATATAAAGGCTATTGCAATAGTATGGACAAGAGATGATGAAAGCCTGAACTGTGGGTCTGTGTCGACTTTACCCTATCTAGAAAAATACCTAGTGGCCTGATGAAGCTCTTTATCCAATCATCACTAGCTTATGTGCTTCTTGGATTGGAAACCTGAATCTCCCAAAGTTCGTTGTCTCTCTGGAGACAGATGAGTGAGGAATCTGGGACAGCTATGTAGGAATTCTCCAATTAATCACTGAGAGAGCTCAGTCCAGATGTGAGCCCTATGCAAGTATTTCCAATCAAACTTTGGTAGTATAATTGTTGTTTTCCTGTGACTTATGTATGTGTATACATATATGAGAATATATGTTCTGTGAGTTTTTCCATTTGGGAACTCCCTCCAAAAATGCAAATCCTATCCTGTGACACTTCTCCATATCTTCAGAGCTTCATACTAAGATGGAGAAGGTACTATGTCACTGGAATGTGACCAGGCTAGACGATAAGATTGAATCTATAGAATTTGAAGAGAAACTTTTCACGAGGTTTTCCTCCATTCTTTTCCCTATAGAAATAAAACAAATAAAAGACAGAAGTACTAAGAGAATGACTTTAGAAAATAGAATAGGTTTTGTTGTTTTGGGAGGCAATAAGAGTTAAATGACTTGTTCAGAGTCATACAGTTAATAACTGTCTGAGGTCAGATTTAAATTTGGCCCTTCCTGACTCCAGAGCCTGTGCTCTGTGCACTGCACCAACTAGCTGCCCTTATGGAGAAGATTTTTTAAAATTATGGTAATCAATAAATTTGCCAGGTCTTCACACCTAGAGGGTTGGGGGGTGGGAGATAGGTAACAGCAGGTAGGATCATGGATTGGCTAAGTTTTTCTGGTGGTTGAATCAAAGTCCCATTACATATGCACATGCAATAATATTGATATTAATGCACTCTCTCATACTCAAATGGATTTATAATCTCCTCAATAGGATGTTTCCTCCAATTACATGCATCACAACTTATCTATGACAGTCTGTTCTGTCCATCTCCTTCCCTAAGTTAACCATAGACAGTCCACTCAACAACCAAGGGATTTTCCTTGCTTTCTCTTGACATTGCTAGATCGCTGTAGAAAGGTCCTACTCATCTGTCACAGATCATTTTAACCAAATGCTAAGACAATTTTTTTCCTATGGCATAATTCTCAGGACACCTTTTTTGTCCTATTCTTTGAAGTCCCTTTTTGGTTTATTTGTTGAATCCTGTTTACACAAATCTTGTGCCTTTCCATTGATCTCTATGTGAGTCCACATTTTTTTACCCAAATACCCTGATTTTCAAAAGATGAAAAGGTTGAGTCTACAGCACAAGCTGAAAAAGAGCCTTCATATGTTATATATTCTTTAATCAGTGCAGCCCTTACATGTTTAAGATGGAAGCTGGTGTGTACAAAAAATTCAATGCCTGTTGACCAACACATTGGCCAACTTCTTTGATCCTTACCTGGCAGCTTCTCAGACCATCTCCAATGCTATGTTCAATATCTACCTAGTGGTAGAAATTGATTATAGACCAATGATCTTGATTTCCATTCTAGGCACAATTTAAGAACTAGAAATGACATTAGAGATCATCTAATCAATAATCTCATTTTATAGAGCAGGAGAAAGTGACTAGACAGCAATTTGTTTAAAAAAGATCTGAGTGTCAAGTCAACAGAATGAAATGGCAGTCCTCAAACCTAATATGATCTTAGGAGATGTCAAGATAGGAATAGAATCCAGGACTAGGAAATTTATACTCTTTCTCTACTTTGCCCCGGTGTATTCTATATTTGGAGTATTGTTTTCAAGTTCTGAACTCTACATTTTAGGAAGGGATAGTGTCCAGACAAGGGCAACCAGGATGAAGAAAGTACCTGAGCTCTTGCCATGTGAAGACTGGTTAAAGGAACTAGGGATGTTTAATCCTGGAGAAGAAAAAACCTTGGGGAAACATAATAACTACTTTCAAGTATTTAATCAAGGTAAGAGAGGTATTTAGCCCAAGTTGGAAAAACTAAAGGGAACAAAAAATGCTTAAAACGTGGATTTACTATTTCTATCACATTGCCATTAGGATGCAGTGTGTGAAATTTTATACTCTTGCCTCAGGCACAAATTAGCAAGTTACCCTGCAGATCTAAAGGCTGTCACTACGAAGGGGCTTTAGGTTTATTCAGCTTTGCCCCAGTGGGTCAAACTGGGAGGATTGGATAGAAATTGCATAGAGGCAGATTTTGACTCAAAGTTAAAAAAGAAAAGACAAAATTTAGCAATTAGAATTGTCTAAAAGTAAAATGGTTTGATCCCTTTCACCCCACCCTCAGGTAATGGTTTCTCCTCATTGGAGATCTTCAAAAAGGGTCCAGTTCAGTACTTGTTTGGTTAATTTTAGCAGCGATTCTTCATTGGGAGAAGGTTGGACAAGATGGTCTTTAAGACTGCTTTCAACTCTTACATTCTGTAAGAAGTTTATTGAAACTCTGGGAAAAAAGCAATTATCTGGGAAATGGCTGGTGCACAGTTTTCTAGGTCTGAATTAGATCAATTTGCAGCCCTGACCCAGAGCTGTCCCTAAGTTACAGAGCAATGGTTCTAGGGTCTTACACTGCAAGGAGGTAGGCAGCACAATGAAATCCAGCGGGTAGGGAGAAATTAGTGCGTCTCATAAAATGAATTTGTTATTCAGTCATTTCAGTCTGCCTCTTTCTGACTCCTTTTGAAATTTTTCTTGGCAAAGGAATGGGGTGGTTTGCAATTTCCTTCTCATTTTACAGATTGGGAAATTGAATCAAACAAGATTAAGTGACTTGCCCAGGGTCACACAACTAGTAAGTTTCTGTCAGATTTTTTAACTCAGGAAGAGGAGTTTCACTAAATCCAGGCATAGTGCTCTGTACATTGTGCCACCCCTTGTAAGATGAATACTTGTTTAACTTGAATTTGAATTGGAGTACGCTGGAAAGTAAACGCAATAGCATCAGAAGATTTTGAACCTGAAGAGACTTTAGGGGTTTTCTAGTCTAAGTCCTTTTTATATAAGGGAAACTCAGGGCCAGACAGGTTAAATGACCTAATAAAGCCACATGTCCTGCAACAAAATTGTGAAATAGGTGAAATTTGTTCAGCTTGTAGCAGTATGTTAGACAGGTGTTGGGAGCGCAGCAGCTCTGGTTCTCACAGGCTTTTTGGAAACTTCCTTGTGCCTGCCTTAAGATCCTCTTCCTTCAGGGTGTTTTTCCCCCTTTGATGTTAACACTTTTCTTTTCTTAGACTTCACAGTTTATATTTACAAGAATGGATGGAATGGAATGCAACACAATACTTTTAAGTATAAAAAAAGAAAGACAGTTCCTCTTCCTTCAGTTTTGAGAATTGCTGGTAGAATCTTGTCTTCCAGGGTTATTCTGGTAGCCCTATGGGTCTCTTGGTGCCTTTCAAAGATCCTTTGACCTCCTCTGGGCAGAGCTATAATCAAAGGTGGCCTTGTACATTGGCCTTCATGTTCATCAGGTAGTACTATTTCAGGAATGATCAAGATATTTCTTATAGAACTAAGAAAAGGCATTTATAAGCCACAGGAGAAATTTTAAAATTGTAACACTTGGGTAACCAAATGGAGATTTTGAGCTCCCTGTTACTTGACATCACAAAAATGAAATACCTACAGATCAGGAAGAAAGGACTTTAATAGATTAGCATCTAGTGACAGGGACTAGGCCAGTGATTTTATTGGTGAGGGGAGCTGCAAAGTGAGGAAATTCCCTCTGCCAATGCAAAATGATATTTTCTCTGCACAGTCAGAATGTGACAGATATAGGATTTAAATCCAGGTTTTTCAGGCTTTGTGGTTGGATAGTTCTCTATCCATCTATGGATCAAAAAATATCCCTTTATAGATACTCACAGATTGAAAATATCTGTGAACATACTGCCTCTCTGGTATATTTATTGATTTCAAAAATGTGTCATAAGGGGCAGCTAGGTGACACAGTAGAAGAGCATTGGCCCTTGAGTCAGGAAAACCTGAGTTCAAATATAGCTTCAGAAACTTACTAACTGTATGACCCTGGGCAAATCACTTACTCCTAATTTCTGCACACGCAAAAATGCACCATGTTTTTATTTATTTAACTCCATGGCAATGGCTAAGTCCATAATAGTGCTTGATATCTGACTTCCTCCGTTAGAATGTGAGTTCCTTGAAAGCAGGTTTCTTGTTTTTGCCCTTGATTTTTCATTAGTACAGAGCAGAAAACATAGTAAGTGATTAATGAATTGTTTCTTGATTGACTCTGTGTGTATTTTGTAGAATGCTATGAAGCTACATTAGATGGAGTAAGAAATGGCACAATTCTACCAGATTAACATCTTGTCCTTAAGTATTTTTTCATGTCACTACCCTGGTCATGAACTTTCAACAGATCTTAGTGTCAGGGAATGTAATCTAAACCTGTTAGACTATAGCTCAGGTTTCGAGAAAGAGCCCTGAGTGGACATCTGAAGACTTAGATATTAATCTGGACTGTCAGTTACACAGACACCTTGATAATTAATGGAACCTCTCTGTGCCTCAGTAAAACTCATCTGTTAAACCTGAGGAAATGACTCTTGTACTGCCTATCAAGTGGTACTATTATAGCAAAAACATGTTTTTAAACTTCTAAGCATTATAGAAATATTAAGTATGGGTTACTTATTACTATTCTACCTCAACTTACATGTCTAATCTTTTTTTTGACAAACCAAATCTAAGCTCTCTGCTCTCTAGAGATTACTCTCCTCACTGTTTCCAGCATAGATTGTGCTCATTTATGCCTTGAAGTCTTTGTTTATGCTACCTTCACTCCCTTCCTGTGCTCCCTAGAGTATCCTCCCCCTCTTCTCTTTACTCATCCAGACTCTACTTATCTTTCACAACTAACTCAAGCCACAACTCCTCCATTAGGTTTTCTGGATTACTCCAGCCTATGCTATTCTCCTCTTTCTTTAGCCACCTATGACACCTGGATCTCCACTAACCCTTATTACTTAATGACTATCTATCTATCTATCTATCTATCTATCCATCTATCTATCTATCTATCTATCTATCTACCTATCTATCTATCTAGCTGTCTGTCTATCTGTCTCTGTCTTTCTGTCTATATATGTATGTATATACATATACACACATAGGCACATATGTATGCGTTGCATATATGTGTGTATATGTGTGCATATATATATACATATACCTTATAATTTCAACTAGATTATAGTTTTCTGCAAGGCAGAGAGGTGCTGGAAGATTATTTATTGAATGAATGAATGAATATGTTACAATTCTGAAAAGTATTGACTACAGGGATCTCCAACAAAGCAAGTAAGAAAAATAGGAATATATCATACTCTAATATAAGGCACATTTGTTATTGGCGTCCAAAAAGAATGGATTGGATTTTGTATTACTCCCATATAAATAGAGACAAAGTCCTAAGGACCTGGGAGGGAGAAGATGGAGACTGTTATAGAAAGCCAAAATAGAATTCATTATCTTTGCTGGAAAAACCTCAGGGGAGATCAAAAGAGAAATTACTTATGTTGGGGAAAGAGAGAGACAGAGAGAGAGAGACAGACAGAGAGAGAGAGAGACAGAGACAGAGAGAGACAGAGAGAGGAAGAAAAAAAGAAAAAGAAAGGAAAGGATGAAGAACAGAAGGAATAAAAAAATGACAAAGGGAGAGAGGAAAAAAAAGAAAGAAATCCCATTTGTCTCATGCCACAGAAGAAGAAAACACACTCTTGTTCCACCTTTGACAATGTGACTTCTGCCCTGGAGGACTTCAGTGTTGTTATCTGGAGTCTTTGTGTTGTATTTATCTGGAGCTCTGAAAATTTGTGGTGTCAGGAGCATTTGAGCCTTCTAGACAGACAAGCCACTGCCAGGTTCACTTTGCCCGATATCAGTTCTTCTATTTTAATTCCTTTCCCTCTTCGGCTCTGAAGACTTGGTCTGGCTGCCTCATTTCAGGTTATTTCTGTTGCTCCCCATAGAACTGTCCTTATCTTTCATGAAGCACGTCCCAGTTTGTCAAATACTTGCATGATGTTATTCACTGACTTCACTTAGGTCCAACGTGTTTTCTTTGAGTATCTCTTTAATGCTAGTGATAATTAGAACATACCTCACTGGTAGCAATGTTATCAATCATACAAAGATATGCTTTGAAATGAGATAGAATACAATGGAAAAGCATTCATTAAGTAATTATCATGTGTCAAATACTGTGTTAAGGGCAGGGGATACAAATAAAAGGGAGAGGAGGTACCAGTCCTAAAGAAGTTTACATTCTAATTAAGGGAAGTGACTTACAAAGAAAAGTCCAGCTTCAGGGCAGATGGAAAGGCCCAGGACACAGAGCGGGTTGTAAGGTCTAATAGAGCTTGAAGAACAATGACAGGATAGGAGATCCTTGACCAGTGATGGTCATGAAGAGACAATGGGTCTGAAATCTGGAGTGTAGCTCTGGGAATTACATCAAGAAGGTACAGGGATGGGCAGGGATGGGCCAGAGTGGGAAGATAAATGTATATCTCTAAGAAGGGGTATCCAGTGCTTGGTGGAATCTGGACACTGAGAACTTAGTGTTGATGAAGAAACGGGCCCTCTGAAGCAGGTGCCTGTTGGGCTCTTTGGCATCCTTTATATGTGAGAGGTAGGAATCAGCTCTCCTCTTGCTTTGCCCTTGGACTAGTGCTTTTTCATGCATCCCCCCACTTGGTCCTTATGATAACCCCATGACATAGGCAATTTTCAGAAGGAAGGAAAAGAATATCTATGATATTGTAGGGATCTCCTGATGAAAAAACTCCTCTTTGCAATGCAAGTCAGCAAAGCTGAACTATTTTGTTGTTTAGTCATTTTTCAGTCAAGTCTGATGTTTTGTAACCCTGTTTGGAGTTTTCTTAGCAAAGGTCCTGGAGTGGGAGAGGATTCTGGGAAGATGGCAGAGTAGGTCAGAAAATTCTAAGCTTTTCAACTTTCCTCCACAAACAAGATAAAATAGTGCCCCAGGGTCAATGCAGAGTGTCAAAAATGAACAAGAATTGGGGCAGAGCAGTGGTCCTCCTAGGACAACTGGAGAAGTTCAAAGAAAGATTCCAGGATCTAGGTTTGGCCTAAGTGAAGTGTAGACACCTCCAGGCTAACTCTGCTGAAACAGCAAGCAATGAGCCCTGGGGGGACCTGGGTTGGGAGGAAGCCTCTACATCAGGCACAGGGATTTGACCTCAGACAGTGTGGGAGTCAGGTATCTGAGAGGGAAAGATTGAAGGAGCCTCTACTGATAAGGAACACCAGATCCAGCTTTGCTGCCAAGAAGTGGTCCTGGGCAAGAAGGAACAAGCTTCATGCTTAAGCTCAACAAGTGTAGAAGTAGTGGGGTGGGGATGCTGATGTTCTTGGTCTCTGTTCCAAACTAGAGGGGAGAACTAAAGGTCATAGTTCTGGAGGGTACTCTGAGAGAAAAAGCATTTGCAACATAGTGTGCCAGGGACCCTAGCTGTGGCTTGGAGTTAGAAAGGAGTGCAGAGGTTGAGCCAAGGACAAAGTTCAAAAAATAAGAAGAATCTGTACCCAGAGACTAGAGAAGATTATAATTATAAACTGCTAAATCTTTTTAAAAAATTAGTAGGCAAAGGAGAAAGAATCCAACCATAGACAGCTACTATAGGAATAGAGAAGACTGGGGTTTGTCTTCATAGGAGGATACTGAAGGAAAAACAAATGCTCTCCTACTCCAAAGAGGAATGGCAAATGATCCTCTGCCCCAAAAGAATAAATGGAATTCAAAAAAGACTCCACAAATTGAATAAGAGAGCTTGAGGGGAAAAATTTTAAAAGTAAGAACAATCAAACAAGAAAAAGATTATGAAAAGAAAACCAACAACTAGAAAAGGACATCCAGAATCTTAAGGAAGAAAACTACTCCTTGAAAAATAGAATTGGGAAAGAGGAAGTAAATGAGGTCATAAGAGACCAAGAAATAATAAAATCAAATATAAAGAATGAAAAGAAAATAGAAGAGAATGTGAAACATCATGTAAGAAAAACAATTGATCTGGAGAATAGAACAAGAAAACATAAAAATACTTGGACAGCCTAAAAGCTATGACCAAAAAAAAGAATTTTGTTAAAATAATACAAGAAATAGTTAAAGAAATTGCCCTTAAATGTTAGAAACGGAAAGGAAAGTAGAAACAGAAAAAAAATTCATTGATTCCCACTTGAAAGAGATCCTTGGAGGAAAACCTATAAGTATATCATAGTCAAATTCCAAATCCTGCAGAGCCAACAGAAAATATTATGAGAAACAAGAAAAAAAAATTCAAATATGGTGGAACCACAATTAGAATTACACAAGAACTAGCAACATCCATACTAAAAGACTACACATTATAGGACACTACATATTAAAGAGCAAAAGAACTAAGATAATGACCAAAAAGATGAGCTAAGAAAATTTAGTATAATCCTGAACAATGACAAAAAAGAATATTCAATGAATAATCAGATTTTCAGGATTTTATTGTAAAAAGACCAGAACCAAATAGAAAAATTGACATACAAGATCCAAGAGGAATATAATGTAAACACCAAGGACTAATTACAAGGAACTCAATGACAAATCATTTACTTTTTATATGTGGAAATGTAAGCCACATATTTCCATAGGTCAAAAAAATAGGGGTAGAGCTGAGTGCGATGTAATTCTAAAAGTAAAATGATGTAGAAAAAGGTAAAATAGTAATTATTTCAAACAAATGAAGTGAGAAAGGAAGAGCTAATGCAGAGGAATTGGATGGGGGAGGAGGGCAGGTAGTTTTGGAACCCTACTCTCTTCAGGAATGAGTTAAAATGGGAACAATACATATATATCTAGAAAGGTATAAAATCTTCTAAATTCAGAAAGGAATGAGGTAAGGGCATAAGGTGAAGGGAAAGATTAATGGGAGGAATTCTTGAAGGGCATATATTAATGAATAGGAGGGTAAAAGCAGATAGAAGTAGAGGAGTGAGAAGGAATAGGGATGGTGTTGTAGAGGGCTAAGGGAAGTGCGAGTCCCATGATCAAGGCCATAGTGAGGCAAAGCCTGTTCCCTTGTGCTTACACAAACCCTGGCAATAGCTCTCCATGACCCTGGAACTTGATGCTCCTGCAGATACTGACGTTCTTTGCAGAAAAGTTTCAATTGGGTCTGGGAACTCAGGAACTAGCTTCAGGAGCAAGATAAGCTTTGTTACTTGCTTTGGGTACAAGGACGTGGGTAAGTCATGGGATGGTGAAGTAATGTCATGAGATGGTGAAGTAATGGGTTGAGCTCAGCCTGCACATGATTGTGATTTCAGCCCTTAAATACCCTAACCCTCAGTTGAATAAATGGAGTTGCCTTACATCCTGCCTGCTGCCTCATTCATTGCATCCTGAGAACAACATAGGTCTTGACCATCAAGACCCTCTATCCAAAGAGGAATTCCACATGGGGTGAGAAGGATAATGAGGAAAACAGGAAGGAAGAAAATATACTAGTGATTATAGTTTAGAATGTGAATGGGATAAATTTATCTATAAAATGGAAATTGATAGCATATTAAAAATTTGAATGCAACAATATATTGCTTTTAGGAAATTCTATAAAAATGAGAATAATTGAGTAAGAATATTGTTCCATGTAGGATATGATGAGATGGTGGATTAAAAATAATATAGAAAGACTTGGACTTATGAAGGAAGATACTATTCACCTACAGAGAAAGAGATAAGTAGAAATATGCAAAATACAGTCTTACATATATTCATTTGAGTGTATATGTGTATATATGCATATACATATATATGTATATGTTTAGGATACTTATGTGTATATGTATGTGTGTGTATGTATGTATGTATTTGTGTGTGCATTCACACTTAATTGTAGCCTTATTTGGGGGAGAGGGGAAAATAAAGTAAAAAGTATGTAACAGAGGGCAAAAGAAAACATACAAGGAAAAGAAAAGATGGACAGCTTTGAAAATAATGTTTAGTAGTTATTATATAAGTTTTCTTTAAATGGAAATTTATTGCTTTATTTTGAATTATCTCTTATGTTCTGTGTACATGGCATTTTTTTCCTTTTCTTATTTCATATTTGTTTAAAATAAATTAAAACATAATGAAAAGAGAAGGATATTAGAGTGGTTTTCCATTTCCTTCTCCAGTTAATTGAGTTCAGCAGACATGGAGAAGTGACTTGCCCAGAGTTACCTAGAGTTACACAGCTAGCATGTCAGAGGATTAAATTCCAATTCTTTCTTGTTCTGAAGTCAATAGTGTGTCCACTATACCATGCTCTCTCTTAGGCAGTAATAATAGTAATTGAAATATATATAATACTTAAACAAAAATGTCCAGTTTACATATGAAAGACTTAGAGACATAGTTGGGAAGTATCAGAGGCAGGAGATGGATCCAAGTCCTCCTGACTGCAATTTCAACATGCCCTCTACTATATCTACACTATCTTTCTAGATAGCATAAGTATATTGCCTCTTTATTAAAGATGAAGGATTGGGGCCTAGAGTGGAGAAATATTTTACCCCAAGCCACATAGCTACTAAAATTTGAATTCAGATCTTATTCTAAGTAGATATACCAAAATCAACTCTTTTTTCAAAGTACAAAATGATGTGCCTAAGAGGCAAGCAGCTACCATGGTAAAATATCAGTCAAGCTAATGAAATACTGTTTAGTTGCCCACTATCAGCCTAAATCTAGTGCTGTTTCTACTACATTTCACTATTGGGCTTGGTAGAGTGCAGAAAGAATTGTGGTTCTAATTCCAACTTGAATATTTACCTATGTAACTTTGGGAAATGCCTTTACATTTATGCCTCAGTTTCCTCATATATAAAATGAAAAAGTTATGGTGCATGATTTCTATGGGGCCTCCTATATCCAAATCTATGACTCTATGAGACAATCATATGTTTTGATGTTCACAATTGTTTAGGAAATATTGATGAACTGCTGTAGGGAACCAGATGTGAAATCCAGTGCAAGGTCTCAATGAAGGCTAATAATGAATCCCATGGGAAGTAGTCCCATGTATTTGACATTAAATATATATTACATATACTACATATAACTGCATTATAATATAGTTAGCTATTTAAAGTTATAATTATGTAAAATATGGTCATTAGTTCCAGCCCAATGGAAACATGCAGTTCAAATAAAATAACCACTTCACCTTCATAGAATTCTTTTTTATTTCATCCATCAGGACTTTGTTGTATCTCATAGTTTAGAGAGGTCTGGATGCTATCACTACTATGTAGCTCCTCACTATAGTCTGAACTTGACACTTGGTTTTTCTCTTAGTATACATTCTTCATTCAATTATCTTAATTTGCGTCCAACAGTACATCACTTGCAAGTCAAGACATCACCCTCCTGATGTCATTGGCATCCTTCAATAAGGAAGGACAAATAACAACAAACAGTTGTCATTAAAAATGATGAAGGGTATAGTTTCAGAAAAACAAAACTGGGAAGACTTACATGAGCTGAGGAAAGGAAGTGAGTAGAACTAGGAGGACATTGTACATATGGTAAAAACAATACTGTCATGACCATCAACTGTGAAAAACAGTTACTGATCAGTGCAATGATCCAACACAATTTGCATATTATTCACATCCAGAGAGAGAACTGATGAACTCAGAATGTATATTGAATCATATTTTCTTTCACCTTTTTATTCCTTTTTTTCCCTCTCAACGTGGCTAATATGAAAATGTTTAGCATGATTTCATATGTAAAATGGGAGTCATGTTTCTTGCTTTTTCACTGGGTGAAGTAGAGGTTGGAGGGAGGGACAGAATTCAGAAATGAAAATAACATTTTGGAAATAAAAATGAATGGAGAGATATACAGTAGCCATAAGTAAGATGAAGCATGTTAATAAGGATGAGTCATGAGCAATAAGTAACATGAGTAATATCACCTGAGATGTCTAACAAAAAACAAGTGAATACCAAGATTGAGAGAAGGGAATTGGACAGTTCCCATGAGAGAAATTTAACATTACCCAGGGATGATAATTATATTGAGAAACCTAGAGGAAACAAGCCAGCATACTGGGTGGATCCAAAAACCCAACTCAGCATTAAAAATCATTAAGCAACTAGTATTTGGGGTAGACACTAGACCAAAGAATAAAAAACAGTTTCTATAGAAAATGAGTTAAAATTCTCCTGGGAGAGATAGAGTATGCACAGAAAATATCACTTAATCTGAGAAGAGAGAGACAGAGACAGAGAGAGACAGAGAAAGAGAGACAGAGAGAGAGCAAGAGAGAGAGAGCTAAAAACTGAGAGTATGAGCAAAGTTTTCATATAGCATGTGATGAAGCATGAAGGAGAACAAGATGAGAACATGGAATATACTGCAGCATGAAAGCTCATTTTTTTCTGGACTTGAAAACAGAGGATGAAACGTTGAGTTCTAAGAACTAGGAGTAGTCCACTTTGCCTGCAACATAAACTCCGTGAAAGGTAAGAAGTCAGTCAATAAACACATATTAGCCATTAATACACTGTGTTAAGAGCTTGGATGCAAAGTAAGGGGGCAGGGGAACATTGTCTTTTCCCTCAATAAGCTCATCTTCTGATGGGGAGACAACATGCAAGTAATTCAATTCAATTCAATAAGCATTGATTAAGTGCTTACAATGTACTACTATACTTATACAAGGATTAAACAATGTAAACGAAAGGTAATCTCAGAAAAGACACCAGCAATGAGGTTGACCTGAATAGGCCTTTGCAGAAGGTGGGATGTGAGATGAGTCTTGAAGGAAACCAAGGAGGCTAGGTAATTGGGGATGAGCAAGAACATTATAAGCATAAGAGAAAGTCAGTCTGATGTTGTGCACAAGGAACAGCAAAAAGACCAGTATAATTCAATCACATAGAACATGGAGGGTATTCGCATTCTTCATTCTGCCTCTTTTTTTTTTAATTTTTTTTATATATGTTTTTTTTTATTATTTAACTTTTTACATTCATTTTCACAAGATTTTGGGTTCCAAAATTTTCTCCCCATTTGTCCCCTTCCCCCTCCCCAATACACTGGATATTCTAATTACCCATATCACCAATTTGCCCTCTCTTCTAT
>CM053771.1:205381388-205398353 GCA_028658325.1 Potorous gilbertii | reverse complement strand
TTATTAGCCTCCATCTGTTCCATTCTAATTTTGAGAGAACTATTTTATTCAGTGAGCTTTTGAACCTCTTTTTCCACTTGGCCAATTCTGCTTTTGAAAAATTCTTATCCTCATTGACTTTTTGAGCCTCTTTTGCCAGTTGAGTTAGCTTATTTTTCAAGGTGTTATTTTCTTCAGCATTTTTTTGGGTCTCCTTTATCAAGGTATTGACTCATTTTTCATGCTTTTCTTGCATCTCTCTTTTTTCTCTTCCCAGTTTTTCCTCCACCTTTCTAACTTGATTTTCAAAATTCTTTTTGAGCTCTTCCATGGCCTGAGTCCATTGGATATCTACTTCAGATGTTGGGGATACAGAGGCCTTGACTCCTATGTCTTTACCTGATGGTAAGCATTGGTCTTCTTTGTCAGAGAGGAATGGCGGAATCACTGTTTACCAAGAAAGTAACCTATGTTCTTATTTTTTTCCCTTTTCTGGGCATTTTCTCAGCCAGTTATTTGACTTCTGTATTCTTGTCCACCCCTGCCTAGATCTGCCCAGCTAGTGCTTGGGGTCTGAGATTCAAATGCTGCTCCCCAGCCTCAGGGCTTTTGGCACCAGGCCTGGCTGCAATTCAATGGGAGCTTAAGTTTTGATGCTCAGGTTGGGGCAGGGCCGCCTCCCAGGTTCAGTTCCCTCATGGGGTTTATGCAGAGACCTTTTGTAATGGAGCTCCTGCTGAGGTCCTGCCTGCTCTGGGAGCCTCTGGCATCCCGCTGACTCTGCTGCTGCCTCCCGAGGGGCCCCGAACCATAGAGACACTCCACTCCCCTCTCAGTCCATCCAGACGTCTCTCTCACTGATGTGTGTGTCTTTGGGTGGGTCACAGCCACTGGAGATTCCATCCCTGAAGCCTGCTTGGATCTGCTCACTCCTGTCAGTGCCACGTGGCCAGGGCAGGGCTGGGCTCCACTCCCGTGCGTGAGGGACCTTTGGGATCGGTTTTTCAGGGCTCTCTGGAATGGAAATCTCTTTCACCCTGTTGCTGTGTGGCTCCATTGTTCCAGAATTTTTGGGGAGTTCTTTTTGTAGATAATTATGAGCTGTGGGTTCAGAGCTAGCATATGTGAGTCTTTCTACTCTGCCATCTTGGCTCCACCCCTATATCCACTTTTAATCATAATTTTTACTCTTTTGGTAACTGTTTAGTTTACATTGTTTCTCATTGTGTATATGGTTTTCTTGGCTCTGTTTAGTTTGCTCTATATCATTTCACATAGATCTTTCCTTGCTTTTCTATATTAATCACATTTGTCATTTTTTACAACACAAATTTTTGTAACAGTTCTCCAATTCATGGACATCTACTTTGTTTCCAATTCCTTGATATAAAAAGGGTGCAAATATTTTTGTGTCTGTGGAAACTTCTTATCAGTTTCCACTTTGGAGTATAAGTCTAGTAATGGATTCCTGGGGTTAAAGAAATTTTAGTCACTTTATTTGTATAATTTTAAATTCCTTTCCAAAATAGTTGTATACTTTCACAGCTCCACCAACAATTATTAGTGTGTCTGTCTTCTCACATCCCTCCAACACTGATTATTCCCATCTTTTGTTATTTTGTCAATTTCAATGGGATGAGGTAAAACCTCAGGGTTGTTTTGATTTGCCTGTCTCTGATTAATCATTTAGAGCATTCTTTCATTATGGTTGTCAATTGTTTATAATTCTTTTGAGAACTGTTTATTCATAATCTCTGAGCACTTATCTATTATCAAATAGTTTTAGTCATACATTTCCATATGCACAAATACATATATATGTACATAAACCTGCATGTATATACACATATACAAACATGTATCTGTCAATTGTTTATGCATGTTGGATACCAAACATTTGTCAGATAAATCTGACATAGATATTTGGTTCAATTTGACTGTTTCCCTTCTTATTCAAGTGCATTAATTTTTAGAAACTTTTCAGTTTCATATAATCAGTTATCTCTTTTATTTTCTATAATTACTTCTTTTTCTTGTCCGGTTATTAATTAATATTATCTCCTATTCTTAAGGTGAAACATGACTGATAAGCTTTTCCTATTTTTTCATCATATGATCTTTAATATTAAGATCATTTATCCATTTAGAATTTATTGTTGAATATGGTATATTGTACTGGTCAAAGCTCAATTTCTGCCATATTGGTAAGCTCTAAGTTTCCTCAGTACTTTATCAAATAGAGAGTTCTTTCCTAAACAACATATATTTTCCAGTTTATCAAATACTAGGTCATGAAGATTCATTTTCCCCAACTATTTTGTCTTGTCTAGTCTGTATTATTGATCTACCTTTCTATCTTTTACCCAGAACCTGATAGTTTTGATGACTGGTGCCTTGTAAAAGAGTTCGATGTCATGAACTGCTATTCCCTTTCATTCCTACTATTTTCCATTATTATTCTTATTTTTCTAGATCTCTTATTTTTCCGAATGAATTTTTTTGTAATTTTGTGGAAAAAATCCCTTTGGTAATTTGATTGATTTACTTTAAAACTATACTCTAACTTGGATAGTATTAGTATTAGTGTATCAGCACAAGCACTAAATATTCCTCCAGCTCTTCTAGTTTTTCTTCATTTATTTGAAGAACAGTTTGCAATTCTATCTATACAACTACTTTGTGTGCTTTGGTAGGCTGATCCAGATATATTGTCTGCATTTTACAGTTATTAAGAATAGGATTTGTCTTTTTATTATCACCTTTTTTATTTTGTTATTATTATTTAGAAATACCATTGATTTTCAAGGGTTTACTTTGGAGACTTCAACTTTCTGAAACTATTACTTGTCTCAATTAGCGTATTTACTGATTCAGGAGGATTTTTAGAGTAAATCATCATGTCATCCGAAAATGGAAATATTTTTATCTTCTCTTTATATTTATATCTTTATTTTCTTTTGTCTTACTCATTTGAAAGCATTCTCAAAGCTATATAAAATAGTAGAGAGGAGAGCTTCGTTATTTTATTATTTCATTTATCGGGGAAGCTTCAAGTTTTTCAACATTGTATATGATGCTCTCTTTTAGTTTTAGATACATTTTATTATATTTTTAAAAGTCTTTCTGTGCTTATATTTTGTAATGCTTTTAGCATTGAAAAGTGTTGCACGTTGCCAAAGTATTTTTCTCTGATTTATTGAGAAAATCATGTAGCTTTAGATGTTTTTGTTTTTAATATGATTAATTATATTCATTGTTTCCTAATGTTAAACCTTTCTTGCATCCTTGGCATAAATCTAACTTGAGATTTCTTGGAATCAGTATGGTTTCACAGAATTTTATTTAAAAATTTTAAGTCAATATTCATTAATGCTATTAGTCACTATGCTTCATGGTTTACTGATTTAGGTAATTAAGACTATATTTACTTCATAAACTGACTCCAGCAGGATTCCTTCCTTCTCAATGTTTACTGATAATTTGTGTAGTGTTGGTACTAATTTTTCTTTAAAAGTTTAACGTAATTCTGCTGCAAATCCATCAAGGTCAAGAGGATTTTTTATTTCTTTTGTAGTTCCTTTCAGCTATTTATATTTCCTTTTCAAAGGCTGGGTTATTTAAGATCTCACTCTATTCTTCTGTTTGAGTATTTTATATTTTAGAAGGTATCCCTCTTTTTTCTCTTCTGTTCTCTGTCTTGTTTACCCACAACTCTGCCCAGTAGTTTCTGATATTTCTTTTTAATTTTGTTTTGGCGACTTTATTCATTTGGTATTTTGTTGATTGGATTTTCTTCCTCTTCTTTTAAATCAGATTAAAGGTTTATCAATTTTATCATTCTTTTCAAAGTACTAGCTTTTAATTTTGTTCATCTTTTCTACTTTTTTTGCTTCCAGCTTCTCTCCTTTAATTCTAAATATCTCCTCCTATGTCTTATTTCAGTTTTGTTATTTTTGACTTTTCAATTTTTTAAATGTGCAATTAGCTTAACATTCTCTTTTTCCACTTTGCAAATCTATACGTTTAGGGACATTTTATTTTACCCTCAGGACGGCTTTCGATTCACCCCAGAAGGTTTGGTGTGTTGTTTAATCATTACCGTTTTCTCTTTCACAATTATTGTTTTTGTTATTTGTTCTTTGAACAGCTGATTACTAAGGATTTTATTGTTAGATTTGGGGGTTTCTTTCTGTGCCTTTTGTTTGTGCTCCCGGAACCAATTACTGTTTTTATCGTGGTACTGTCTGTAAAAGATATGGTAGCTATTTGTATCTTTTTAGATTGTTTTTAATATCCCTGTAACCTAAAACATGCTTGACTTTTTTCTCAAAATCCCATACATATACTCTTCAGCAGCGGCACTTCGATGATAACGTAATTCTTTCAGCTTTAGTTTCTCCAGCAATTTGTTCCAGTCTATGTTTTCCTATTTATTATTGTATAGGACTTGTTCAAAACTGAGAAAGAAAATAAATTCTCATGACACCATTTATTTTTATCTATGTCTTCTTGTAATTCAGTTAATTTTTCCTTTATGAATTTAGGTGCTAAGGCTTTTAGAGCACATGAGTTTAATGCTATGGTGCCTTTAAGAACAATGTTAGTTTCGTTTGTTTTTTGCTTTGAATGATCGATGGATTACAACTGTTACTTTTTTGGATTCACTCAATTGCAAGACTTTTGTCTTTACTTTTAACCCCTCATTTTCATTCTGCCAGTATTTTAAAATGCTTTTTTTTTGTAAGCAACAGATTGTAAGATTTGTTTTCTTATCTATTTAGCCACTCTATTATTTAATTCGTTCATATTTAAATTTATGAGAATTAGTTTATGTTTTGCTTTATTTAACTATTATTTTCCTGCAAAATTTGGATTTTCCTCTTTCTCTCTAAGTTTGTTTTTCAGTTATATCAATAGTGCCCCACTCTTCATAACTTCATTTGGAGTTTTCTTGACAAAAATATTGGAATAACTTGTAATTTTTTTTTTCCAGCTCATCTTACAGATAAGGAAACAGTTAATCAGGTTTATGTGACTCACCCAGGGTCACACAGTTAGTAAATGTTGGAGGCCTTCTCTGTAAACTTTGCCTCCTTAGTTTTTTCTCTTATTCTGCTTTAAGGCAACTCTGTTCCATCTGACTTTCTTCTCTCTACATTGAAGCACTCCGCCTTCTATTTCTTATTCTTTCCCTTCATTATTTTATTATAATTGATTAGCTAATTCTTCCCCCTCTTTTCTTTTCAGTAAGTAGTCAATTAAATGTCCCTTACTCTTCTCCCTGTCAAGTTGTTTTGTTCATTAGTTTTTACCATTTCATTTCCTGTGCTTTATTCAAAAAAGAGACCTCTGTCTTGTTCTCTTCATTATTCGCCTTCCCCTTCTATTTTATAGTTATAATGTCTTATTCTTTTATTCAGTTTTTCTTTAGTCTTCTTATCATTCCCCACATAATTGAAACTCCTAAGATACCAATTTTGAAATTAAAGTTATCTATAGTTTTATAAAAATGCTCTAAATCACCGTTGATTAGGGAAATGCAAATTGAAACAAGTCTGAGGCATCACCCCACCCCTACCAGGCAGGCTAATATGAAAGAAAAAGAAAATCCAGTGTTGGAGGGGATGTGGGAAAAAGAAGACATTAATGAACTATTGGTTAAGTTGTGACATGATCTAACTATTCTAGAGAACAACTTGGAGTTAGATCCAAAGTGCTAGAAAACTTCATACCCTTTCAGCAAGCAATACAACTTCTAGGTCTGTATGCCCAAGAGATCCAAGAAAAGAGAAAAGGACCTATTTATACAAAAAAAAAATATTTATAGCATTTCTTTTTGTGGTGGCAAAGAATTGGAAATTGTAGGGATGTCCATGAGTTAGGGAATGGTTGAACAAGTTGTAGTATGTGATTGTGATGAATACCATTATACTATAAGAAATAATGAACCACATGGTTTAGAAAAACCTGGTAAGACTTGTATGAGGTAAGGTAAAGTGAAGTGAACAGATCTATGAGAACGTTATATACAGCTACAGGAGGTATCATAATCAACTGTGAAAGACTTAGCTACTCTGATCAATTCAATGATACAAACTGATTCCAAAAGATTCATGATGAAAAATGCTACATAACTTTAGATAGACAAAAGATAAACTCTGAATATAAATTGGAGTATAATTTTGTTTTACTTTCTCTTTCTTTTTGCAGCATGGCTAATATGGAAATATATTTTGCATGAATTCATGTATATAATTCATATCATATTGCTTCTTTCTCAGTTGGATGGTAGAGAGGCTATTAAGAGAGAGAACTTTTTAAAAATTGTGTGTTAAATAAATAAATAAATAAAATTTAAGATCATTGTGGTAGGAAGAAAAACTAAGAGAATCAAAGTAAGCATTGATATTTGATCATTAATAACAAAAAATGATTTTCATTTCCCTCTTCTATATCATTTCTTTGCAATTCTTGCAAGTGATAGATAGGATATTTTCCATGGTAGGGTATTTTCCTATATCCCTGATTGTTCAGTTCCTTATTAATATTTGTGTACCTCATGGCCATTTTGCTTCTCCTCTCTCCCAGCCTTCCATTTCCTATGACTGGATCCATGCTTTTTCATTCTTCTGGATTTCATTTGCTCTCAGGTGCTCTCAAGAATCTCAGGTGATTCCTCTTCTCCTTAGACAGGACTGATTGGAAGAGCTCCATTTCCATTCATAGAATTCTCATGCATGGGAGCCTTGTTTAGGGGGATCCTCATCCTTCACTGAAACAAGATTTCCCACTTCTTTCTCCCTGTTTACTCCCACTATTTTCATCCTCATAAATTCTCTTGCAGGATTCCTCCTGAGAGACTGCATAATTTATTTTCTTTTCACTGTTAACCACTAATTCAATTAGAGTACAACCCATATTCCTCTCTATTTTCTTCTTTCTGTGTCCTCCTTTATGTACCCTCACTTTCTATTATCTTATTCCCACAAAAATCAGTTTGTCTGCTGGCAAGGTATTGTGAATCTTAGTCCATGATGTTTCCAGAAAGAAGGATAAAACCCTCTCTTCATCCTTTCATTCCTGCTAACTACCATCCTATATGTCTTTTGCCCTTTGGGACCAAACTTGAAAAGGCAATCAATGACAGGTGCCTTCACATTCTTTCTTCTCACTCTCTTCCTACCCCTTAAAATTTGATTTCTGGCCTCACCATTCCATCAAAACTACTCTCTTCAAAATTACCAAGGGTCTCTTAATTATCAAATCCAATGGCCTTTTATTAAACTTCATCCTCCTTTACCTTTCTGCAGTCATTGACACTACTGATAAACTTCTTGACAGGTTTTTGGTTTTCCTCCTAGGTGACCTCTCTCATTCTCTTTTGCTGAATCCTCATCCAGGGGATGTCCTCTAACCATACATATCCCACATGATTCTCTTTTGGCCCTCTTTTCTTCTCCCTCTATACTGTTTTACTGCGTGACATCATCAGCTCTCATAAATTTAATTATCATTTCTATGCTAAGGATTCCCAAATCTACCTATCTTGCCCTAACTTCTGGGCTGATCTCCAATCTCATTAACTCCAACTGCATTTCAGACATCTAGAATTGGATGTCAAATAAACATCTTAAGCTCATTCTAAGTTACCACTACCACCATCACTACCAACCCCCATTCCCTGGGGGAAAAATGCCTTCCTTATTACAATTGAGGGCAACACTATCTTCTTAGTCTCTCAGACTCAAAACCTAGATATCAATCTTGACTTCTCACCAGCTCTCACTCCACTTATTCAATCTGTTGCCAAGGCCTGTTGACTTCATCTTTGCATATTTCTCAAATTTATCCTTTTCTCTTTTCTGACACTGACACCACTCTGTTATAGGTTCTTATCAACTCAAGCCTGGATTATTTTAATAGCCTACTGAGAGTATGTCCACTTCAAGTCTCTTTCCACTCCAATCTATCTTCTATTCAGCCATCAAAATGATATTCCCAAAGTACAGGTCTGATCTCAGTAAACTCCTGTGACTCCTTAGCATCTCCAGGATTAAATATAAAATTTTCTGTTTTGGTGTTCAAAGCCCTTCATAACCAATCCCCTTTTACACCTTTCCAGCCTTCTTAAATCCTACTTTCTTCTGTGTAGTCTTTGACCCAGTGACTCTGGCCTCATTTTGATCCACAAACAAATCACTCCATCTATCACCTCTGGGCATTCTTTCTGATTATCTCCCATTTCTGCAATGCCCTAACTTCTCATCTCAGCCTGCTAGTGTCCAAGTATTCCTTTAAGTTCTAATTAAATTGAATATTCTACAGGAAATTTTTCCCAATTTTTTTTAATTCTGATGACTTCCCTCTTTTAATTATTTCCTATTGTCCTATATATAGTATGTTTGTTTATATTTGTTTGTTTGTTTTCTCCCACATTAGAATGTGAACTTATTCAGCAAAGAGACTATATTTTCCCTTTTCTATATTCCCAGTCTGGAACATAGTAGGTGATTAATTGATGCTTATTGTCTTTTGATTATTTTGCCACTCTCACTTCTATTTAATGTTCATTTTTACCCTTGTCTACTTTTAAAAAGAAATCATTTACTACTCTCTTTTTTTGTGTTGTGCTTGGTTGTCAGGTGCACTTGCCTTTCTTATATTTCTGTTGCTTGGGGTACAAATACAAGAGTAACCACAATACCACCACCAACAACCAGCGATAATATAATTTGTTCAGGTCTGGTTTTCTTCTTGCTTCAGATACCTTTATTTTCTGGGCTGTCCCTTTTATAAAATTCCTGCTTAGGCTCAGATTTATAGGGTATGTGACTTTGGGTTGCATCTTGATCTTCCTTGCACTTTAGCAAACATTATTTCATCCTTTCTCCAGATTTCTGATGGGTCCACAATAGCCTTGCATCATTCACATTCCTTTCCTTTTTTTTTCCAATCACTTGCAGAATATAGTTTGTTATTGGAATTGTTTCCTTTAGCTACTCTGTATTTTAAAGGTTACAGTATAAGATTTTATTTTATTTGTTTGGAGGTGATTACATGCCATAGGCTGGCCACTGGGGCTGCCAATTGTGATTGCTGAAAGATCATGAAAGAAAAGGAGACACAGGGCCAGGAGAAGAGTTATCAAGGACAGCTCTCATTTATTAACTGGATGGCCAAGACTTACAAAGATTATTACAGGCAAGCAAGCAGAATTGTTCATTGTGAGAACATTCAAGCAACCAAGGTCATTGCCATGCGAATATTTTTAGATTATTTCTTATACTCCCTAATCTAGCTCCTCCTGGCGAGACAGCCTCAGGGAGGCACGGCCTTGGATGAGACTTTCTCATCCTCCTCTATCTGAGAATGGGGATGGTGAGCCAATTGTGCTGAAAAGTTAGCCGCTCATGTCAGTACAAGTCTCAAGTAAAACCTGGACAGTACCTCACATTCCGGACTACGTCAGCACTGGCCCTCTACAATTACATGAATTCTTTTCATTCTGAACTGTTTTCTGGTGTTATTTCCTGCATTGCGTTGCTCAGAGTTTTTGACTTGTGTTCTAAGAGACTCTTAATTCTTGAGTTCCTTCCATGTATCCTGACTTTTAAATCAATATGTTTTGTTTCTATCAAGATCATATTTTCTTTCAAATTATTATTTCTTTTTTGCAGTTTGTCCTTCATTTGCATGCATTTGCCTTCTCTCTTTGGTTTCTTTGGTGAGAGTTGCCACTGTGGATTCACATTTTTTCTCTTCTGCCCATTATTGATATCGTATAGGCCATAAATTCTGCTTTCACAATTCTTAGTTCTTTGAAGCCTTTCAGGAATATCCTTCTATGGTTTCCTATTCTCTTGGGAAGCTAGAGGACCCTCTGTCTTCTCAATTGTTTATTCATTTCCCTTTGTCTTGCAATATTTTTTATAGATGTTTGGACTCACGTAGTTGATCTGGAGGCCACGGTCCCTTGCATTATTAATCTTTTCCTCATTTGTTTATCTGCTCACACGCAAGGTCTTTAATTTGAGTTTTCTTTCTCCTGAGATCACTGGTAACACTGACGCTTTCCCTTTATATCCCCCTATTGATCCCTTATGACTTCTTTCCCTTCAATTTCAAGTTCTCTGAGGATTAGATTTCAATATCATCTTAGCCTCCTTCTACTCTGGGTCATTAATATTTCACTTGTTTCAGCCTCTGTCTCAAGTGACTCTGATGAGTTTGTGGTGGGGGAGGCAAAACTGGCCCCTGCTAGGCCCATTGCTTCAGGAAGAACTGGTCTATCATTGGATACTCTGGCTTTCTGCCGCAATTCTCTCCGTTCTACTCCTCTGGCTGAGAACTGTTACAAGCAGAACATTGGTGTCTCAGACCAGAGTAAGCTTCTGCATTTTCTGTGGCCCCACTACGGAGGGGTAGAGTGAAGTTCCGTACTAAACTGATGGTTTGGCTTGTGCAGACCTACTGGAGAGTGTGGGCAGTGGGGTAGGGAATACTGAGTGAGCAATTAGGGATGAAAGATTAGATTTCTCTATTATTAATTCCTAGTCTTTTTACCTTGTTAAAGTTCTTGATATTCTAGATGTGGAGACAGCTGAAATTGTTTTATCTCTTGCCCATAATTTCTATTTTGGAGAGGTTTGAAAGGTTGTGCATCCTGGAGAAAATATTTAGATTTCCATCTTGAGGAAACTGGTTTTAATGTTCACTTATGATCTCATAAATAAGTTATTCATGGAAACCATTAACCTTACCACTACGTGAGACTATTGAATAAATGACAAGGCTAGACAAAAAACTACATTTTCTCTTCCTTTGACCTGAATCTACCTTTTTCTTTTTGCCCTTTCTTATTCTATTATAGTTAAATACAAGTCAATTTAATGTTAAACTTCAAATAACACTAAAACTTTGAGGATACTTTGTATAAATGACTTAGATTTCAAGTCTTTTATAAAAAAATTAAAATGTTAGAACAGTATGCTCCCTTAGCTCAATGATGCTAATGCCTTCCTTCATTATAGCAGGAACATGCATCGTGATTTAGAGCTGGAAAGGACTTTAGGGATGATCTAGTCAAGGGGTTCTTAAACAGTTTATGTCATGAGCCCCTTTAACAGTCCATAAGAGAAGACTATGGAACCCTTTTCAGTATAATATTTTAAGTGCATAAAATAAAATATGTGAGAGCAAAGAGGAAACCATTATTTTGAAATAAATTTGTCCAAATTAAAAAAAAACATTAATGGATGCCCAGTTAGAAAGACTTGATTATGTCTAACAACCTTACCCTTTAATTCCCCCCCCCCCACCTCATTTTACAAGCCATTGTTGTTATGATACTGGCAAGTAGGGAGTAGGAAGTATAGGATCCTACATTTTAACTCATTAACAATATAAAAAAACCTTTTATCTTTAATAAACCCATAATGCCCTTCTACTCAAAGGATGACAAATTAAGCTATAGAGAGAAAGGTGGATCTGTCATTTCCCTCATCATGTTCACTCTGGTGGTCAGCATCATCATCTTATCTTTCATTGGATCATGGACTTAAAGAGAGAGAGGTCTTAAGAAGTGGCCTAGTTCACACTTTGTTCAGTATTGTTATTTAACAGATGAGAAAGCTGAAACCCAGAAAGGCTTGCCAGAGGAGACACAGGGAGTAATAATTTGAACCCGGAAGTAGAATTTGAACTCAGATCCAATGACTTCAAGTCCAATATTCTCCCCACGGCCTACCTTCATCATCTTTAGTTTTCATTAATACCAATAACTTACATTTTCATTGTACTTTTATGTCCATACTTACATGTCTGGGTGAGACTCAAAATGCATAGGATATGCAAAGTATTCTTACATGTGTTAAAATATTGAACAAATATAAACCTCTTCGTTAAGATGCTGGCAAGTCGGGATCCAGAAGTGCACAGCCCTACCTTCTAATTCTCATTTACTTTTAACCTGTAATAACCCGTAATGCAGCTCTGCTCAGTTAAGTTGCTAAAATTACTGGATATCAGCACACTAAACAAATACTCTGCCTCCAGCCTTCTCTTTCTCTCCATTACTAATGCATTATGATAAGCTTTCTTAATATTGGTGCCACTGTGCAAACAGGACTGTCACTCGGAGCAATGCTCACCTTTGTAAACAAATGATTCAATTAATAAGCTTCACCAGGGAATAGTACTTTTGACTTAAAGGTTGCCTTTCCCAGATTGCTTTATAAAACAGTCTTCACTTTCCAGGAGCCTATGACCTATGAGTATTCAGGATTTGCTAATGAAGTTCTCTGGCATGCTGATGTTGAATAAATATGGAAGACCATTTCTCTCTGCTACTCTCACACCTCTTAATTGGAGGGACTACCAATTGGTTTGATACAGCCTGCTTTTCTCTGTAATGAATGTGCTCCTAAGAGCCTGGTACAAGGCACATCAGGCAGCAAATATCAATTTGGAGGACCATAGGGTTGCTTTAAATTGTGCAGGACAAGGATTAATAGGTCACAAGTGACATGATGGATTAACTTGAGAATTACATCACAGCCAAAGTAAGTTTTAAAATGCAAGATACTGTGAGAGGAAATAACATTTTGCAACAGGGTATGTCTGTCTGTGTTTCCAAAGGCACTTTTCTCAACATAGGGTTCATAGTTGTATCCCCAAGGATGACAAAGAACTGGGAAATGGCTACAGCATGTCACTACAATGCCTCTCTTCCAGTTCCCTAATCATCTTCGGTATAATTTTCTATTAGTACTGTGGTCTAGGCATGCTTACTTTTACACCGTGCTTAACTGTCATGTTTTCTCTCTTTAGGATTAAAAATGTAATTCTTTCCTCTCTGTTCTCCTTTTACCATCATCTCAACTTCTTGGGCTCAAAGCAATAGCCCAGAGTTTCTAACCTTAGCTTTTTAGATTCCTTCCCAATATAAGTTCTGGGATTCTGGCCTTGCTGCATTAGTTGTTATATAATTGTTACTTCCTCCAACCAACAGAGCATCTATGAAAACATGCTCTATTTATGTCATCCTTGTAAATAAAAAAGAAAGAATAACTGCCCCTCCCCCCCATAGTTTAACTCAATTAGTGGCCAGACTAAGGGCCTCTAGGTATAAAGGTCTTACTTATTCCAATACAATCTGGTGGTTTCTTGTTGTTCTTGTCAGAGATATCAATGGGAGACTGCTGAATTAATCATAGTAGTCTACATATTGAGTGGATAGTCATAATCTTTTAGTCAGCCCTCCCTCAGTCAAAGTCAAGTGCAAGTCATATCATTTCTCTGATGGCATGTCTTCTTCTGCAACGAAGGACAAACACATAATAATCTTTTAGTAGATAATCATACTGAAAAGACTATGCATATATGAACACATTTAGAGTTATCAGAAAAAACTAATTTAACCACAAATGACAGGTGCTGTTCAATTACCTGACCCTATTTCTTGAAGACTATGGGCTGGCAGTCATACTGTAATATTGGAAATTCTGTACTCTACCTAGTAGCAGATAGAGTTCCAGTAGGAATAAGGAATTCTCATGTTTTCAAAGAGTGAATTACTTCTGTCCTCTAATTCTGACACTTACATTGGTGGCAGAGTTTGCTTGAATGGTCTAGGTCTCTAGTCTAGTGGACTTATCCAATTAGTCTCTTCACTCATTCCTCAACACCTTATTGCATTTCAATAAGCCATGGACATCCAAAACAACATATTGGAATTGATCATATGAGCAAAACATGATTAGATAGAAGGTTTTATTTATTATCATATAAGCTAAAGAAATTAAATAAAATATATTAAAACAATTACTTTGAGAGTTATATATCTGTGGCTCCTCCTAGATCCATGTAGCTCTTAGGCAGTCTGTAGGAATGTCCAGATTGCATAGCTCCAAAAGCACAGTTCATTTGCTTTGACTCAGATCTCCACATTAGCCTCTAGCAATTATATCTGATGGTGTTCCATTCATTGTCTCCCCTAGGAACAATTTCCAGTCAGTTGAGTTAATTCAAGACCTGGAACACCAAGCTTCCTCAAAATGATTTTCGTTTTTCACTGCCCTATCCTTTTCTTCCTCCTTCCTTCCATCCTTGCTTCCTTTCCTCCTTCGTGGCTTCTTTTCCTCCTTCCTTCCTTCCAATAATTCAAACTGAAGCTTCAGATCTCCATACTGGGTATGCATTTAATTCACTCAGTCTTGGGAGTTTCTCTCTTTTAACATTTTTTCCAATTCCATGTAAAACCAAATTTTAATATTTTTTTATTTTGAGTTCCAAATACTCTCCCTTTCTGCCTCTCTGTTCTTTAATGAGAAAGCAAGCAATTTTATATAGGTTATGTATGTACGGTTACATAAAACATATTTCCATATTAGTCATGTTGTATCAGAAAACAGACCAAAACAAAAATAAAAGGAAAACAAAGTTTAAAAAAAGTACACTTGGATCTGCATTCAGATTGTATCAGTTCTTTCTCTGGAGATAGAAAGCTGTTTTCATCATGAGTCCTTTAGAATTTGTCTTAGATTATTGTATTGCTGAAAATAGCTAGGTTATTCACAGTTGATCATCATATAACATTACTGTAATTGTGTACAACATTCTGTTTCTGCTCATTTCACTTCACATCAGTTAGTCTAAATCTTTCCAGGCTTTTTAAAAGCATCTTACTTATCACTTTTATAGCATAATGGTATTCCATCACAATCCCTAATTCATAAACATCCCCTCAATTCCAGTTCTTTGCTACACAAAAGAACTTCTAAAAATAATTTCGTATATATAAGTTCTTTCCCCTTTTATTTAAATCTCTTCAGTGTATAGACTGAGCAGTGGTATTTCTGGGTCAAAGGATATATATATATATATATATATATGTATATATATATATATATATATATACATATATATATGTATATATATATATGTATACATATGTATATATATGTATAGTTTCATAGCCCTTTGAGCATTTTTCCTAATTGCTTTCCAGAATGGGTGGATCAGTTCACAACTCCAAAAGAATGTTAGTATCCCAATTTTCCTGTTCCTCCTCCAATATTTGTTGTTTTCTTTTTCTGTCATATTAGGTAAACTGATGAATGTGAAGTGCTACCTTGGAA
Organism: Potorous gilbertii; assembly: GCA_028658325.1. Classification (NCBI taxonomy): domain Eukaryota; kingdom Metazoa; phylum Chordata; class Mammalia; order Diprotodontia; family Potoroidae; genus Potorous; species Potorous gilbertii. Next base: position 205,383,237 of record CM053771.1, on the reverse strand, counting down.
TTGTTTTAATTTGCATTTCTCCAATGAATAGTGACTTAGAATATTTTTTCATATATTATAGATAAGTTTGACTTCTTCTTCGGAAAACTTTCTATTCATATTCTTTGACCATTTATCAATTGGAGAATGACTTGTATTCTTATAAATTTGACTCAGATCTCTTTGAATTCAAGAAATGAGGCCTCTCTCAGATAAACTTAATGTGTCTATCTAATGCACACCGACCCCATACCCACCCCAATTTTCTGCTCTTCTAACTTTGGCTGTTTTGGTTTTGTTTGTGTAAAACTTTCAAAATTTAATATAATCCAAATTATCCATTTTATTTCCCATAATGCTATCTCTTGTTTTGCCATAAATTCTTACCTTATCCATAGATCTGAACAGATAAGCTATTACATGTTCCCCCAATTTGCTTATAATAGCACTATTTATGTCTAAGATGATATGCATTTTGATTTTATCTTATAGAATATGAGAGATTGATCTATTCTAGTTCTTCCAGAAGTTTTCATCATACAGTGAATTCTTGTCATAAAAGTTGGGCTCCTTGTATTTATTAAAAGCTATATTAACGCTGTCATTCACTATTGTGTATTGCACACCCAATCAATTCTACAAGTCCACCACTCTATTTCTTATCCAGTATTAGACTGTTTCCATGATTGCTACTTTGTAATAGTTTAAGATTTGATACAGCTAGGCCACCTTCCTTCACATTTTTGAAAACTGATTCCCTTGATACTCTTGACCTTTCATTCTTCCAGCTGAAAAACTAGCTGTATTTCTTTTTTTGGCAGTTTGATTGGTATGACACAGAATAAATAAATAAGTTTAGTTAGAATTGTCATTTTATTATATTGGCTTGGCCTACCATGAGCAATTAACATTCTTCCAATTGTTTAAATTTGACTTTATTTCTTTGAAAAGTGTTTTGTGGCAGAGCCAAGAAGGCGGAGTAGAAAGACTCACATTTGCTACCTCCGAACACACAGCCCATGGATTTCCTCTAAAAAGAACTCCCGACAAATTCTGGAACAGTGGAAGCCACACAGCAACACAGTGAAGGAGATTTCCGTTCCAGAGAGCCGTGAAAAATTGATACCAAAGGTCCATTGCGCCCCAGAAGGGAGCGGAGCCTGCCCCTGCCCTGACCACGTGGTACCAAGAGGAGAAGATCGGAGCAGGGTTAGGGTTTCTCCAGCAGCCGCGAAGATCCCTCCACCCACAGATATGCAGGTCAGTGAGAGAGACGGGTTGAGAGGGGAGTGGGGTGTCTCTGGGACTCAGGCCCCTTGGGAGGCAGCGAGAGCAGCAGAGGCATCAGGCAGCCAGAGGCTCCCCGAGCAGGCAGGAGCTCAGAAGTAGCTCCATTACAAAAGGTCTCTGCATAAACGCCCTGAGGGAACTGAGGCTGGGAGGTGGCCCTGCCCCCACCTGAGAACTTGATTTAATCTTACCCTGAATAGCAGCGAGGCCTGCTGCCAAAAGCCCTGAGGCTGGGAAGCAGCATTTGAATCTCAGACCCCAAGCACTAGCTGGGCGGACCTAGGCAGGGGTGGACAAGAATACAGAAGTCAAGTAACTGGCTGGGAAAATGCCCAGAAAAGGGAAAAAAAACTAAGACCACAGAAGGTTATGTTCTTGAAAAGATGATTCCACCATTTCTCTCTGACGAAGAAGACCAATGTTTACCATCAGGTAAAGACATAGGAGTCAAGGCCTCTGTATCCCAAACATCTGAAGTAGATATCCAATGGGCTCAGGCCATGGAGGAGCTCAAAAAGGATTTTGAAAATCAAGTTAGACAGGTGGAGGAAAAACTGGGAAAAGAAATGAGAGAGATGCA
>CM053771.1:205359878-205380888 GCA_028658325.1 Potorous gilbertii | reverse complement strand
TGCCTTCCCAAGGGAATGGGTGGGGAGGGAGGGATGGGGAGAAGTTGGAACTCAAAGTTTTAGGAACAACTGTCGAGTATTGTTCTTGCTACTAGGAAATAAGAAATACAGGTAATGAGGAATAGACAGTTGTCTGGCCCTATAGGACAAAAGAGAAGATGGGGACAAGAGAAGGGAGGGATGATAGAAGAGAGGGCAGATTAGTGATAGGGGAAATTAGTGTATTGGGGAGGGGGGAGGGGACAAATGGGGAGAAAATTTTGGAACCCAAAATCTTGTGAAAATAAATGTAAAAAGTTAAATAAATAAATTTATTATAATAAAGAAGAAAAAGAAAATGTTTTGCAATTGTGTTTCTATAGTTCCTGGGATTATCTTATCAGGTAAACTCCCAAGTATTTTATTTTGTCTACTGTAATTTTAATTGGAATTTCTTTTTCTGTCTTTCACTGCCCTGGAACTGACCAAGGACCCCAGTTCAGTTAATATTTCCCTTCAACTTGGAACTGAAAACCAGAACCCCTTATGAGTCATTCAACACAGTTCTATATCACATGCCAGCAAACGGTCCCCTATAATTTGCTTCTGACTAGTTGTCCTGTCTCCTTATGTACTGTGGTCTGAGAGGTAAGGAAAATGTCCCTGATTGAGTCATCCCCTAGGCCTGTTTCTACCTTTCTGGAATGGAGCCTGTGTTGAATTGACCTCCACTCTTACTCCAGTGAGACAGACTTTTCTTTCTGAACTTCTAAATTATCTTGGGCTGGAAAATTGTTTCACTCCATGTTTTTATTGGTACTGCTGCTCCAGAATTAGTTTTGAGATGTTATTTTAAAGATGTTTTTATTGGAAATTTGGAGAGCTTAGGTGAATCTCTGCTTTACTTTCTTTCTTGGCTCCGTGTCCCTCCCTCTTTAATGTCTTTTGTAAATCTCCTATATTTCTACTGGTTTACATCTCTTTAAGTCAGATGTTCTCAATGAATCGTGTGTGTGTGTGTGTATGATGGACCTCTTTAGCCATCAGTAAAATCTATGGGTAACTATTCAGAATGTTTTTTTAATTCATACTTGTATACAATTTTATGTTTTGTTAGTAGTTAATGAAATATATGAGTCAAATTAAGAGAAATGAGAGTATATACCCAATTCAGTCCTTTGTAGAGGTGAGATGACCACAGGTATTGCACACTACAGATATTTTCAGACTTTTTCAATGCATTAATTGGTTGCACTGATTTTTTTCTCTTCATATTTTTTGGCATCAAAAAATACAATTTATTACATGGAGGGGACTGGAACTGAGAAAAGGAAGATACAGGGGAAAACTATGATGATCTGAAAAACTGAATATATCAATAAAATTTATTTTAAAAAAAGTTAATACAAATTACGATGCACTTTCTCAAATTCAAAGACATACAGTCCTTGAACTCTATCTATGGTAACCTTCAGAGTCTGTGAAACTCATGTTAAGAATGCCTCCTCTAAGGGAATGCTGCAGTCATGAAGACTAAGAAATTACTGAACAAAAATCAAATTTATTGAAGTCAGGAAGGGAGATAAGTTGGAATTCAAAGTATTAGAAATGAATGTTGAGAATTGTTCTTGCATACAACTGGGAAATAAGAAATACAGGTAATGGAGTATAGAAATCTATCTTGCCCTACAAGAAAAGAGAGAAGATGGGCATAAGGAAAGGGTGGGTTGTGATAGAAGGGAGGGCATATTGAGTGAAGAGTTAATCAGAATGCAGGGTGTTTGGAGAGATGAGGTGAGGGAGAGATGGGGAGAAAAATTGGAACTCAAAATTTTGTGGAAATGAATGTCGAAAACTAAAAATAAATAAATAAACATAAAAAGAAAAAACAAGAAAATAAAAAATAGAAATATACACATATCTATATATGTATGTGAATGTAGTTATAAATGATATATATATAACTATGGATACAGATGTAGATGTAATAGCCTACTCCCTATCATTCCTCCCTAGAGGTCTGGGTCTGGATGTCTTGGGTGCCAAATTGCTTAAGTTAAAAGAAACTTTAGTTCATGAGATGGTAGATTATCAGTCTATCATAATCACTTCTCAGTAAGCTAGGATAGATGAAAAGGGCAAGTTTGAAGGAGAGATCAGAGAGAGAATATGGTCATTTAGGAGTATCAGGACTGCCATATTTCAGGATGGATTTTTGTTCATACATGGGGGAAGGGACTCAGAAAAGTTCAGAAAAGGAAGACTTTGGGTCCTGAGTCTATGGCTGGCAGAAACTAATATTAATTTCTTTACCTCTAATAATTCCTTTAAAAAATGCATCCAGTAACACAAGTTTTGCAATGTAATCATGTTCACCTTTATGAAAAATGCTTTGCAAACCTTAAAGAGCAGCACAAATGCTGCTGTTCTTGTTCTTCTTGTTAATTGGTCATCCTGTAAATAAAGTAGACCAGAGACAAGAGAAAAAGTCCATCCTTTTGTTTTGGGGATTCACTTACACACACTCATTCACACAAAAACATACACCTCACACCTTCAGAAATTAATTTATTCAACAAACGTTTACTATATTAAATATAGACTATCTGCTAATCACTATGCTAGGTACTGGTGATGTACAGAGGATCAACATAGCTCTTGCTGTCAATGAACTTAAACTTTATTGGTGTAAACTTCATGTGGACATGTTAGTAGATGCTCTATAAAATACATACCTAATAAACGTAAACTTAAGTTTGAGGGTGAGCTACTAGGGAGAAGGTAAGAAATAGGTAGGAAGCGGTGCTTGTGTTGAGTTTTGGAGAACACTCAATATTTAGGGTCAAGTAACCATGTCTGTGAGACTCAGTTTCCTACACAGGAAAGTGGGAGAAGAGCATCTATCTCACAGGATTGTGAGAGGGTCAAATCCACAAACCTTAAAGTATTAGATAAATGTCAGCTACAACTCTTAAGAATTATCACATCTTCCCCTTCCTACCTCATATTACGCTACAGTCAATCTCCTTTAAAGAGTTTGGTACACCATCAGGGAGACAAGAAAAAGGGTAAAGAAAATCTGTCGACTTTCACCAAACAATGGGCCTGGGATTTAAGAATCTTGGTAAGCAATGAAAATGATAGCAGCTTGAAACCTAAAAAGAGAATCAGTAAGCCATTTTTTTTTCCTCAAGGAGGAAATACAATGGGGTCCTGGTGTACTGATTGTCATCACACTACAATATGCCTGAGTTTGGCACAAATAAGGATAAATAGCTGTCATTACTAATTGCTTTAAAATTTAGCAAGTATTTCCCCTATAACTCTTTTGATCTTCCTAAAATTCTTGTGGGGCTGATGCTGTCTTTAGGCCAATTTTAGATATGAGAAAACCAGTATCAAAATGTGAAGTGAACTTCACTGCATCCCATAGGTAATAGTGGCTTAGAGATAGATCTCTAACCCTAGTCTGCTGATGCCAGCTTGGATTCTCTTTCCACTGTATTTCCTTGATGCTGAAGTGTTATCCATGTCATTTATGAGCCATCATGGACTTAAAATGTGTTGTTGTTATAATTGTTTGTCTTTCATTTTCAAAAAGGGCCGTGACAACAGGAAGGTGATATTATGACTTGCAGTGAATTGTATTTAAGTGAGGGAGGGCTGTGCAAAGTTACTAGCCTCATTTTTTCCTCCAAAGTCGTCTGAATGTGGTGGCAAGATATAAATGAGGAATAATGGAGATGGCCATTTGAACTTGAAATGAAATACTACTCTGAGCCACTTTTGGCTCCATTGTTTCCTCCCCTGGATATCTGGATTACATTACAGATGAAGAATGGATGACAGCTGGGTACTCAAGCAGATATAGATAGCTATGAAGAAGGCTTCTATGGCACCGAGGCTCACAAGAAATCCTATTGTTTGGAAGTGTTGTCTTAACCCAATTTTACTTTATCCTTTCCCTGCTCTTCATATTCATATAATTAGGTTAAAACGCAAAATTATCCCTACAAACACTTTACCCCCTCCCTCAAATATAGATTTCCCCAAAACAAAAAATTAGGAACAGAAAAGAGAAGACTGTATTATTATATTTCTCTCAAGCTTATTGCTTCGTTTCTCTTAAAGTTTATGACATTTTCCTGTAGGCTTGACTGGGGTATGTGGACATATGCTAATTTTCATGGTACTTATAAGAAAACAGAGATTCTAGTGTTGTAATACCCAAAGCTAAAATAATATTTGGCTACACTAATAAAAGTATAACAGTGTTACAGAATTTTTAAAATGGGAAGGAAAATCAGAGGTCCTCTGATCTAAACCACAAGTGAGTATAATCCTTCATAAAATGCAACTGATAAATGAGCATCCAGACTTAGTATGAAGACTCTCAAAGAAGGGAAACTCTCTGCTCTGGAGGCAGCCCTTTCTACCTTTGCACACCTCCAATTTGGAAATTTGTTGTCCTTCTTTTCCTTCAGGTTTCAGATCTCAGATTCTACATGGAGGATTCTGTTTTAGCTAGCAATGAGCTTGTCAGAGGCAGAAGGTAAATGGTGAGATGGCTGAATGTAAACATAAGCAAAGTAGGGTATTTGTTATTGTGAGAGTTGTTTTCCTGGAGTTCAGTTTCCTATTCTCAGGCCAAACTGTAAACATCTGAAGGATAACCTCGGTAGTTCACGGCTGCACTGAGTCACATGGGCTGTGATGCCTTCTGACTCTGAGCCTATTAGTTAAAAACTATAAATACTGGGAGGTCAGTACTTTGCTTTGAGGGCTTGCTTCTCTGGATGGGACTCTGAGTAGCCGTTTGTTAAGAGCCACATGACTAAGATGTTGATTCTCTCCCAGTCTGATGGTGTATGTAGGTGATTGTATTACTTTGGAAAGGCAGTTGAATCCCTCTTTGTTGAATTTCTGTGCTAATTTTTATGCTTGTGTTTTTATACTCAGTTTTTTCTGCTTATCTGTAATTAAAGTAAGATTGTTGACCTCTTTGAAGATGTTTTTCCTTTAGAAAGAACCTGTGTTAGTGTGGTTGCTACTACATTTAAGTGGGACAGTTGGATGGGATGTGAAACTGAGGCATGGTCTGGTTTCTAGGGTAGACCAGAATATATAGAGAGTTGATAATATCTAGGGATCCATTTGGCTCTAAAAACCAAGTACCTTGATCTCATCATTCAATTTAAAAGTATCATAATTTCTTTTGGTCTTTTAGGCCTAGCACCAATAATTCTTCTATTCTGGATCTTCTACAGACAATACTCTAGGATGGATCTAACAAGGCCCCAGGGGGAACTATCTTTTCCCAGTTCTGAAAATTGGGCCTCTCTCTGAATGAAGGCTAAAATCTCATCAGTTTTTTTTTTGGCTGCCATATCCCAATAAAATGAGTTTGCAATTCATAAAAATTCACAAATCTCTTACAAACTTCAGTCTAATCATACCGATCCTTCTTATGAAATGATTTTGAACCAAAATTTAAGACATTTATCCATTTTCAACTTTAACCTATTAAATTTGACCCAGTAGTTTAGCCTGATAAGATTTTTTTGCTTTAATTTCCCACAATTCTGAGTTAGCTATCCTTCAAAGCTTTTTTTTCCATTCATTTTCATCTATTCACTTTCGGTACAACATTTTAGGGAAGACACTGATAAACCAAAGTCCATTCAGAAGAAAGTGACCTGAGTGCTTATCATTTGCAAATCTAATAAAGTTAGTCTAGTAAGGACTATTTTTTTCTTTATTTATAATTAATTTTTATTTATTTTACCCCATCTGTATTTTATATTATTTTATTTATTTTAACCCATCTATATTTCCCAATATAACTATTTCCTTCTATTGCTGGATGGTACTGGAATTTCCCTCAATACCTCTAACAAATCTATCATCCTGGAACAGTATACCTCCTTTGTTGCTTGCTCCTCCTGGAACACCCCTCTGAAAGGCTCATTTATCTCCCTTCTCTGGTTGGTGAACTCCTCCTCCATTCTCCATTTTGTGGAGGGGCTTAGGCTGACCTGTACATCTCCTCCACATCCAGTTTCTGAATTTCTGGCTTTCAAAGCCATGCCCTTGTTCCCAGTGTTTCTCAATAAAGAAAGGTTCCACTACTGGCTCATCTTGGAATTTTCCTCAGCATATGGGGCTTTCTCTCCCTAGAACAGTTTATGACCCTACTTCCATGTCATCAGAATGTATCCTTCCCCAACACTTGCACCCTTTCTTCCTCTGAATCTTCATTTTGTGGAAGACCCTAGGTTGGTCTGCTTTTATTTTCCTCATGGTCCTGTTTATGGCTTTTGGGATTTCTGATACCTTGTGCTAGGTACTTTTACCCTTTCCTCTCAACTTTTCAACTACTTTTTGTGAATTATCTTCCTCATTGAAACATAAGCTGTATAGGCCAAGGACTATTCTTTTTCTTGTGTTTGTGTCCCCAGTGTTTAGCACAGTACCAGGTACATAGTAAGCCAGGTGCTTAATACATTTATGTTTCTTCCTATCTGCTTTGCTTCCTCCCTTTATTCCTTTTTACCTCCCTTCCTTCCTTCTCACCATCCCTTCTTCCTTCCCACTTTCCTTTCTAGAACCATACCTTAAAAGAGTAGAAAAGGTGGTGGGAGAAGGGAACCAATTCATGAAAACTAATTGACAATGAAAAATAAATACTATATGTAGTGTTCTATACACATAGTCCCTCACCTCTGCAAAGAAATGTGAGAGGAGCTATCTCAGATGTCTAATTTGAGGTCAAGTTTGTGATATGACCCATTATTACTGAAGCCATATTATTTCTTTGTGATAATTACTATCCTTCTACTAAAAGCTCACTCTGGTCCTGGTTTTTCAAAGGTTTTTCTCTTACAGTACAAGCTCTGGTAGGTCTAACTAAGCTGAAAAGGCTATGGCGATGGACCAGCACACTGTCAGTCAAGGACTAGCCTAGATAATTACAGAAAGACTCATTCCTAGAAGATCAACCAATACAAGATGGATTATTTTGGCCACTACAACTCGTGAAACAATCTCCTAGAAATCCTGTAAGGTTTGTCGTTGGAGATACCATTGTTACCAATGAAACCAAGAATATTATGAAGTATTGATAGAGCTAATTGATAGAGGTATAGAGTTCAGATAACCTGAAGTCATGGTTCCACTGAATTCTACAGTGCTCAGATCATATATAAAGTCGTACATCCAAAGCTAAATTTAAGTAGAACAGTCTAGAATGAATCTGAAACAGGGGACCCTAAACTTTGTTGTGTCATGGAGTCTTTTGGCAGTCTGGTGAGGCCTTATGAATCTCTTATCAAATTAATGCTTTTAACTGCATAAAATACATGAGATTATTCAATTATATTTAAGTATAATTCTTGATTTTATTTTTTAAATAAGCTTTTGGATCCCAGGTTAAAAAGAATGTAATCTTGGCTAGTGATTGGCTTAAACCAAATTCTGTGTCAAAATTTTAAAACAACTCAATGTGTTTAGCCTGGAAAAGAGTAGACAAAAGGGAAAAACCAAAACTTTTCAAATATTTGAATGGCTCTCATGAATGAGGAGAAGAAGGCTTGTGCTTATGTTATTTCAGAAGGCTAGATTAGAACCAATGTGTGGGAAGTTATAAAGAGGGAGAATTCGGTTCAGATTTTAAAAAGGAACTTTTTAACGAACAGAGACATCATCATTCATCAGTGGACAGGGGCTAGAGATGGTGAGTGCTCTTCAGTAGAGCTACTGCAAACTCACCATTAGAACAGCAGAAACTTTGAGCTACGTTTCCTAGTAGCAGTGAGTGATTAGGCTTGATGCATTCACACTTTTCTCTTGCCCTTTGTAATCAATGTCATGAAATGTATGTATGTGTGTGTGTGAGTGTATGTGTGTGTGTGTGTGTGTGTGTGTGTGTGTGTGTGTCTGTGTGTCTGTGTATGAGATAACTTCTGGGTTCAGGATTGAAGCATAGGGCCATGGGACAGAATAAAACTCAATGGCCCACATGGTGATTAAATTCATGTTTGTTGCAGCCCTTGTCTCCTAAGCAGTTATGGCTACTGATGATCCAGTCAGTCAATCAATAAAAAGCATTTATTATATGCCAGACACTAAATGCTAAGAATATTTAAAATACAGTGAAAAACCCAATTATCAATTTTATACCTCTTTGGTGGTTATCCTTTATGCTTAGAATGTTTTCCATGCTCACCTCTAACTTCTGGTTTCCTTCAAAAATCAGTTCAAATCCAACCTTTGGCAAAAGATCTTCCCTGGTCTCCTTCCTCCTCGCTAATGACTTCCCTCTGAGATTCAATCTGTATACCTCTTGTATGTCATATTTGTTTACATTAGTAATAAATTATATTTGAAATATGGTGAATATTACATGATTTCCAAAAAACTGGTCCCTTTTAAGAGGACTAATTCAATTAAAAAATACTCAACTGAACTCAGCTTAACAAATTCAATACTAGTAATATGTGATATACTTACTGTGTTTATTGCTATGCACTGTTGGAGTCTACAGGTATCAGGGAAAACAAGTACCTCTGGTGTGAGGATGGTCTTTTCAGGACCACTTTCCACCTTTAGTGTCCACCTGCCATCTGACTCTTGCCTGTGGTTTCAAGAAGCTGTGGTATGTACTGTGGCCACACTCTAGTAAACTATTTTGACAGGTGGATTAAACCAGGTTAAGGGTAATTGATGAGTCTCAAACCCAGTAGTGATTTAGGTGAGGTGTCTACTCCAAGCATGTGAATACTTCTTTGGAAGAATGAATTGATGTGAACAATTTGTTCTAATGGGTCATGAAGGTGACTGAAGCAGGTGTTATGGAGTGCTTAGCACCTGATTAGACATCAAAGATGACAAGGTCATCCACTGCTTCTCAAGCCATCTACAGGCATCTTGATTTTTGTCTTGTCACTGGATTTCAATGACTGGAAGAGAGAGTGAGGCTGATGACTTTGGAAACTCTGCTCTACTTAAATCCAATTTATACACAAGTAAAAGTATAGCACCCATACCATTTCACTATTTTTACCTACTTCAAAGTTCAGTGGCAATGGGCAAGTGGTAAAGCAACAGATGCAGATACACTGAGAGCTATAGTCACAGGCCTGCACATAGGCAGCCCAGGATATAGGATCATCTTCTCTCTGAACTGAAGCAGCACTAGGATTTGGTATCCCCTTGGGTGCCTGAGTAGCCTTTCAATTTTTTATTTTTAAAAAATAAATATTTATTTATTTATTTTAAGTTTTCAACATTCATTTCCACAAAATTCTGAGTTTCAAATTTTTTCCCCATCTCTTCCCTTCCACCAGTATGCCCTCCCTTCTAACACCCTGCCCTTCCCTTATCTCCATCTTCTCTCTTGTCCTATAGGGCAAGATATTTCTATACCACATTACCTGTATTTTTTATTTCCCAGTTGTATGAAAAAAACAATTCTCAACATTTTTTCCTAAAACTCTGACTTCCAACTTCTCTTCCTTCCTCCCACGCCACTCATTCTCCCTGAGAAGGCAAGCAATTCAATATAGGCTATATATGTTTAGTTTTGCAAATGACTTCCATAATAGTCATGTTATGTAAGACTAACTATATTTCCCTCCATCCTATCTTGCCGCCCATTTCTTCTATTCTCTCTTTTGACCTCATCCCTTCCTAAGAGTGTTTATTTCTAATTGCTCCCTCCTCCAATATGCCCTCCCTTCCATCATTCCCCCAACCCTGCTTATCCCCTTCTCCCCTACTTTTCTGTAGTGTAAGATAGATTTTCATACCAAACTGAGTGTGCATGTTATTTCTTCCTTGAGCCAAATGTGATGAGAGTAAGCTTCACTTTTTTCCTCTCACCTCCCCCCTTTTCCCTTCCATTGGAAAAGCTTTTTCTTGCCTCTTCTATGAGATAATTTGTCCCATTCCCTTAATTTTATTGTTTAGATATGATCCCTTCTTATTCAACTCTCCCAGTGCTCTCTCTCTGTCTCTCTCTGCCTCGCTCTGTCTCTCTGTCTCTCTCTGTCTCTCTCTGTCTCTCTCTCTCTCTCTCTCTCTCTCTCTCTCTGTGTATGTGTGTGTGTGGGGGGGTGTTATAATCCCTCTAACTACCCAGATACTAAAAAAAGTTTCAAGAGTTACAAATATTATCTTTCCATGTAGGAATGTAAACAGTTCAACTTTAGTAAGTCCCTTATGATTTTTCTTTCCTGTTTATCTTTTCATGCTTCTCTTGATTCTTGTGTTTGAAAGTCAAATTTTCTTTTCAGATCTGGTCTTTTCATCAAGAATACTTGAAAGTCCTCTATTTCATTGAAATTCTATTTTTTCCCCTGACTCATTATACTCATTTTTCTGGGTAGTAATTCTTGGTTTTAATCCTAGTTCCTTTGATTTCTGGAATATCATATTCCAAGTCCTTTGATCCTGTAATGTAGAAGTTACCAGATCCTGCATTATCTTGATTGTATTTCCACAATACTTGAATTGTTTCTTTCTAGCTGCTTACAATATTTTCTTCTTGACCTGGGAACTCTGGAATTTGACTACAGCATTCTTAGGAGTTCCTCTCTTAAGGTCTTTCAATGAAGTGATTGGTGGATTTTTTTAATATTTATTTTGCCCTCTGGTTCTAGAATATCAGGGCAGTTTTCCTTGATAATTTCATGAAAGATGATGTCTTGGTCCTTTTCTTGATCATGGCTTTCAGCTAGACCCACAGTTTTTAAATTGATTCTCCTGGATCTATTTTCCAGGTCAGTTGTTTTTCCAGTGATATATTTCACATTATCTTCCATTTTTTCATTCTTTTGGTTTGGTTTTGTAATTTCTTGGTTTCTCATAAAGTCATTAGCTTCCGTCTTTTCCATTCTAATTTTTCAAGAACCATTTTCTTCAGTGAGCTTTTGAACCTCCTTTTCCATTTGGCTAATTCTGCTTTTTAAAGCATTCTTCTTCTCTTTAGCTTTGTGGGCCTCTTTTGCCAATTAAGTTAGCCTATTTTTCAAGGTGTTATTTTCTTCAGCATTTTTTAGGTCTCCTTTAACAAGCTGTTTACTAGCTTTTCATGATTTTCTTGCATCTCTCTCATTTCTCTTCCCAATTTCTCTTCTACCTCTCTTATAGATTTTCAAAATCCTTTTTGAGCTCTTCCATGGCCTGAGACCATTGTATATTTATTTTGGACGTTTTGGATGCAGAACCCTTGACTTCTATGTCTTCCTCTGATGGTGAACATTGTTCTTCCTCATCTGTAAGGCTGGGAGAAAATACCTGTTCACCAAGAAAGTAACCTTCTATAGTCTTATTTTCTTTCCCTTTTTAGCCATTTTCCTAACCAATTACTTGACTTTTGGGTCCTTTGTCAAGAGTAGTGTATACTCTGGGGATCTGTAATATCTCAGTTCCTCCAAGGTGGCACAATCAATCTTGCACTCTGGTCTGGGAGCAACAAGATACTATTCTGCCCAGAATCCACAAGTAGTAGAATTCCTTTCCACAGCTGCCTCCAGTTCTGCCATTCCAGCACTCAAGGCTGAGATTCATATTAGCTGTTCAATTCCCCCAGGGGCTTTAGGGGTAGAGTTCCCAGGGCCAGGATGCCACTCAAGGCTGAGGTTTAGATCAGCTGTTCAATTCCCCCAGGGGCTTTAAGATGAGGGCTTTAGCAACGGAAACTGGCTGCTGCCTTCCATGACCACCTCCACTGCAGCTGCCGCCAATGCTGCCTGTGACCAGAGCTAGGGGAGGATCCTGCTCCTTGCTCCTTTGTTACAAAGGTGAAAAAGCCCTCTCACAGACTTTTGAAGTGTCTTTTTCATCTGTATATTGAGCAATCTGTGAACTATTGCTACTGCTGGGGATTTCCCCCCCCCCAGGCCTGCACTGGTCCTGCTCCTGCCAGCTTCATGTAGCAAAGGCTGGGCTGTGCTCTGTTCTGCGTCTGGTGCTACAGACCTTTCCCACTGGCTGTCCAGTTAATCTTGTGCTGGAAATTTTCTGTCTTTCTATGGTTTCTACTACTCTGGAATTTATTGAGAGTCTTTCTTTACAGGTATTTTACAGGCTGTAGGGGAAGAGCTAGAGTACATGTATCTTTCTACTCTGCCATCTTGGCTCTGTCCCCCTGAGCAGCCTTTATAAATGACTGCACCTTCCTTCCTGAAATGAGGAAGGGGCTCATACAGGTGTCTTAAAATTGTCTGATTCACCCATCTGTTTACTGTGGCAGATGGAGATCCCACCCTGTGATTGAAACACAAAAAATGTACAAAAACTTCTGCAAAGATGTTTCCACTCATTCTTCATCAGACCATGGAATTTGTGCATACTTATAGATTACATAAAATCCATGAGTCCTGAAAGACAAATAGTTCTTATTGTAAGACAAATAAGCAGGTACTACATCCAAATATCAGACCTAAGTGAAATAAGGCTGGCAAATAAAGACTAGCTTACCAAAGTCAGAGATGGATACGCCTTTTTTCTGGAGTGGCTGTAGTAACAGGGAGTGTTATGAAGGTTGCATAGGTTTTGCAACCAAAACTACTCTAACCAACAAGCCATTGTATGCCTGCCCCTCAACAGGCTCATGACAATGCGATGGCCACTTACAAGAAACTGCCACTCCGCTATCACCAATGTGTATGTTCTCATTACGATGAATTCTGATGTCAAAGAAAAATTTTCTCAAGACTTAGAGACCCTTGTCATCAATGTACCAGAAGAGGACAAGTCGGTAATTCTAGATGACTTTAACATCAAATATGGCAGGAAGTCCTTAGGAGAGATGGAGTCAAAAATAACTGCAGTGATCTCTTACAGTTGAACACTTGTGCATTTCATGACCTTCTCATCACCAACACTGTGTTCCATTTACCTGAATGCAATAAAACTTTGTGGATGTACCCTCACAGCAAACATTGGCATTTAATAGACTATGTTATTGTAAGGAGCAAAGGAAGAAAGAATGTGAAAATAACAAAGGCAGTATGTACTTCAGAGTGCTGGACTGATCATAGGCTTATCCTCTCCAAGCTAAACATTGACATTCAACAAAAGCAGGAACAGCAAGGCAAGATAACTACCAGAAGTCAATATCAACAGATTAGAGTGCTTCCCCTAGCATGAATAATTTATTGATAACTTAGAGGGAAAGCTGAGCCAACAATAGTTGGCAGCAGAGAAGCAGAAAAGGAGTGGGCACTTTTCAGGGATTGCATGTACAGAACAGCATTTACTCATCTGGGCTAGAACATTCACAAACATAAAGATTAGTTTGATGAAAATGATGAGAAATTCAGAAACTGCTAAATGCAAAATGAGAAATCCACAGGTTTTTAATAGAAAGATACTTTGTCTCTAGGAAGGCTACATTTAACTCCACAGAAAGTAAAGTACAAGGGAATCTTAGAGATGCAGGATTCTTGGATCAGCAACAAGGTAGATAATTATTAAGTTTTATGCTGATAGTAACAATCCAAAAGCTTGTTATCCCTTAAGGAGATTTGAAACAAACACCAGTGGTGCATATCAACTACTTAACAAGATGGATCCAAATTGTTCAGTGATAAGGATATAATCCTGGGAAGATAGGCTGAATATTTCTATAGTGTTTTCAACAAATTATCATCAATCAATACTGAAGTCACTGAGCATGTACTTCAGGTTGAAGTCAATACTTTTCTAGCTAAACTTCCAAGTGAGGAAGGTGTTTTAAATGTCATTAGGTTATTCTCATGTGATGTTGGGTATCGCAGCTGAGATTTACAAGGCAGGGGATCAACTTCTCATAAGATAAAACTGACTTAAATGTGCTGGGTTGTGTGGTAGGAGAATGATATCCCTCAGGAGATATAGGACATTTCTGTTATCCAGCTATGTAAAGGAAAAGGAAATACGTTGTCTTGTGACAATCACAGTGTTGTCATTGTGAACAAGATTCTTGCCAGAATGCTCCTTAACAGGCTGGAAGATGTCCATCTATGCAAGAGTTTATCGAGAAAAGGCTAAACAATGGTTAATATGGTATTTACTTCCTGATAATCCTAGGAGAAATTCCAAGAGCAGGACAGAGGTCTGTATACAATGTCCAATGATCTAACCAAGGCCTTTGATATTGTCAGTTGTGAGGACTTGTGGAAGATCATGGCAAAATTTTGTTGTCTGGAAAATTTTATCAGTATTGTATGTTCTCTTGCTTCCCCAATTTCGAAGGGAGTAAAGGAAGGGTGTGTGCTTGCTCTCATGCTTTTTAACAATGTTGTTTGATGCCTTCAACGAGTATGAAAATAACATCAAGATCAGCAACTACACTGATGGTAATTATTTAATTTAAAAAGGCTACAAGTCAAGACTAAAGTGAAGGGAGAGTCAGTATTTGACTTTTTGTTTGCACATGATTATGCAGTTAATGTAGCCTCTGAGGCTGAGATGCAACCAAGTATGGATTGATTCTCTGCTAGTTTGTGCTAATTTTGCCCTAACAATTAACACCAAGAAAACACAGATACTCCACCAGCCAGAACTATGCCATCCATACATGGAGACAGCAAATGGAAAAATTTTGAGTACTGTGGATATGTTCATTTACTTTGGCAGTATACCTTCCAGGCATGTATACATAGATGATGAGGTTGATATACACACTGCCAGAGCCAGCTCAGTGTTTAGGAGGCTCTGAAGAAAAGTATGGGAGAGAAGAGGTATTAGACTGCTTATCAAACTGAAAGTCTACAGAGCTATTGTGCTAACTTCATTGTTGTACATCTGTGAAACCTGGATAATATACCAGCCCCATGCCACAAAACTGAATATCTTTGAAGATTCTGAAAATCATATGGCAAGATAAGATATTGCAAAGTAAGGTCATTTCTTGAACTGAAGTGCCAAGCATCCAGACTCTATTGTAAAGGAAGTAATTTTGATGGGCTGGCCACATTGTTTGAATGTCAAATATATATTTACCAAAAAGACTTTTACAGAGAACTCACATGAGACAAGCAAGCACTTAATATGGAGAGCAGAAGCAGCAAAACAAGGACATTCTCAAGATTTCTCTGAAGAGCTTGGGAATCGATTGTGAGACATGCAAGATAGTGGCACAGTGCTGCCGAGAATGCCATGCCCTCATCAAAGAAGGCACTGTGCTCTATGAGCAAAGTAGAATCTTAGTAGCTCAAAAGAAACAGGAGATGCACAAATTGAGTGATACCTGCACTCCAAATGTTCATGTGGACTATTTGTGGCTGATCAATGATAGATCCTTCCAAGCTCTTAGTCATCTAATCAGCCACAGTGGGACACACTTTACCTTGATCCCAACATAATGATGCCATTTTTGTCCTCTTCAAGAAGGAAGGACAACAATGAACAAAGGAAAAATACGCATTGCACTGCAAGGGTACAATAACAAGTATTATTCATGCTCTCTGCTCTTGAAATGCTTGAAATCAGCTTAAAGAATTTTTTTGTTATTGGGTAGATGAATCTATTGGTTATTTGAATCTTCCACTTTTTAACTCGTTATTTGGTGTCATAATTATAACCTTTGAGGATCCATTAATAAGATGCTGCTGCACACAGGTTTGAATTCATAAACTGAAAGAGGCTCCTTTCAGTGAAGTATAGCAGTCCTTTTACTCCATACTATTTTCCATTGTTAGCTCTCACCATGGATCCATTGAAAACTTTATAAATAGCTTAGTTGTTTTCTTTATATTCTTTTCAAACATAAATATAGGCCTGGGTGATGCACTTCTAAAAGCCACATTGCTTTTAGGAACCTTTACACTTCAGACCTTAAGAGATTTGAGAATGACATTGCTGTCGTAGTGGAAGTTGCCTTGAGGTCGGCAATACAATTATTGTAACGAATACCTTAGAATTAAGGGCTCATCAGTATTAGGATAGTATAACACTGAATAGATTGAATTATGTATTTCAAGAGATGAATGGAGGGCGATTGGCAAGCCCTGCAGAGGAAGCTATCTTGAACAAAATAATAATAAAAAATGATAAATACTCTAAGAAAACTGTAGTTTTTCCAGAGATAATTTTCCAGTCATGGGATATTTTATTTTGATAATACAGATGCTGGAACCCTAGTTATTCTCTAAATGTCTACACTTAGACTTTGTTTTAACTACCTTCTAATGTCTAACTGTTTGAGAACTTTCCCAGCATGATCTGTGACAAATTGATACTGGTCTCCCAGCTCCAAGAATATGCACCCCTTCTCCTAAGTGGAGTAATCTGATTGTTTCTTGATAAATAAAAAATAAAGAAAGAGGTAAAATTACTGAGGAAATATGCTATGTGTGTGTTTTCAGAGCTGTTTAAAATATCTTTCGTGTAAAATGGAACATCAATTTAATTCTGAGTGTGGAGAGGGGGCATGGCAAATCCAATGTAGCTGCAAGGCAGTTTACATTGTATCTTACCAATGTTCAATTTAAGAGAAGATTGAAGAACATCAGGCTGCTATAAAAACAATTTGCACAGAATAAATTTGGTACTTGCCAACAATTTCTCTGAGAATACAGTTCTCTCTAAGAGCCAGGATGTCATGCCAAGATGCTCTAGTTTTACTCAGGCAGGATGGTTATTAGGCATGAAATTACCTCAAAAAATAGATTTACAAATTTCCTAAATGTTGGAATCAGAGCAATATCTGCCAGCTAAAGGGTATTTGGACTCTGCTGAGTTGGAATGGATGCCATACTTTGGAAATCCTTTTGTGTGTGTGTGTGTGTGTGTGTGTGTTTCTTATCAAAGTTAAAGATAGATAGCAGTTATCCACTGGAAAAGAACTAAAATATGAAACCAACAAAGCTTTTTTAAGCACCTACTATATATTATTTAAAGATTTATAAAATTATTCACCAGGGCTAAAATATGTGACAAAGACCAAAATGACTGTGGGAATTCAAAAGAGCAAGGGATCATTTTAAACTAGGATAATAGAGAAGGTCTTCATGGTTCATAGGATTATAGTTATAGAGCGAGAAGGAACTTTAGGAGTCCAACCCTTTCATTTTACTAATGAGAAAACAGATGCGGAAAGGTGATTCTTAATTATAACAAGCAACTGTGTGACAAAGTCAAGAGTGGAACCCAAGTCCTTCCTCTACAAATCTAACTACTTTGTGTTACAGCACACTGTTACTACAAACGCTTGAGCTAAAAAAAAGTAGAGCTATAAACTACATTATATGGCAAATGCAATTAATTTTCATTAATAATTTTTGCATCGATCATAGGAACCTGCCTGTCTTTTAAAATTGCTGAACAATATATGTTTGTAGAAAGATAGTCTAGATTTTTCAGCTTTCATATTTGGTTTAAATATATAGTAGGTGGCACAGGGGATAGAATGATTGGCCTAGAGCCAAGAAGAACTAGGTTAAATCTAGCCTTAGCTGTGTCACCTTGGGCAAATCACTTCATCAGTTTCCTCAGCTATAAAATAAGGCTAATAATAGCACTGACTGTCCAGGGTTATTGTGAGGATCAGATGAGACATTATTTGTAAATTCTTTTCAAATCTTTAAGTTCTATATTAATGCTATTAATAATATTATTATTTGTTGAGGAGGTGTACTGTTAATGTAGTTTTACTTAATTTGAAGATCTTTCCCACCCATTAATAGGCTCATGTGAACTGCTTAAATCACATAGAAGCCTAAGTCACATGTGGTAGGAGGAGCTTGCTGAACAGGTAGAATAGGAAGGGTGGAGCAGAGGTGGCAGGAAGTTGGTGAGAACAGTTAGAGTGAAGGAGAGAGGACACAGGCAGGCATAGCTAGTGTTATGAGTGTTTGCTTGTGGGAAGGCTCCAATGGGGGTCAGGGGTGGGGTAGAAGGCTTGGCCATGGCATTCTCTGCAATGCTAATGTGTATTGACTTCTTGGTTACTATGACAGATTTGGCTTTTTGGTATTGGGATTTGACTTTCTGGTGTCTGAATAAAATTTTTCTTCTGCCTTCTTTATGGAGAGTCTGTTATACTTTGTGATTCAGAATTATGCTGGCATATTCATAGTCATTATCAGTTCTGTAAATATCCCTTAGCAATATAGGAGGCAACACATATATATGCAATAAGCATACACAAAATGTATACAAAATAAATAAATACAAAGCAATATTTTTAGGGAAAGGAGAAAGACATTAACAACTGAGGGGATTAGGAAGCTGCCTCATGTAGAATGTGATACTTAAGTTGATTTTTGAGTTTCTTTTTAAAATTTTCGTTCCATTTTATTTTTAACTTTAAAATAATTATTACATATTTTGATGTTCTTTTCTTTTTAAATTTTGAATTCCATATTCTCTTCTTCTCTCCTACTCCCTCATCCACCCACTGAGAAGGCAAGCAATATGATGTCAAATACTCATGTGAAATCATGCTAAATATTTTCATATTAGCCAAGAAAGGATAAGAAACAAGGAAATTATACCTCCATTTGCACTCAGAGTTCATCGGTTCTCTCTCTGGAGAGAGTTCTTTTTTGAGCTCTTTGGAACTTTCTTGTATCATTTTATTGATCAGAGTAGCTAAGCCTTTCACAGTTGATCACCATTACAATATTGCTAGTGCTGTCTATAATAATTTCCTGTTTCTTCTCACTTTACTTTCACCAGTTTATATGGGTCTTGCTATGTTATTTTTTAAAACTACTCCACTTGACATTTCTTATAGTACAATTGTACTCCATCTCAATCATATGCCACAACTTGTTCAGCCATTCCTCAATTGATGAGCATATCTCAATATCCAATTCTTTGCTACCATAAAAAGAGCTGCTTTGGATTATTTAGGTCCTTTTCCTTTTTTTTAATCCATTGAGGTACAGACTTAGTAATATCAATGCTGGATCAATGGGTTTGCACAATTTTATAACCCTTTAGGCATAGTTTCATATTGTTCTAAAGAATGATTGGACCAGTTAAATACTCAGCCACTCATTAATGTACATATTTTCCTTCATTCACTTCAACACTTGGGATTTCTGATAGGGGTGAGATGGTACCTATCAGAATTGTTCTGATTTGCATTTCTCTAATTAATAGTGATTTAGAGCATTTTTTCATATGACTCTAGATGGCTTTTATTACTTATTTGGAAAACTGCCTGTTTATATCTTTGACCATTTATCAATTGAGGAATGGGTCTTTTTTTTTTTTTATAAATTTGACTTAGTTCCCTATATATTTTAGAAATGAGGACTTAGTACGAGAAATGTGCTGCAATTATTTTTTGATATTACTTCATTCTCTCTGGTCCCTTTAGCCAAATATAATTTGCCTGATTATCTCTGTTTCAATGAGGTCTAATTTTGTTTTTGTTTTATCTGAGATCATGATTACCAGCTCTGACCTCTTCACTTTAACTGAAGCAGAACAGACTGTGCTTCATCCCTTCATTTCAATGTGTGTATCTTTCTGTCCCAAAGGTGTATCTTATATATTTGTTGAATTCTGGTTTCCAGTTCATACTGCTTCCATTCTATGGGTTAGCTCATCACATTCACTTTCACAGTTATGATCACTAACTGTGATCCATCCTGTATTCCTCTGTTTAGACTTCTCTCTTTCTTTTTATCCTGTCCTCTTCAAAAGTCTGATGCTTCCAACCTCTGTCTCCTCCAATCCTCACTTTCTATCCTAATCCCTCCTCCCATATCTCTTGTCATATATGCTTCCCTTTCTATCTTCCAATTGTGTAAGATAGATTTCTGTATCCAATTGTATGTGTGTTTATATACTTCTGTCTTTGAATCAATTCCAATGAGAGTGGGATTTGAACATTGCTTTCCCTTTTCCCTTCTAATATAAAAGCTCTTCCTTGTGCAATTCCCTTATATGAGAAAATTTGTCCCATTGCTCCTTTCTGCTTTTCTCAGTATATCCCTCTTTCTCACCTCTTATCTACCTATCTCTCTATCTATCTATCTGTCTGTCTGTCTACCTATCTATCTAGACATCCCACTATAGCCAATGGGTAAAGTCACATTCATGCTTTCCGTCTATGCAAACCCCTTCTAACTGTCCTAATAATTTGAAATTCTTATGAGATTCATGTTTCACCTTCCCAAATAGAGTCCCTTATGGACTACGCTTTCCTGATTGCCTTTTTACACTTTTCTTGAGTCGTCTGTTTGAATGTCAAATTTTTATTCAGCGATGGTCTTCTCTTAAGGAATGCTTCAAAGTTCTCTATTTTGTAAAATATTCGTCTCCTAACCCCAAAGGATTATATTCAGTTTTTCTGGGTTGGTTATTCTTGGTTGTAATCCTAGCTCCCTTGCCATCCAGAATATCATATTCTAAGCCTTCCACTCCTTTACCATGGAAGCTGCTAAATCTTGTGTGATCATGACTGTAGATTCACAATATCTGAATTACTTCTCTCTGGTTACTTATAATTTTCTCTTTGACTTGGGAGCTCTGTAATTTGGCTATATTATTCCTGGAAGTTTTCATTTTGGGTTCTTTTTCAGGATGCAATCAGTGGATTATTTAAATTTCTATGTTACTGTCTGGATCCAAGATATTGTGGCAGTTTTTCTTTATATTTTCTTTCAATATGATTTCTAGGATCTTTAAATCATGCTATCAAGTAGTCAATAATTCTTAAATTATTTTTCCTTCATCTATTTTCCAGGTAAATTGTGTTTCCAATGAGATATTTCACATTGTCTTCTATTTTTTCATTGTTTTTGTCTCAGTTTTATTTTTTCTTGATGTCTCAGTCATCAGCTTCCAATTTCCCAGTTCTAAGTTTTAAGGAGTTATTTTCTTTAGTGAGCTTTTGTACTTTTTTTTTTACATTTGGCTAATTACATTTTTAAAAAAATTCTTTCTTCAGTGAATTTTTGTGTCTCTTTTATCATTAGACTAACTTATTAAGGTGTTATTTTCTTCAGCATTTTTTAAAATAAATTTATTTAACTTTTTACATTCATTTTCACAAGATTTTGGGTTCCAAAATTTTCTCCCCATTTGT
>CM053771.1:205333962-205359378 GCA_028658325.1 Potorous gilbertii | reverse complement strand
TGCTCCCCAGCCTCAGGGCTTTTGGCAGCAGGCCTGACTGCTATTCAATGGGAGCTTATGTGTTGGTTCTCAGGTGAGGGCAGGGCCTCCTCTCAGGCTCAGTTCCCTCAGGGGGTTTATGCAGAGATCTTTTGTAATGGAGCTGTGGTGGAGCTCCTGCCTGCTCTGGGAGTCTCTGGCCGAGCTGCCTCTGTCTCTGCCGCGGCCACCGCCTCCCGAGGGGGTCCGTGTCCCAGAGATACCCCGCTCCCCTCTCAGCCTGTCTCTCTCACTGACCTGTGTGTCTGTGGGTGGAGGGACCTTCGCAGCTGCCAGAGATTCTGGTCCCTGAAGCCTGCTTGGGTCTGCTCCCTCCTCTCAGTGCCGCACGGCCCGGGCAGGGCAGGACAGGGCTCTGCTCCTGTCCGGGGCAGGATGGACCTTTGTGGTCAGTTTTTCAGGGCTCTCTGCAACGGAAATCTCCTTCACTGTGTTGCTGCACGGCTTCCAGAATTTGTCAGGAGTTCTTTTTACAGGAAATCTATGGGCTGTGGGTTTGGAGCTAGCAAATGTGAGTGAGTCTTTCTACTCCGCCATCTTGACTCTGCCCCTCTTCAGCATTTTTAAACTTCTTTTATCAAGTTCTCATTTCTCTTTCCATTATTTTTTGAACATTTTTCATTTCCTTTCTCAATTTTCCCTCTACCACTCTTATTTCATTCTTTAATTGTTCCAGGAATTCTTGTTGACCTGGGATCCAACAGTATTTTTCTTTGAGGCTTTGTTTGTAGCAGTTTTCAAATTGTTGTCTTCTAAGTTTTTGTATTTGTCTTCCCTGCTATCATAGTAGCTTTTTAGGATCAAGTTCTTTTTTGTTGTTATTTCTCATTTTTCCAGTCTATTTCTTCACTTTGAATATGGAATACCGAACTTCAGGCTTTTTCCTGTTGCTGTTTCAAAGCTAGTTCTGAAGATCTGCAAGCTTTTGGTGCTTCCAAGGTGGTGTGATCCTAGGAGAGGTGTCGTCATTGCTCTTCTGGTCTTTACTCATACAGAGCCAATGCTCCTTTGCAGCCCCAAGTATTAATGCTCTTCTGTGGAATTGTGACCAGGTACCTTACTCTCCTTCTGCTGCAAGGTCTAGCACTTCCCTTGGTCCTGTTATTATGATCAGGGCCCCTGGTCCTTTGTGATTATACAAAAGTACCCATTTCTATTTTGGAACTGTAACCCTGAACTACATATGGGCAAAAAAAAATGCCAATAAGCACTAGCTGCATGTAGTCCTAGCAAGAGGTCCTTCAAAAATTTTTTCTGAATAGTTGTCTGAATCCCTTATTATCTTTGGACTGAGAGCTCCTAAAGTTGTTGTTGATTCTAAGGTCACCTGCAAGGTTCACCACTGCTAGCCCTGCTACATTTCAGACAGCACTGACCCCAGTGTTACAGACCTCTTCTGCAGACTTCCTAAATTGTCTTAGACTGAAAAAATTCCCTCCCTAACTCTGCCACTCCAAAATTTTATTCCAGAAATTATTTAAAAGGTGTTAGGAGGGGACTATTGGGAGAATTCAGTTAGATCTCAGTCTATACTCTGCCATCTTGGCTCTGCTGAGTTTTAAGTTTCTTAGAAGTTAAAGTGAGAAGAAATTGTATACTATGTAGGGGGGATGGTCCTTCCAAAGAAAGACACCACAGTGTCTTGTGTGATTAATGGTGAGAAAGCTAGTTTGGAGAGATATAAAGGTTTTTAAGAGAAATAATATATAATAAAGCTGGAAGACAAGGTTTTGAAGAACTGTAAATATCAAATGGAGGAGCGTATATTTTATTCCACACACATTGAGACAGGAAAGCTTATTGAATACACACAGATAGAGACAGAACAGTATTCCAAAATCCAAATTATACTCTGGAGAGGTAAAACAAGTAAAATATCTACTTCAAATAGCTCCATCATCCATAACTTATGCACAATGACTTGATACAACTAAAAGGAGAGAGACAGAGAGGGCAGAAGGAGAACCCAAGAGGGCTCAATTTTTCATTTTTTTTCAATATCTCTTTCAATTTATTCCAAGGTCATTATTATTTCACTAGCTACATTCTCCTTCCTTCCCCATCTTGAATTCCCCTTGGTGAATCGGTTCAGCTCTATACTATACTCTTATTCTTATCTCCATAGTCTATTATCAATCATGTATTATCAAGCTATAACCTTGAATTACTTTCTCCATAGTTTTTTAAAATGTTAGTTGTTCAATATTTTCTGATTATGTGTAAAAACATTTTAAACCTTCATTTTTTGAATTACAAATTGTTTTCCTTCTTCCTGCCCCTCTCCCCTCTCTGAGAAGATCAGAAATTTGATTTCTAATATGCATGTGAAGTCATGCAAAACATGTTTCAATATTAGATATGTTGCAAAAGAAAACATGGATCAATTAAAAAACAAGAAATATAAAAAAAATTTTAAAATATGCTTCATTGTGCATTCAGAGTTCATCAGTTATGTCTCTGAAGGTGAAGGGCATTTTTCATCATGGGTTTTTGGAAATTATCTAGGAATACTGTCTTGATGAAAGAAACTAAATATTTCACAGTTGATAATCCTTTCTTGTACAACATTGTGCAATGCACAACACAACCTTGTATTGTAACCAATGTTCTCCTGATTCTGCTCACTTCATTTTGAAACAGTTAATATGAGTCTTCCTAGTTCTTTTTTTCTGAATGCATCCTGCTCATCATTTCTAATAGCATAATAATATTTCATCACAATCATGTGAGTTGGACAGACATTCCCCAATTCCCCATGATTTCCAACTCTCCTTTGCCCCTCTTCTTGAGCTACTGGGCAGAAATGAAGAAAAAAAACATGCTGCCTGCATCCACTACGAAGTTATGTTACATCATTTCAACTGGATCCTCACTATAGCAAAACACTTCTTTTATATCCCCTAATCTTCTCACTATCTTATTCATCACGGAAGTTTTTCTAAAACTTTCCAGTCCTCCTCAAACCTACCATGACTCTACCTACCTTTGTGTTCTCAGACAAGGACCTTGCCTCATAATTCATTAAAAGAAAATGAGACTATTTAATTCAAATTCCCTCTTTCATTGTCTCATGTCACTCACATATTTTTACTGAGTCTATGTCTTTTCACTGTCTGTTCTCCATACCTGGAATGTTCCTGATTCTGCCTTTTAGCTTTTTTGGTTTCCTTCAGGTCTCAGTTCAAATCTGTCTGCAAGAGACCTTTCCCTTTCCTCCCTAATGCTAGTGTTTTCTCTATGAGTTTACCTCTGATTTACTGTGTATCTTGGACATACACACACATATACATAAATATATTTAGTTATATATATATATGTATTACTTATATTATTTATTAGGGTATGTGCATGAATACAAATATATACTTATTTGTTCATATATAGTTATACTATTTGTTAATTATATATGTATACACATACACATATGCACATATATGTGTGTATGTATATACATACATATGTGTGCATATACACATACACACATTTGTCTCTCCCTTTAGAATGTGAGCTTCCTGAGAGCAGGAATTATTTTTGCCTTTAATTTATAACCATTGCTTAACAAAGGTCGTGGCACATGGTCACTGCTTAATAAAAGTTTGTTGCCTTGACTATATTATCTAAATAAACGAGAGTTCTTTGAAGAAGTATCGCTTTAGTAGCAAGTTCACTGACATTTTTTTTTATTCTTTGCTGCTTACCAACTTAAAGTAGAAGTGAGAAGAGATCAGACTTCTATGAATATTTAGATAATAATGAATGTTACTTGATTTTTCAATCTACTTTAGATAATAACGGCCATCATAATAGCCACTTGGATCAATTTTTTTTCATTTACTTATGCTTTGCCCTCAATATTTTTCCCATTCCATAATCAAAAAACCATCTCTCTCTTGAAGATATGGGTTAACGAATTTGAGAGTTGGGCTAATTAGCATGTAGTCAACATCTAAAATTAATTAAAACATTAAAACAACAGAGATAACTAACAAATTTTACCCCTGGAACACGTGAAACAAAACTGAGCTGTGGTGAGTAATATAAATAATTGTTCCCTCAGCCAGGAGAGTAAGCAGAGACTCTGTTACACCTAGAGCCCACTTCCAGGGAAGCTAAGATGAGGTGAGAAGAAATAACTGTATGGTGGCTAATTATTAGTTATTAATCCATAATATTAATATTAATAATTAGTTATTAAAAATAAGCTTTTCTTAATATATAACTGGCAGCTAAATTTGGTTGTTTCTACATGGCTGAAGGTACGATAGCATTTTCAGTGCCCCTATAAATTTTCAGCATTTAAAATGAAGTCTCAGTTACCCTGTATTAGTTATATGTCTATAAAAGAAGTTAAAATCAAATTACTTATCAACCTTCCACCATTAACGATTGCCTGTTTTGTAATTTCAGAAATAAATTTGAGGGAAGTGCTGTATAAATGTCAGATATTTATTGCCATTTTTATCTTGTTATTCTCGTCTTTTTCAGTGTGTTTCAGATGGAAATGATCTTGCAACAAATCATTCTATTGACATTTTCTTTGTATTTAATGTTGCGTTGAGTTCTACAAACAGAAATACAAAACAATAGCTTTTTGCAATTGAAAAATAATTACATAAAACAATAATAATTCTTATTACGGGAATATAATTTACTAATTTTTTCTAAGGCATGACACATTCATTGAAAGAATGAGGGAAGGAAACAGACATTGACTGAACTCCCAAAGACTTTAAGAAACATTCCCAGGGAATTATTAGACAAGTATATCTTTTGTATGCATCGCTTGTATACAAAGATGACACTACAAATTCACCATCAACATAGCAAACCTTTGATTTACTCTTTCTAGTAGTGTTGATAGATGAGACTCTCTTCTTGTCCCTTGCAATCAACGGTACACATTTGTGAGACAACTGGTTGAGTTCAGAAGGATTATGGACTCATGAAAAAGAGAAAAGGTTATTGGGTTAATGGTGATCATACTCATGTCCTTGGACTTACTACAAAACAAGATAATCAGTTACAGGAAAAAAATACTGTATTTCTAATTTTGCTGCTATTGTTTCATGATACCTCACCAGCACTGGACTTATTTTTATCTTTTTGAGGGAGTGAGAGATAACTGACAACTTCATCGAAAAAAGCCCCTATATATTGAATTAACATCCTTTGACAGATGCTTAGGAAGACACAGATTAAAGTTATAGAGAATGGACATATGGGATAGTTTTAGAGCATTATATATTTACCTCTGGAAGGGACCTAGAAATCATGGATGTCCCCTCATGTAACTGATGAGAAAACTGAGGGACAAAGAGGTTTTGACTTGCCCAAGGTGACACAGTTATAATGAGGAGAATGATAACTAGCATTTATATAGTTCTTAGAGGTTTGTAAGGAGTTTAATCTTTTTTTGATGCTCACAACAGATCTGTACTATTATTATATGCATTTCCCAGATAAGGAAACTAAGGTTGAGAGGTTAAATTACTTGCCCAGATATTGTTTGAGACAGAATTTGACTCAGGTTTTCTTGACTCCAAATCAAGGTCTCTATCTACTATCACACTGAATTTGTGGTGAGAGAAGCTGTATTTAATACCTGTCTGCTTCTTGGTAATAATAGCTGTGGGACCTTGGCAAGACAAACTTTTCTGAGCTACAACTGACTCTTTTGAAAGATGAAAGAATTGAGCTAGAAGATATCTGAAGTATTTTCAGCTCTAAATCCTATGTAAACATTAAGTACAATCACCGCTGAATCTCATATTTAAAATAAAAACTTCTAAGTATATGTAAGAAAATATTCTCTAGGGGATGCTATTAGAATTCCACCTCCAATTAACCTTTCCTTCCCCACAGGCTGAAATTTATTTTTAAAAAGATATCTATTGACATCTTTTGTTTCTATATCACCTACATTTCCCCTTGCATCTCTCTTTCCCTGCCAGGGAGCTATCCCTTATAAGAAAGAATATATTTTTAAAGTAAGAAGATTTTTAAAAGTTCCACAAAGCCAATCAAAACATGAAAGAAAAATGCAGTGATATGTGTTGTTCTGCTCCAGTACCATCCCCCATCTACTCCAGAAAAGGTAGGGGGAGTAGAAAAGATGTCTTCTCCTATCCTTTCTTTTTGGGGGGGCTGGGGGGACTCTATGTTTAATCTGTATAATTTCATAAAAGTCATTTTAACAGTGGTGCTTCTTTCCATTTGTACTTTTACAACATTATGGATATTTTTTCCTGGCTCTGATTACTTCATTTTGCATCAAATTGTGTAAATCTTTCCATGCTTCTCCATATCCATGATTTCCATCATGACTTATAGCACAGAAACATTGCATTACATTCATGAAGCAAAATTTGTTTATCAATTCAGAAAATAAATTTTTAAAAATTCAATATGAGAACATTATGAGTTATATAATCCTGGCTTTTTACAAGAAAATAACATTTCATAAAAGCAATACCAACTCCTGAAGGAAGAAATGGCATTTTAAAAATATTAGTACTCGGAATGCATTTACTCTTTCTCCTTGTGATGCCCCCAAGAGCTAAAGTTTCATAATAACACATCTTGTTTCTTTTTTTCTAATGTTCTGAAGTGCACTAGCAAGGCCAAAACAGAATTAGGTCTTCCATTTAGAAGCATTAGTCAGGCAGGAAGTTAATCACACGAGTACAAATGGAAACCCAGATCTACTTCGGTGGGACAATATCTACTTATTATTTTTTTTCCCATAGTTATGACAGCATAATTAGTAAAAGAAATCAAGATGGGCAGGCTTGGAGATATTCACGTTTTAAGAGTGTTTTAATTGATACTTATCAGTTGTGATTCTTTTAGCTCTGGGGACCAAAACTTTTTACATGGAGGAGTGATTTTGGTCCTAGCTAGACGCTTTCAGATTAGCTTGAGAAGGTAGTTGTATGTTCGCAGTATATTAATGGGAAGAGTAGAGATGGGAGTAAATGAGAGGTGGGAAGAATGAATTTACAACAACTCCTCTCTCCCTAGATTGTGAGTTCCTTGAAGGCAAGGAGTCTAAATAAATATGCCTTTTGTTGTATCCCCAGAGCTTAGCACAGTCTTTGGTACATAGCAGGTACTTAACAAATCCTTGATGAGTGATTGACTAAGGGTGGGGCAGGGAGAGCATAATTCTCCCCTTGGCCATTCTCATGATTCTCTCTCCCACCATGCTGACATTTAAATATAGGTAATATCTGGCAGAGACAGCTTCTAATCATGCTTTGCTCTTCCCAACTCAGTTTAAAACGTTGGTTTTAGTTGGTTGGTGGTTGTCCTTCACTTTCAAAGAGGCCCTGAATGACATCACTATGTTATAGTCAAGTTACACTGTATTTGATAGTGGCTGATCAGACCAACACAAACTTGGAATGCTCTACCAAAGTCAGGAACAAATAGTCCATGGGAACATTTGGGATGGATTCTCTAAATTTGCACATCTCACATTTCTTTTGAGCTACTTCAATTCAGCTTAGCTCATAGAGCACAGCACCTTCTCTAATGAGGGCATGCTATGCTGGGAAGTCCTGTGCCATTGTCTCCCATATCATGCAATCAATTCCTAAGATTTAGAGATCTTGAGAGTGTCCTTGTGTTGCTTTTTCTGAACACCATATGAGCACTTACCCTGTGTAGGTTCTCCATAAAATGGTCTTTTTGGCAAACATGTGTTTGACATTTGAACAACTTAGTCATTGGAATTGATCATATAGAAGTAATGAGGAGGACCACTGGCTTAGATATGAAGAGACATAATCACCTGGAAGTGATGAAGAGGACCATGGCTTAGATATTGAAAATCATGCCAGGAAGGCTTTTTTTGCAAGTTTTTTGCTTGCTTGTATACTACTATATCAAAACAGACAAGAAGAACAAAGCACTCATGAAAGGAAAGAATAAAAGTAGACTAGAATCCAACAAATTTAACTCAACAAATATTCATTACACTCCTATTATATGCAGGGCAGTATGCCAGAATCTGGAAATAGAAATATAATAATTAAATAGCATCCATAGAGTTTGTATTATATTTGAGATACACAGCAAGCATAAGTAGATAAATAATACCCAAAATAATACATTAATTTATAGAGGGAGAAAGTATCACTGTAAGATCAAGAAAGGCCTTTTGTAAAAGGTGAAATGAGTTATACTTTGAAGGAAACTGGGGAATTTAAGAGGTTCTGGCAAGATAAAGTAGGGAGAGCATTCCAGACTTGGGATGTGCAAAAGTACGACCTTGAGATCTAGAATGTCATGTTCCAGAAAACAACTAATAGACCAGTTTGACTAGAATAGAGAGTATATGAGGGAAACTAATAGGAAATAAACCTGGAAAGCCTGGTTCAACCTGAATTGTGGAGGGTTTTAAATGCCAGGCTGAAGATTTTCTGTCTTATCCTAGAAGCAAAAAGAAACTACGGAAGATTTTTTTTTTTTTATCTTCTGGAGGCAGTAACATACCCAGATCTGTGTTATAGAAATATCAATTTGATATATTCTTATTTAATTGACAGCATAGTATAGTGGAAAAGACCACTGGACTTGGATCCAGGAAATCTGAGCTCTACAGATAGTTCTGCCAGCAATAAGCTCTTCATTTCTCACCAGGCTATATGCCAGACTTCTCCAATAATCCTAGAAGATCACTTTGGCTTGGAATTTACACCTTAGGTGTACTTTCCACTCTTGAGCTCCCTTCTTCTTATTGGATGGCTCCCTTATTTAAGGAGGGTATCAAGACCAAATATCTTACCAGGATGCTCTTTGTGGTTCTCTATTATACCCTGTCTAGTGCCATTGCTGCCTCTTTTAAGTTGGCTTTTTATATTGCTAGAATTTAAGCTTCTTGAGGGCAAGGATTTTCATTTTCTTTGCCTGATGACTGACTTACAAATTAATGGCCTTGTATAAATTTCACTTTTCTGTGCCTCAGTTTTCTAAACTGTAAAATAAAGTGGTTGGATTAGATAATCTGTTACCATGGGCCATACCATCATGCCCATACTCAGTGAAATTATGTCAGTTTCTTCTGAGGTCTGACACCCCTAGATCCTGCCCCATTAGCCAGTAGGTCTTGAGAAACAGCAAGTTTTAGCAAACCAGCATCTTCTCCTCAATTTATTTTCTCAACCCTCTCCTGGAACACTTCCTGTGACTCAATGATTCTAGCCTCTTTTTGTATCCCTTACCCTATCCTATCTTATCCTCTTCTACCTTGTGTACAAAACATGGTTATTTCTCTGCTGATAGTTGAATCACAGTAAAGAACTAGGTCTTGGACTTGGCAATACCACAAGTCTCATCTCATACTCACCAATATTTCCATCCCTACCCTCTTATTCCTTCTAATCCAATCTAACTAAAATGAGCCCTGCCCATAGGACACCACAGAAGCATTAGATGTGGTGAAATTGATTGAGACCTAGACTTGGATTTAGGAAGAGAGACTTTCAAATTCTCCCCTTGATGCTTACTGGTTATATGACACTGGGCAAGTCACTTTACCACTCTTGGCTTCAGTTTCCTCATCTGCAAAATTAGGGGTTGAGTAGTTGAACAAGATAATCTCTAAATTCTCATCCAGATCTAAATCTATGATTTTAATTCCTGTTCCTAGCGCCGCCCACTTTTCCTAATCTGCCTCTAACTTCTAGAATCCAATTATTTTAATTTTTTACAGAAAAAATATTACAGAGTAATAATGCTGACAATTGATAACAGCAGCAACTGACAGGATTTTCTGTTAAAAAAATCTGCACCCAGTAAATAAATAAAAACACATGGTTTAAATTTAAGGGTAAAAAAGTGAAATGCCTGGATACAAGGTAGGGAAGTGAGTGACTTACAGAAGGCTGCTATTTAAGAAAAAAAAGGGAAGCATGTAGCAATTGCTGTAGTAAACATACCTTAACAAATCACATTTTGTCATGAGCCAAGAATTTCTAAGTTATTGTATCACTCAACTCCTGATTAATAAGAAATATGACAGTTACATGTATAGAGATATTCAAATCTTAAAGCACTGTAAATAGCAGACATTTTTAATGCCTCTTGACTGATGAATTATAATTATTATATCTGGTCAGAGATTAATATTGAGAGTATAATACCAATGTTATTCTACTGGACAAAAATCATAAAATGTGCACTGAGTATGCTCATTGTAAACTATTTGGGGAAAGAGAATCTTTGCTTATCTTTGTATTCCTAGAACTTAGCATGATTCGTGGCACAGAGTTAGTGCTTAATAAATGTTTGTTAATTAATTTATTTTAAGCTGATATGAGAGTTTAAGAGTAGAGTAAACGTCCTTTAGGGCTTATTCTCTCTCCAGCAGAGAATGAATAAGGGTAAACAGTCATCCCTTCTGCATGCCACTTATCAATCACAAGGGATCCTTAGATAGAGTTGGAATAGCTCGAGGGATGAGCAGGCATGAAGCTTGGTCAAGAAGTCAGAATCCTGCAATTTTATCAGTGTGATAATGGTTCTTTCCCCCTCAATTGCTTGTCTGAAGCATAGTCTTAAGAAGTTATCTGAGGTTTAGAGGGGTTAAATGATTAGCCCATGGTCGCATAGCTAGTAAATGCCAGAAGCAGAGTCTGAGCTCTGGTCTTTCAGTCTCGAAATCCAGAAAACAAAGTACAGCACTGGGCTGCCTCCTTGATACTTGGGCCACAGGTCAAATTCAGCACTGAGTTTGGAGAAATGATATAGTAAGATAAATATAAGAAATCATTACAGAATTGAGGGCAACATAGATCTTCCAAGCAAAGAAGACAGTATAGATTTAATCACTGAAAAACAGGACATTAAATAAAGTGAATGTTTTCTTTGTTTAAAATCATTGGTGATAAGTACTGTCTGGCTAATAGGTCATATACCTAGTACCTGGAACACAAAAAAAATATTTAATTAATTATTTTTCATTAATTCATTCATGAGGGGGAAAAGAATGAAAAGTCAATAGAGCTGTGTTCTAGACTCAGGCAAGTATCTGGTTAATAGCTGTGTTACCAGAGGGATTCATTTAATCCATCTGAGAATCAACATGCTCATCTATAAAATGTGGTTAATAATTCTGACCCTTTCAATGTCTCAGAGCTGTTGCCAGGATCCAGTGAAATAGTGCATGGGAAAGTCATTTGAGGACTATATAAGTGTTGTATAAATGTAAGATAGTGTTATTAAAACATTAAAACTTAACAAATAAAAAAAATGTCATCCCTTGAAGTGCTCATATCATGAATACATCTCAAGTTCCCGTGACAAGCTAGATGAAGCTGGAAAAACAGAACAAAACAAAAAACTGAACTTTTTCTCTAGGAGTTGATGTTTTAAGATAGCATTCTTGAGCCATCAAACAAAATATACCATATAAAACATGAAAGCAGAACTTTTGGTGAAATCTAAAGGTTTTAAAAAATATTTTGTGCGTAAGTTGAAAGTGAGTCATTGGTAAGTATACTGTTGCTATTTAGTAATTACTCATAATAATAGTAAATATCTACAGAGTATTTTGGGGGTTTTCAAAGTGTGATAGATGTTACATATGTGTGCATATACGTATATAGTATGTATAGGTACATTGTATGCAAATTTGTGTCTCTTAACATGTAAAAGTGTGTGTGGTTATACTTTTGAGACTTACTGTACAACATACATGTACATATATACATATATCTGAAGAAAATGTCAGGTTATTGAAAGGAAGATGCAGGTTAACAGCTAAGTTATAGGATCTTTGATATAAGGATATTCATATACCACAATTTGTTCTACCATTCCCCATTTAATGGGTTTTATATATTATAGTCTCTATCAGGCTTTCATTCTGTCTTTCACTTCCAATTGGGATCCCAGTATTGTTGGGTCAGAGGAATAAACTATTTAATGACTTTCCTAACATATTACAAATTATTTTCCAGAATAGTTAGAGCAGAGTTCCTTCAAAAGTATATCATTGTGCATATTTTCTCAAAGCCTCTCCATCTCTGGTAATTTTCACTTTTCAACGTCTTTGTCAATTTCATGGATTTAAGATGAAGTCAGAGTTAATTTAATTTGAAATTCTTTTTTATTAATGATTTATGTTATGGCATTGTAGTAATATTCATGATTTGTATATGCATATTTTCATAGGGTTGCTGATTGTTTGAAATCTGTTCATCTCTTTTGATCACATCCATTGGAATGGTTCTTAGTATTATATAAATGTGTCAATTCCTATATAGCTTGAATATTTACTGAAGCTATTTGATAAAAATATTTCCCCCACTCCGCAATTTCTATTCTTATTTCAATGACTTTAATTTTATTCAGTCACTCATAATTATTGAGAGCACTCAGAAGATTGTGTCATGAGTTCTGGGTGTTCTGAAAGAAGCTTAAGTGATGTTGGACATGACAGTGGTGTAGTGAATACGCTCTGACCCAGTGTTACAAAGTTGGGCTGACTAATCATGCATATCAGATTTCTGAGTGCATCGTGAAACATTGAATGGACCTATTTTCTCTCTCTAATAGGCACAAACTGTCATCAATTCTTTTTTATGCCATTGACCAACTAGGGCTCTAGCAACCAAGTAAAATTAATCAGCTTTTAGAAAGGGTTGTTTATTTGAAAATATAGGAACAAAAAAAAGTAAAACTATTGTCCACCAACACTTCAAGAATACATTGTCCCTAAGCCATCCCAAGTTCTTGGTAAATTATGATTATTCATGTAACTGGTTCTACATAACACTGTTCCCACTGGATTCATGTCTAGAAATGCTTTGACTGCTAGATGAGTCTTTATCTTTGCCACTACTGGGATGGGTCTGTATCCTCACTCATTGGTGATTGGGACATTGATAATGAACTAACAATGAAAGTGATACTCTGTGATGCTGGCACACCAAGATGCCTAGAGGAGCTGAGGCCACATACTAGCCTCAGAGAGGAGAATTCTCTATATCTCCTGCCTTACAGAATCATCTCTCCCTGAATATCAACAACAGAGATGTTAAAACAAAAGAAGGCAAATGAAGAGAGAATGACAGGGGCTCTACTCATTGGAACTTTTTGAAGATAGTCCCTTTTTCCAGCTATAAAGCCAAATTAGTTGAAAAGACTTTCCCTAACCACAAGACTAACAGACTGGAACTAGTTTCAGAATGTGTACTCGTGCTTCAATGTCATTTCAAGGCACTTCCACCACATGCTACTACTCTCCCAGAAGCAAGTTTCTGGCCATTCTCACGGCAAATGGTATCTGTTCAGAGCATATACAAGTTCCCTATTACATTAGCATCATTAAATATGTGAAGCACTTCCCAAGGGAACTACTTTGAAGAGAATAATACTTATTTAGATGTATAACTTTTGATTGAAAATCACTCATGCTATCATCTCACCTGATATACCTGTACAGACTGTGTCAGTGACAAGAACACAGCATTTCTTATGAAATTTACTGCCACCAGTTTTTCATGAATTTATTTGAATTGTTTAGAAATTCTCAATATAGGGAAAAAATAAGTGGAGACAGAGGGAATGCAGCAAGAAATTATTTATGGAATCTGATTCTTTGCAATTTATAGTTGTACATTTTTATTTATAACAAGAAATCATTTGTCTAAATTGGGAATTTTATTTTGAAGACTAAAAAGTCATCAGGACCCAGGTCAAAGTAACTGTGTCAAATGTAGATTAGCTGGAAACAAACAGAAGGCAAAACTTGAAGTTTCTTCCAAAGTTGAAATATATTTTCTTTTCAGAAAGTTTTCTGGGTGATTATACTGCACCACTCTTTGTTGTTTTGTGAATGTTAGAACCAGTCTTATAAATGTTGATTTTATATTAGTTTTTCATTCGCGTCTCTAAGTCATATAAACATTCTATGAATTTTCTCCATAAAATTTAAAAGTGAAACAAGGGAGGATACTGAGGTAATGTCTATATGCCTATTATACACTATGAAGTAGTGTATAATAGTGTAGAGACAAATGGAGTTAGAGTCAGGAAGAAATGGAATCAAATATGTCATCTTAGGAAGATGCAAATCTCTGCTTCTGACATATAGCAGCTCTGTGCCCATGGGCAAGTCATCTCTCAGTACCCCCAGATAATTAATGATGATGATGATGATAGTAGATAATTATGTATGTATATATTTGTGTATGTGTGTACATTTCATGTTTATATAGTGCTTTAAGGTTTGCAAATCACTTTCCATACATCTTCACTTGATCCTCATAAATGATCTTATGAGGTAGGTGCTCTAATGATTCCTATTTTACAAATGAGGAAACTGAGGCTGAGGGAAACCAAGTAGCTATAGTAAGACTCTGAGACAGAAATCAATTTCAGGTCTACTGAATCGGTTGAGGGAGTTTTCATGGTTCAAGTTCCTTATACCAATGAAATCACAAGCCCAGACTAGAAAAGTTATAGAGTATTCCACAGACTTAATGCTCATGTGACAACTTACAGGATCATAGGTTTAGAGTCAGAAGAAACTTCAGAGGTAACTGGATCACAAATTTAAAGACTGATGGGAACATAAAGGAATCATGTACAAGTCTTTCATTTAACTATAAAGGAAATTGGATTCTAGAGTGGTTGAGTGACTTGCTCAAAGTTCTACTACTACTAAGCAGCAGGTCCAGATTTTGAATTGTAATGTTTGGATTCAAAATCTAGCATGCTTTACATGGCATCATCTTGCCTCTCCTCTGGAAATAAAGAGAAATTTATGATCACTAGCATTGGTTTTTATCTCTAAGCAGGAGGAGGAACCCTTTGAAGAATATAATATTCCACTTGTATCAATAACAGCAGAGTTATCAATACCATTGCCAGAAATGTGCTACTTCTTTTTTTAACATAGATTTCCAAAGTTGGAATGGGTTTAGTCAATCTCTTCATTTAACCAATCCAGAAAAGAATTTTTAGAAAGGCAAGATTAATTGACAAAAAATGCATTACCTGTTCAAGTGTGCTGGAGGAAAATGAGAAGGGAAAAGCTCATCTACATTTATTTAAAATTATCACAATTTTCCATTAAAATCTAGAGGTATTTACCAGCTCATAATCTCTGTAATGCTCATGTATTTTTAATTTAATTTTCTTTAATTCAACATATATTTATTAAACCCCTAATGTATGACAGACAATGTACTAGCTACTAGAAATATGAAGATGAAAAATGCCAAAAACTTTACTTTCAAGGAGCTGAAAACTGATGGTAGAGTTTGAAAGGGAGAATAGGTTATAATAAGAAACAAACAAACAAAACCAATCCCAAAACCAAACCCCACAAAGTACCACTTAGAATGTGATAAGCATAAAAGATCCAAGTAGTCTAAAAGAAATTCAAGGATGCAGGAATAAAGGGATCTTGAAGGTTATCTAGTACAATTCCATTGCTTTATAGATGAGGAAAATGAGATCCAGAGAAGTTCAGTGATTTGTCTGATGTCACATGGAGAATAAATGGCAGAACTGGGACATGAATTTAGGTAGTCTCTGAACCAATGCTCTTTTCACTGTGCCATGATCAATCCCAGGTAGGAGTAAAGGAGAATGTTTTGTGAGAGGTAATGCCTAGACTGGGCTTTGAAGAAGAAAAAGATTGTAACAGGAGGAGAAGCAGAAAAAGTCACTCTGGGTGTAGCAAAGAGGTGATAGTGACAATCCTTGGCTAAGGCCATAGGCCTGACAACTTCTACCACCTTCTAGCCTGTACCCAGTCACTGAGGTTTATCTAAGTTTAGCTCCGAGGAAGCCTGACTTCTATTAGAATTAGGCTTTCTAATGCCACATTCACAGGCCTATCAATCCAAAAACCCCACCCCTATACATACGCCTCCTCCAAGATTTGTATTCCTCATATCAGTAGTCTAGCCTGTTTTTCTTTCTTCAAAGATGGGGGATGGAGTGCGTAGAGTAAAAGAAATTTAACATTACACAATACAAAGCATATATATGAATAATTATTTACACCTGCAGCTAGGTGGCCCAGTGGATAGAACACTGGTCCTAGAGTCAGGGAGGACCAACCTGAGTTCAAATCTAATCTCAGATACTTATTAGCTGTGTGACTCTAGGCAAGTCACTTAATCCTGTTTGCCATTGACTAGTCAACGGCAGACTTAGATCAGAACTCAATCTCATGATTTCTAGTTCTGTACTTTTTTCCCCAGCACCATCACAACACATGAATTGAGGACAGAGCCCATTCCTACTTAATGGAATTCTCATCAGCAAAGAGTCAAAAATTTCTCAGTAGTATCAAAATGACTCAACCATAAAGTACATTGTGAGGAAAGTAGATGAGGAAAACACTTCCATCGTCATCCTCTAGCCCCTGTACTATCTAAGAATAGGTGGCCCAGTTTATGCCACAAAAGACCTATTTTTAGAGAGCTGGATTAGGGAACTATATTACTAAATATGCACTCACACAGAAATACAATGGTAGAGCTTAGAGATCTCAATTCTACTAAATTAAGCAAATAGTTAATAAATGTCCACTGTATACAGGATGCTTTCAGGGTACAGTGGCTAGAGCACCAGATATAGAATAAACAGGCTTGGGTTTGAATTCAAACCCTGATGTGTCATTTAATGTTACGCTCCACCTGTCTGTATATAACTTGTATACATGTGGTTATTTTCATATTGTCTCCTCTGTTTTAAAGCAATTCTCTGGAGGACAGGGACTGTGTTTGCTGCTATTTGCATTCATTCCCAGAACTTAGAATTATAGCTGTCACATAATAATCATTTAATAAATATTTGTTGATTGTCTGACTGTGTCTCGGTTTCCTTATCTGTAAAACAGGGTTAATAACGTCTCTCCAAACAGATCTCTCAGGCTTATATTTCAAATGAGACAATTCATGTAAAATACTTTACAAATTTTAAAGCTTTTTATAAATGTCAGCTCTTGCAGGGAGTAGATTTAGGGGGTCCCTCTGCTCTAAAAGAGCTTTCAATTAGAAGGATATCAAATAGAAATAAAAAACTATCCTGAACAGTACTATACACATTATTAAAAAAGGCAAAAAACAAAGTGAATTGTGAGATTCAAGAGGGAAGAAATTGTCTCTGAGTGGGATAATATTTTGAGCTTTGAAACCTGAGTGAGAATTTAACATGCCAAAGAGAGAGGAGGTAGAGTAGGGAAGATTTTTTTTTCAGCATAGGACATATAGGGCAAGAGGAAATCACATGGAATGTGTTCCATTGCTAGTTGGTAGAAGTATAGCATGGGAAGAGGACTAGAAGGAAGGAGTATTAACCTGATTCAGTCATTTTTTTCACTTGTGTCCAACTCTTCCCCCGTTTTTTTTTTTATTTTTACATGTAAAAACAATTTCCAATATTTGTTTTTAAAATCGTGTTCCAAATTCTCTCCCTCTCTCTCCTTTCCCTCAATCTGTATTCAGATACCACTCGTTCTTTCTCTGGGACCGGATAACATTTTTCCTCCTAAGTCTTTCAGAGAGAATAGTCATTCATGGTTGATCATCTTACAATATTGTTATCACTGTATACAATGCTCTCTTGGTTCTATTCATTTCACTTTGTATCAGCTCATGTAAATCTTTCCAGATTTTTCTGAAACCATCTAGGTCATCATTTCTTATAGCAAAATAGCATTCAATCATATATCACAAATTGTTCAGCCATTCCCCAACTGATGAGGAATCCCTCAGTTTCTAATTTCTTGCATCAGAAAAAAGCTGCTATAAATATCTGATCAAAGTTCCAAAATACTCTACATAGTGATTGAATTATTTCACAACTCCACAAACAGCGCTTTAGTCTCAATTTTCCCACACCCCCTCCAACATTTATCACCTTATTTTTCTCTCCTATTAGTCAGTCTAACAAAGGAGAAGTAGTAACTCAGAATGGTTTTAATTTCCATCTTTCCAATCAATAGTGATTAAGTGTACCTTTTCATATGGCTATAGATAGCTGCGTTTACTTCCTTTGAAAACTGACTATATTTTTAATCATTGTCAGTTGAAGAATGGTTATTTTTATTTATAAATTTACCAATTTTCTACATATTTGAGAGATAAAGTCTTTGCAATAAAAAAGCTTCCATTTTTTTCAAAGTTACTTTTGCTAGCTGTATTTCCCTCTGATCTATTTACCTATTTATCCTCTGTGTCTCTCTTTTTTTCCCCTTTTATCTTCCCCAATACTCACCTTCTTCTCCAATCCTTCTCTTATCCTTTTTCCCCTTCTACTTTCCTGTATGGTAAGATACATTTCTATAACCAACTGAAGGTCAAAACATCTCTGAGTCAATTCTGATGGTAGTAACGTTCATGCACTTCACCCCACCTTCCCTTGTCTTTGTTTACACTGTGAAATCTTTCTTGTCTCTTTTATGTAAGATAGCTTACCCCATTTTACTTCTCCCTTTTCCTTTGTCTCAGTGCATTCCACTTTCTCACTCTTTAATTTCATTATTTTTTATATCATTACATTATATTCAATTCACACCAGTGCCCTCTGTCTATA
Organism: Potorous gilbertii; assembly: GCA_028658325.1. Classification (NCBI taxonomy): domain Eukaryota; kingdom Metazoa; phylum Chordata; class Mammalia; order Diprotodontia; family Potoroidae; genus Potorous; species Potorous gilbertii. The sequence continues at coordinate 205,340,778 of CM053771.1, read as the reverse complement.
TATACTCCTTCTAACCTGTCCAGAGGATGAGAAAGTTCTTATGAGTTACATTTATCATCTTCCCATTTAAGAAAGTAAGAAGTTTAATTTTATTAAGTCCCTTATGATTTCCCTTTCCAGTTTACCTTTTTAATACTTCTCTTGAGTCTTCTATTTGGAAGTAAATTTTTTTATTCAGCTCTGATTTTTCAACAGGAATGCTTGGGAGTCCTCTATTTTATTGAATATATATTTTTTTCCCCTGAAGGATTATATCCAACTTTGTTGGGTAGGTGATTCTTGCTTGTAATACTAGTTCTTCTGCCCTCTGGAATATCATATTCCAAGCCCTCTGATCCTTTAATGTAGAAGCTGCTAAATCTTATGTTATGCTGACTATGATTCCAAGATACTTGAATTGTTTCTTTTTGGGGGACTTTCAATATTCTCCCCTTGTTGTGGGAGCTCTGGAATTTGGATATAATATCCTTGGGAGTTTTCAATTTATTATCTCTTTCAGGAGGTGATTGGTGGATTCTTTCCATTTCTATTTTACCTTTGGGTTCTATAATATCAGAGCAGTTTTCTTTGATAATTTCTTGAAAGATGATGTCTAAGTTCTTTCTTTTTGATCAATGTTTTTTATCTCTCATGGATCTCTTTTCCAGGTCAGTTGATTTTCTAATGAGATATTTTCTAGTGTTTGCTATTTTTTCATTCTTTTGGTTTTGTTTTATTGTTTCTTGATGTCTCCTAAAGTCATTAACTTCCACTTGCTCAGTTCTAATTTTTGAGTAATTATTTTCTTCAGTGAACTTTTGTACCTCCTTTTCTATTTGATCAATTTATTTTTAAGGAGTTCTTTGCTTCACTGAATTTTTGTGTCTCTTTTTCCATTTGGTCAAATCTGCTTTTCAAGGCATTCTTCTCTTCATTGGATTTTAGTACCTCTTTTACCATTGGCCTGTTATGTTTTTACGGTGCTATTTTTTGGGTGCATGTGTATGTGTGTGTGCGTGCATGTGCACGCACATACATGCATGCCTCCTTTACCAAATTCATGACTCTTTTTTCATGATTTTCTTGTATCACTCACATTTAACTTCCATTTTTTCCTCTACATATCTTAATTGATTTTTAAAATCTGTTTTGAGCTCCTGTACGACTTGAAATCAATTCTTTTTTTTTTCTTTGAGGTTTTGGATGTATGAGTTTTGACTTCGCTGTCTTCTTCTGAGAGTGTTTTTATCATCCTTCTCACCATAATAACTTTCTATTGTCAGAATTTTTTCTATTGTTTGTTAATTTTTCCAGTCTAATTTTTAACTTGTAACTCTTTGCTAAAGTGGAATTCTGCTTCCAAGGTTGAGGGTACACTGTACCAAGCTTTAGGGATTTTGCACAGCTGTTTTCAGAGATACTTCTAGGGACATATAAGTTTTCAGTTCTTCCAAGATGGTACGATGTAGGAGAGCTGTGTTTACTACTCTCTTGGCCTGTGCTTTAGTTTGTGAAAGATCATAAGCACTCGTTTCTGCCCTGGAACTGTGATGAGGGTCCCTACTCTACTGAGATTGCAAGTTCTGATGTGCTAATATTACTCATAATCCTGTGACTGCCACCTGGGACTGCATCCCAGATCCAAGTATGGGCAAAGCAACATAATCCTGACACCAGTGCCAGCAAATGAGACTCCTGTACTTTCCTGAGCAGTTGTTTAGCCCCCTCACTGTTTATGGGCTGACAGCTCTAGAAGCAGCTGCTTCTGTTGCTGATTCAGTTACTCTCAAGACCTGTGCAGTCTGCACTAGACTGTTTTCCACTCTTACCCCACTGTGACACAGCTTTCCTGACAATCTTCTAAGGTGTCTTGAACTAGAAAACTGTTTCACCCTGTCTTTTTGTCAGTTCTATTACTCCACATTTTGTTTTAGAACATTATTTTAAGTTTCTTAGAGAGTTTGTGGGGAGAGATCAAGTGAATCCTCACTTTTTCTCCACCATCTTAGCTCGTCTTCCCTCCTACCCCATTTATTTTTTGTTGTTTTTATTTTTTTTGGCAAAAATCCTACAGTGGTTTGAAATTTCCTTCAGCTTATTATACAAATGAGGAAACTGAGACAGACTGCTAATAAGTGTCTGAGGCTGGATTGGAACTCAGATCTTCCAGACTCTAGGCCCAATCTACTGCACCAACTAGCTGCTCCTGAGGTAACCCTAGGAAGTGAGTAATATAAGTCTAGAGTGATATGAGTTAGATTATAAATCAGAAATGTTGAAATATTATGAAGGATAGGATAAAGAGAGCAGACATATCTAGCATGTGGAAGGCTTATTAGGATTATTTATAATAAAACAATCAATCAATAAATTATTCAATAAGAATTTGTCTCTTCTATGTGCCAAATAAAATGATAAGTCCTAGAATACAAGTACAAAGGAAAAATTATTTGCCCTAAAGGTAGCTGAATGTCAAAACGGAAAGAGCAGCTGGGATTGGAGTCAGAAAAACTAGAGTTCAAATCTAGTCTCAGACACTTACTAGTTGGGTGACCCTGGGCAAGTCACTTGATCATGTTTGCCCCAGTTCATTTTCTTTTCTTTCTTTTTGCTTGTCTATCACTCTTTTTAAAATTATTTTATTTGTTTTCAGTGTTCAAAAATCACTTCTATATATCTTAGATATTTCCCCTGCCCTCTGCTCCTTCCTCACTCCCTTCCCATTCCCTCATTGAGACTGCATGCAGTCTTATATAAGTTCTACATGTGCACTCCTATTAAATACATTTTCACCTTAGCAAATTGTTGAATACAACAATTAAAATGAATGGGAGAAGTCATAAAACAAAACAAAACATAATACAAAAGAAAATGGTCTACTTCATTCTGCAATCCAATTACATAGTTCTTTCTCTGGATGTGGAAGAAGTTTTGCCTTGAGTGCATTGGGAATTTTTTAGGTCCTTTCATTGCTGTGAAGGACTAAGTCTCCCAGAAAAATTCCTCACACAATGTGGTTTTTGCTGTGTACAAAGTTCTCCTGGTTCTGCTCCTTTCACTCAGTATCAGTTCATATAAGTCCTTTCAGGTGTCTCTGAAGTCTCCTGTTCACCATTTCTTACAGCAAAATACCATTCCATTATATTCATATATCACAACTTATTCAACCATTCCCCAATTGATGGAAATCCCCTTAATTTATAGGCCAACACAAAGAAAGCTGCTATAAATATTTTTTTGGATATGGGACCCTTTCCCACTTTTATAATTTCCTTGGGACACAATCCTAGAAGCACTATTGTTGGGTCAAAGAGTATGTACATTTTTGTAGCCCTTTGGTTATAGTTTCAAATTGCTCTCCAGAATGTTTGGATCAGCTCACAGCTCCACCAACAATGAATTAGTGTTCCAACTCTCCCACATCTTCTCCAACATTTATCATCTTCCTCTTTTGTTTTTCCAGATGAATTTTGATATTATTTTTTCTAGCTCTAGGAAATAATCATTTTGTAGTTTGATTGGTATGGTACTGAATGAGTAAATTAATTTAGGTGGAATTGTCATTATACTTGCTCAGCCTACTCACAAGCAATAGATCTTTTTTCACTAACTTAGATCTGAATTTACTTGTGCAAAAAGGGTTTTGCAATTCTGTTCATCTAGTCTCTGGGGTTGTTTTGGCAGACAGATTCCCAGATATTTTACAGTATCTACCATAGCTTTAAATGGGATTTGTCTATCTCTTGCTCTTAGTTAGTTAGTTAGTTAGGGCTTTGTTAGTAACATATAGAAATGCAGATGATTTATGGGGGTTTATTTTGGAACCTCCAACTTTGCCAAAGTTGTTTATTATTTCAGGTACCTTTTACTTGATTCTCTGGGATTCTCTAAGTATATCACCATAACACCTGAAAAGAGTGATAACTTAGTTTCTTCTTTGCCTATTCTAATTCTTTCTATTTCTTTTTCTTCTCTTATTGCTACAGCTAACATTTCTAGTACCATATTGAATAATAGTGGTGATAATGGACATCCTTGTTCCACCCCTGGTCTTTTGGAAATTTATCTAATCTATTCCCATTGAATATAATGCTTCCTAAATGTTGTAGGTAGATAACGCTCATTATTTTATGGAAAATTCCATTTATTCCTATCCTCTCCAGTGTTTTCAATAGGAATGGGTGTTGTATTTTGTCAAAAGCTTTCTCTGCATCTATTGAGATAATCATGTAGTTTCTGTTAGTTTCATTGTTGATATGATTAATAATGCTTATAATTTTCCTAATACTGAACCAACAAGACAGAAGAAAAGGAAATCATGAGATGTTCTCTAATTATCAGTAAATCTTAACTTATAGTAAGGGGATAATAGGTGTCTCTTCCTTGATCCATTATCTCTTCAGTCTTAATCAGCCACATGGTGGCATTACAGAAATTAGTTCATTATATTTTTCTTTTACAACAATTAGCTTTTTTATTTTTATTTTTTAAGCATAGGTGCAATAGATTGACTCTTCAAGTCCATGGGATCTTCTTGGATGCTTTATGAAGTTTTTGTTAATGACACCTTAGAAACACAGTCACAATTGCTCAGAGCCCCCAGTTAGGAAAATTTCTAACCTCTTAATGACTTCTTTCTTCTGCCCTGCCCTCTGTCCCTTTTCCCTGAATGATGTCAAGTCCCTGTGTTTAAGATATAAATGATTGGTCAATTTGAAGTAGAGATTTTAGTAACTTCACTCTCCCAAAGTATGACTAGAATTGGCAAACACTGTTCTGTCACTATGTCTGTGGGTTCAAAAAATTCCACAGGCTCCCTTTTGCCTCTGAGATCAAATATAAGCTTGTGTGTTTGGCATTCATATTCCTTCAAAACCCATTCTTCCTGTCTTATTATATGTTATTTCCCTAACATTTATACAGAAGAATGACTCTTTCTTCCAACTGAAATTTATGTTTGTTTCTTGTTGTTCAATCATATCTGACTCTTTGTGACCCTCCAGACCATAGTACGCCAATACTGTTCACAGGGTTTACTTGGCAAAGATGTTGGAGTGGTTGCCATTTCTTTCTCCAGTAGAAGAAGACAAATAGAAATTAAATAATTTTCCTAGGGTCTGAGTAAGGGTCTGAGACAATATTTGAACTCAGGTCTTCCTGACTCTAACCTATTACTTTATCCACAGAGTAATCTGATAGCCTTCTATTTATCTTTAGCTAGTCCTGACTTCTTTATGCTTCAAAATTAAGGTTAATCAAAATGTCTAGATAAAGAAGCAAGCAGAATATCTGGTTCCTGGAGCCAAGATGGTGGAGTGATCAGTAATTGCTATTTTCCTCCCCTTGCTGATCTTGATAAGCCCAGAGAATATCTCCCTGGGGAGAAACCCTAGAACAGTGGGAGCAGCAGAAGGGGGTAAACAGATGCTTAGCCCAAGAGGTTAGAAAGATCCCTAAGGAAGGTATCTCTTGCTGTGGTTGAAGGCTAACAATGGAGGATCACAGCTGTAACAGACAACCCCACCTCAAAAATCCAGGAGAAGACGCTGAACTCCAAGAGGGTGAACCAGCAACTGCCAATACCAGGACTCTAGGCATGCCTCAGCAACCCAGTGGAATAGGGAAGACACTAGCATAGACAGCTGAGCTTGCTATGCTCTAGCTCAGCAGAGGAGTCTTCCATATCCAGATCACCCCTCCCCCACACCTAATGAGCTAACTCCAGGGTAACTGTGGGGAAACCCAAAAAGACCTAACAAGCCTATGCTTTCAAACATCAGTCACCTCAGCACCAGGTAACCGCAGCATTTAATTTTTAAGTGAAAGGGAGGAGACAAGATGGCGGAGTAGAAATACACACTTATGCTAGCTCCGAAACCACAGCCTATAAAATATCTGTAAAGAAGAACTCCTAACAAATTCTGGACTGGTGGAAGCCACATAACAACAGAGTGGAGGAAATTTCTGTTCTAGAAAGACCTGAAAAACTCTCACCAAAGGTCCCTCGTGCACGGGACCAGAGCAGAACCCAGTCCTACCTTGGCCACGCAGCCCCAGGAGGAGCAGATCTGAGCAGGCTTCAGGGACAGAATCTCTCCACCCACAGGTGCTACAGGTCAGTGAGAGAGACTTTTTGGCTGACCAAGAGAGGAACAGGGTGTCTACATAACTCAGGCCCCCTCGGGAGGCAACAGCAGAGGCAGCAGGTGGCCAGAGGTTCCTGGAGCAGGCAGGAATTCAGCAGCAGCTCCATTAATGAAGGTCTCTGCATAAAGCCCCTGAGGGAACTGAGCCTGGGAGGTGGCCCTGCCCCCACCTGAGAACCTGATTTAATCTTTTTTTTTTTTATAAATTTATTTATTTCACTTTTTACATTCATTTTCACAAGATTTTGGGTTCCAAAATTTTCTCCCCATTTGTCCCCTTCTCCCCCAATACACGGAACATTCTAATTACCCATATCACCAATCTACCCTCTCTGCTTTCATCCCTCTCTTCCCTTACCATATCTTCTCTTTTGTCCTGTAGGGCCAGATAACATTCTATTCCCCATTACCTATATTTCTTATTTCCTAGTAGCAAGAACAATATTCAACAGTTGTTCCTAAAACTTTGAGTTCCAGCTCCTCTCCATCCCTCCCTCCCCACCCATTCCCTTTGGGAGGGCAGGCAATGCAATATAGGCCATATCTGTGCAGTTTTGCAAATGACTTCCATAATAGTTGTGTTGTGTAAGACTAACTATACTTCCCTCCATCCTATCCTGTCCCCCATTGTTGCTATTCTCTCTTTTGATCCTGTCCCTCTCCCAGTGTTGACTTCAAATTGCTCCCTCCT
>CM053771.1:205315905-205333462 GCA_028658325.1 Potorous gilbertii | reverse complement strand
GTATATTGGAGCAAAAAAATAGTCATTCAATGAAATAAAAGTATTTCATGCCTTCATAAGGAGAAAACCAGGATTTTTGACCAAAATATTTTATCTCCAGTATCAAGATCTAAGAAAAGCATAAATACGTAAAAATGGAAAAGGAAACATAACATTCAATAGAGCTAAACTGTTTATATCCCTACATGGAAATTCTTTTATTAGGGCATAAAAACCTCAAAATAAAATGTAGCTGGACAGAAATATTAAATTTATTTTTTGGGCTATAATGCAATAAAAATTACTTTCAACAAAGGGTAACGGAAAGATAAATCAAAAACTAATTGGAAACTAAATAACCTAACCCTAAAAAATAAGTGGGTCAAATAGCAAATCATAGAAACAATCAATAATTTCATTAAAGAGAATGACAGCAATGGGACAAACACCAAGATTTATGGACTGTGGCCAAAAGAGTACTTAGGGGGAAATCTATTTCTCTAAATTCTTATGTCAACAAAATAGGAAAAAAAAATAAATAGTTTGAGCATGTAACTAAAACAAACAAAAAAACCTAGAAGAATGAATTAAAAATCCCCAATTAAGCACCAAATTGGAAATCTTGAAAATCTAAGATAAGAGTAATATGATTGAAGTAAAAAACAAAGCTATTGAGCTCATAAATCTAGGAACTGGTTTTATGAAAAAAAATGCAAGATAGATAAACCATTGGTTAATTTGATTAAAAAGAGAAAGAAGAAAATCAAATATCCTGTACCAAAAATGAAAAGGATGAAATCACTACCAGTAAAGAAAAAAAACTAAAGCAATGAAATATTTTGCCTTATGTTATGCCAATAAATCTAAAACTCTGAGTGAAATCCATGAATATTTATGAAAATAAAAATTACCCAGATTAACAGATCAGGAAAGAGAATACTAAGTAACTCTACCTTAGAAAAATTAATTGAACAAGCTATTAATGAACTCTCAAAGAAAAAATCCTCAGTATCATATGGGTTCACAGCTGAATTCCACCCAGAATTTAGTGAAAAATTAATTCCAACACCATCTAAAATTTGGGGGGAAAATAGGAAAAGGAGTCCTACCAAACTTTTTCTAAGACACACTTATGGCTCTGATACTTAAACCAGGAAGATCTAAAACAGAGAAATAAAATTATAGACCAATTTCCCTAATGAATATCAATGAAAAAAATTTGAACAAAGTACTAATAAGATGATTACATCAATATAGCACAAAAAGAATCCAATACTATGACCAAATAGTATTTATGCCAGGAATGCACGATTGGTTCAGTAAAAGGAAAATTATCAATATAATTGACCATATCAAAAAAATGCATCAGAAATTATATGACTATCCCAATAGAAACTGAAAAAGCCCTTGACAAAATATAGCGCCCTTTCTTCTTAAAAACACAAGAAAGCATAGGAATAAAGGTAGTATTCCTTAAAACAATAAGCAGTATCTATCTAAAACCATCAGCAAGTGTTATCTGTTGAGATAAGCCAGAAGTCTTTCCAATAAAACCAGGGGTGAAGCATGGATGCCCATTATCCCCACCATTATTCAATATTTTACTAGAAATGTTAGCTGTAGCAATAAGAGATGAAAAAGAAATTGAAGCAATTATAATAGGCAATAAGGAAACAAATCTATCACTCTTTACAGATGATGGTACACTTAGAGAACCCTAGAGAATCAACTAAAATACTACTGAAAATAATTAACAACTTCAGTAAAATTGCAGGATATAGGATGAACCTACACAAATCATCAACATGTCTTTATATGATGAGTGAAGACCAGCAGTGAGAGATAGAAAAATTCCAATTAAAATACCTGTCAAAAAATACAAAAAACTTTGGGAGTCTACCTGCCAAGACAAACCCAGGAACTATATATACACAACTGCCAAACATTTTTCACACAAATTAAGTCAAATCTAAACAATTAGAAAAAAATATATAAATTGCTCAGGGTTGGATAGGCAAACATAATAAAATGACAATTTTTTCTAAATTAATTTACTTATTTTAGTGCCATACCAATCAAACTATCAAAAAATTATCTCATATAGACAGAAAAAATAAAATTCATCTGGAAGAACAAAAGATCAAGAATATGAAGGGAATTAATGAAAAAATGCAAAGGAAGGTGACCTAGCAATACTAAATATCAAACTACATTATAAAGCAATAATTATCGAAACTTTCTTGATACTGGCTAAGAAATGTAGTGTAAGAAATAGTGCATCAGTGGAATAAATTACCTACAGAAGACAAAGTAGTCAATGACCATAGTAACCTCAGGTTTGATAAACCCCAAAACCCCAATCTTTGGGATTAGAACTCACTGTTTCACAAAAATTGCTCAAAAAACTAGAAAACCATAGGACATAAGCTGGGGATAGACTAATATCTCACACTATATACCAAGATAAAGTTGAAATGGGTGAATGATTTAGCTATAAAGAGTGAAACCATGAGCAAATCAGAAGAGCAAGGAATAATTTACCTGTCAGATCTATGAGAAAGGGAAGGATTCATGAACATACAAGAGATAGAGAGCATTACTAAATGTAAAATGGATAATTTTGATTATATTAAATTAAAAAGCTTTTGTATAAACAAAACCAATGCAACCAAGATTAAAAGGAAAACAGAAAGCCGCTTTATATCAAGTATCTCTGATAAAGGCCTCACTTCTCAAATGTATAGAGAACTGAGTCAAATTTATAAGAACATAAACCATTCTTCAACTGATAAATAGTCAAATAATATGAACAGGCAGTTTTCAGATGAAGAAATCAAACCTTTCTATAGGCATATGAAGAAGTGACTCTAAATCATGTTCAGTTGGAGAAATGCAAATTGAAACAACTGTGAGTTAATACCTATCAGATTGGCTAATATGACAGAAAAAAATAAAATGATAAATATTGGAGAGGATGTGGGAAAATTGGGTCACCAATGCATTGTTGATGCAGTTGTGCACTGATCCAATCATTCTGGAGAACAATTTGAAATTATGCCTGAAGGGCAACCAAATTGTGCATTTCATTGAACTGAACAGTACCACTACTAGCACTCTATCCCAAAGACCTAATAAAAAAGGGGAAAGGATGTGCATGTGCAAAATTATTTATAGTAACCCTGTGAGTGGTGGCAAAGAATTAGAATTTGAAGGGATGCCCATCAATTGGGGAATGGCTTAACAAGAATATAATGGAATATTATTGTGCAATAAGAAATGATGAACAGGCAGAAAAACCTGGAAAGGCTTGTATGAGCCGAGAGAAAGTGCAACGAGCAGAACCGAGAAAACATTGTCCACAGAATTAGCAACATCATAAACTATGACTGACCCAACTCTTCCCAGCAACACAATGATCCAAGACAATTCCAAAGGACTGATGAAGGAAAATTCTGTCCACATCCCAATAAAGAAATGATGGACTCTGAATGCAGATTGAAGCATACTTTTTTCACTTCATTCCTTTTTTAGTGTTGTTTTTGTTTATTCCTTTTGAATTGTTTCCTCTTTCACAACTGTGATAAATATGGAAATGTTTTACCTGAGAGTGCCTGTATAACCTATATTAAATTACCTACCCTTTTAAAAAGGAGGGAAGGGAAGAAAAAAGGGAGAAAAATTTGGAAATTCAGATATTGTAAACATGAGTCCTAATAATTATTTTGGCCCATAATTGGAAGAAAACCATTAAATCCAAAAAAGAAAATAAGAAAACAGTAAACAGAAAGCTATCCAATGCCAGTGAAAATATCAGAGATCTAAAGCATTATTTATTTAAATAATACTATTTATTATCTATTTATTGAAATAGAAATACCTATTTAAATACCCATTATTTAGAACATGCTATATGTAGAATTATGACAGACACACAAACAAATTAGGTGTTATCCCTGACCTCAAAAACTTCTACTATGGAAGGGAAGATGTGTACAAGCAAATATAATACAAATTTTAATGTGATGCATCTGTAAGCCTTATATGAAAATGAGACAGACCAAATAGAAATTCTAATCCCTCTTCTAGGTTCAGAGATTTAAGAATTGGCAGGGCTCTTAACTCTCATCTTATCTAGGAGTTTTTAACCTGGGGCCTGAGTACATGATACTTTAATATTGCAATTGCTATGTCAGTATAATTGGTTTCCTTGGTAGTCCCACATATTTTATTTTATGTATTTAAGAAACACTATTCTGATAAGGAATCTAGAGACATTACCAGACTGCCAAATGAAGCCATATCTCCAAAAAGGTTAACAACTGCTACTGTAGTCCAAGCCTATCACTGTATAGATAAGAGGATTGAGGGCCAGAGAGTTCCATGACATGATTACAGTCATACATCTAGTAAGTAATAAAGATGTAGTTTGAACTCAAGTGTTGGACTTTAAATGCAACATAGTACCATCCCCTATATAACAATCCTTAAAGTGCCTAAAAACAATTACCATTTTCTCCTTAGATATTTTCTAAGGAGTTTAACATCTCCACTTCATTCCTTTAATAGGCTCGAATCTCTTCACAATCTCAGTCACCTTCCTCTGGATGTTCTTGATTTAGTGAAGAAAAGTCCTAACAGAACAAAATGATTTATTATAGCCTCCATATTGATAATCCATGTTTTCTATGTTGCTAAATGCCCCCAGTGATAATTTGAAATTGAAATTCTTTTGTGTCAGGGTTAAAAGTATGGGAGGAAACCACAATGGAATGAAAACTATAGTTAGATCATACAAGGTTAACAATAGGGACACATTTATTGTGGTATTGCAAGGGATTGCTGATCTGCATGTGCACATGTGAGGATTTTTGCCCAATCCCCCAACCGGTCCTTGACCATACCTTTCGAGTCTCTGACTTAGCATAATTCTTTGTGTATATATCTCACCCCCTAACAGAGTAAAAGTTTTATAATATATGGCATTGTTATTTTTCATCTTTTCAATCCCTTGTTATCTGGAAGAGTGCATTGAACAAGGCAAACAGGCAAAAGAGAAGACTGTAAAATTTATGCCATGCATTACCCTCAGAAGATGTTTTATAAATATTTATTGAATCAAATTTACTGATTTGAAAATTCTAACCCAAGTTAGACTTGAACTGGTAATGACTTCCCATCTAGGGGGAGTTTACTCAATACTTTCCAGAACTTGCTTCCCAATATTATGTCTTAGGTTTCCATTTCAGGTTGTCTCTTCTGATTCTGGACCATGAAGGATAGGCCTGCTCTGAAGCTGCTTTTGACCTCTGTGAATTCTGTTTTTATCCCTTATCCCGGGTTTCTAATTAAATGGAATTATGTTTGTAAAAGTACTTAGCATAGTGCTTGTAATATATTAAGCAATTAACAAATGCTTATTTTTTTCTTCCTTCTTTCCTGCCTTCCTGTCTTCCTTCCTTCCTGCCTTCCTGTTTTTCTTTTCTTCCTTCCTTTCTTAGATGAAGAAAGCATTTTCTCTGACAGTTCCCATAGATACCATAGCTGATTTTCAGGTTGCATGGCATAAATTTTACAGTCTTCTCTTTTGCCTGTTTGCCTTGTTCAATTTGTCTGAATCATATCCACTACCCAGCTAAAGACTATTTCTACCTCAGTGAAGCAAGGTTCCTACACCTACATAAAGCATACTGTTTTAAGACAGTACGTTAGCTTAGTCTCCCCAGTGGCAATGTGGTCTCCATGGTGAATACTTTCCCTTGAAACATGTTGGCTTCATATCAACTTCCTATGACAGCAAGAAGCAGAGTTCCCTTCTCTTATAGTTTTCAAAGGTCCATTCCCTTTAAGACTACCCAACTAAATTTCTGTCATCTCTCTGGGAAAGGCTACAATCTTCCAAAATTTTTACAAAGCAGAAATGTATGAATAACAATAGAATGTAAGTTCCTTGACGACAGAGACGGTTTCACTTTTCTCTTTGTATACCAAGTGTGTAGCCTGGTGCTTTGTCATATTAAGTACTAAATAAATGTTTGTGGGATTAAACTGAATTGAAATAGCATAACATCTTAAGATCCATAAATGATAAAAAAAAATCTTTGCTGCTCAGATGGCCAGCTCTGCTTAATTCCCTAAATTTTCTTTCATGATATGCCACCAAAAATATACCCAAGGAGTGTTTTTCAAGAGTTTTATTATTCATCCAGAGAAAGAACTATGGAATTTGATCTCAGAATGTAGCAGATCATGTTCTTTTGCATTACCTTTTGGTTTGTTTTATGATTTCTCTCATTCATTTTAATTCTTCTATGCAACATGACTAAGGTGAAAATGTATTTAATAGGAATGTATATATAGAACCTGTGTAAAATTGTATGCCATCTCAGGGAGGGAGGGAGAGAGTGGCAGGGGAAGGAGCAGAAGGGAGAGGAAAAAATCTAAGTTATATGGAAGTGATTGTAGAACACTGCAAACAAATAAAATAATAATTTATCATTATAGTTTCATAACATCAAAAGAACTTTAAATGTATGTGATCATAATCCCCAAAGAAGTCCTATTCCAATGTTTTATTGTGTCATGGATATGATTGGGCTTTAGAAGCTCATCCTTGGGAAATATGAATGTTCACAAATCTATCATGCTAGTAAGCCTTTGAGTCTGGGTCCAGTGATGGACTGGGGCAATGAGGAGCCTAGTTAAGCATAGCTCATCACCAAGCTTGATGTAATTCACTCAATTCTTCAGGCATAACAATTCTTGCAAATAATCTACCAAGATAAAGTGGGGTTGTAATCTGAGTGAGTGGAGGGTATGTCCACACCACCGCAAATTAAGGGGGGGATTCATCATAGTGATTAGTAATTGCTCAAATAAATTCAGCACAAATGTCACCATGTTTCCTTATTGACCTGTATCTTTGAACGTGAAGTTCAGATGTTTAAAAATAAGATTCTAAGAGGGAGTTCAGTCAAAAAAAATAGTCTAAAACAGGTGGGTGAGCAAACATTTGGTTGATAATGCCCAGTTAGATGGAGATAGATGATATTTTAAACATAGTAATTTGAAAGAAAAAATGAATAGAGAAATTTAGGCATTAAAGCATTAAAGGATTAGAATGAGTCCAGAGTCTTCCATTGAATGAATGTCTCTTTAAATTGCCAAAGCAAATGGAGATGAACTTATCCCCAGAGACGTGTCCTCCAAATGTGTGAATGGACTGTTCTCTACCAAAGGAACTTTAAAAGTTAAAGCAATGCTCTACATTTACTGATAACCTTTCAGATACTCCCACCAAGGACATTCTAAGCATTGATTATTTTTCCTATCTCAGTAGTTAGGTCTAAACAATTTTCTGGAAATCATAAGGGTCCATGAAATGTCTCAGAAAGGGAAAAGACCTGGCCTAAATGTTTCTTCCTCCTACAGCTCTGTACTTCTTTCTGTTCCCTTCCCCCAATCCCAAGCAATGCCATATTATCATTAAGATAGCTTTACTCCCTCTCCTCCTTGGCCTCAAGTTCAATTTCATATCAGAGTATTTATATTTCATTATGTCAGGCTAGCACACTCCAGCATGACATGTTTACCAGCAGAAAATTAGACCTAAAACCTTACATCTTTCCCCGGACTCCTCTTGTAGCTAATAGAACCACAATTCCTACAAGTCTCCTCTGAATTGAATAAATTACCAGTGCTCAGAGCAGGGAATACCCCTCCAACCCAGGGTGTCTTCAGCATCTGAAGGAGGCTTATCTGGCTCACGCTGAATCTATACATCAGGCAACAGGTTTCCTTCTGCAACGGAAAGTTGGAAGGTTAAGAGGAAAGAGGAGGGAAGCAAAGATGTCTTTTCTCTCTTGTTCTTTGGAAAGGATTAGCCCAAGAGGACAAGTATAATCTGACAAGTGTTGTAGTTTAACACGTTGAGACAGGGAGGATAGGATGCTCTTGCTTACTGATTTGGCTGATAACAGAGCCCATTTCTTTCACTAGGGAGGGGCAGGAAAGCGTCCAGATGCCACATGAAAATAAGCTGCAGAGCTGAAATTTTACACAGGGCAGATAAAGGAGGTCAGTTCTGCTGCCCAGCAGCCATCCAGTATCTTTTGCTGGAATCTGGAAAATGAAATGTAATTCCTGGTTGTGGGCAGGTGGGGGAGGGTGTGAGCCTGCCTTCCTGGGCCTACTTGGACTGATTGACAGCAGGGCAAGCAAGGATAAGAATTCTCATTTATTATGACAAATGTCTAAGATGGGAGAGCCGTGTAGACTGCTTTTAACATCGGCTGATATTTCAGGGTAAACATTTAGCTGGTTGCCCAGGATTTTAACTGCATGATTCTTGGCAAAGGAATTAGGGTTTTAAAGAGAGAAATAAAGGGCTGCCTAGTCATAATTTCTAGTGATGATTTGGATATTTCCTCTATTGTGCCCTAAGAATATGCACAGTTACATGACGTAATCCCTGCTGTGATTTGGTGCCTGGAGACTGGGTTTATTTTCATAGCCACAAGAAAACCTTTTATTGTGTCTTTTATCTAGGGCAAATGTTCTTAACCTTTAAATGTATTTCTGTGTGATGGGCCCCCTTTGGAAGCCAGATGAAGTCTACACATACCTCCCTTCTCAGAATAATATTTTTGCATAAAATAAAATACACAGGATTAAGAAGACAACCAATTGTAGCTATAAAAATTTAAGTTCAGGGATTTCAGGTTAATATAATAACCCCTGATTTATTTAATGTTTATAGTCTCTCTGTCTCAGTTTGTTCATCTGTAAAATGTTAGCTCCTGTCTCATAAACTTATGAGGCTCAAATGAATATTGCAAGTATTTAAGTGCTTTATAAATGTCAATTATTTAAAAATAGACTTTTATTAATATCTTTCTTTTTTCATCAATTAGATTGCCCCCTGAATTCCCTCCTCTCCTCAGTCCCAAAGAGACATGTCATTATTAAAAAGAGTAATCATTAATAGTTCCATATTAACTTACTGAGAAGGAGATGTGCAATGGAGCGCTCCAGGGAACTGTGCTCTGGCTGGTGCTGTGTCATATTGTAACAATGATTTGGATCATAATGTAGTTGGTGGAATGATTATTGGATATGCAAATATACAAATTGGGAAGTGCAGCAAACTCATTGGATGAAAGTCTTGTTCTAAAAAGACAGTTGTAGGCAAGAGCCTTAAGCTGAATTAAATAAGAAATTTAACAGGAATCAGTGTACAGTCTTGCACTGGGGCTCAAAAAATTAAATTTTATTTGCAAGGAATGACCAGGAAGCAATTTGTCCAAAAAGAAGATCCATATGTCCATATGTCCATATGTTTCAACTGTATGATGTTACAACCAACAAAGGTAGTATGATCTTGTCTTGCATCAAGAAAGAAAATTTTCAGGGATAAGAAACTTAGGTTTCTTTCGTATTCTGTTATCTTTCTCCTCAAACCCACTTCTCTTCTGATTTTCCTTTATATTTGTTGAATATTCTATCATCCTCTTAGTCAAATTCACACCTCCATGACATTTTAGACTCTTTACTCTAACCATCATCATATATGTAAAAGTCATTGCTAAATCTCATCATTTTCCTAGGTTTCTTGAATGTCTCTTTATCTACTCACATGGCCTCCACCCTAATTCAAGCTCTCACCATCTCTTATCTGTATTTTTGCAATAGTCTCTTGATTGTTTTCTCCGTGTGTCTAGTTATCCTCCACACAACTGCCTAACCTTGTCATACCTGCAGCACCCAAGTATCAGTAAGTAGCAGTAGCTTCCTATTAGCTTTAGGAAGAAATATTGGCTTATAATATTTTTAATATTTATAGTTATTTCTAATCTTTACCCTTTTTCTACCTTTCCAGGCTTCTTATATATTACTCCAGTCCACACATTCTACAGACGAGCCATACTGGACCCCTCTTCCTCACACATGATAATGCATATTCCATCTCTGTGTCCTTGCCCTAACTATATCCCATATTTAGAATGCTCATATTTCTTATCTCTGCCTCAGAATTCCTGGCTTATTTGGAGTGATCAAATCCCACCTTGTCTAGGATTCTTCTCCCTATCTCCTTGCTGTTATTGGTTTCCCTTTAAGATCACTTTTTAACTTCTTGATATCTATTTTGTACATATTGCCTCTTCCATTAGAATATAAGTTCCAAAAAGATCTTGTTGGTTTCTTCTTTATATTCCCAGAGCCTAGTACAGTTCCTAGCACGAAGTAAGACCTTAATAAATGTTTACTAATTGACTGATCTGAAGAGCTACCCTGTGTCAAAGAATTAAGACTTGCTCTGTGTGAACCCTGAGGGAAGTACCAGGAAAAACAAGGTGGAAGTTCCAAAGAAACAAATTTAAGAACGAGGTCATGAAAAGCTTCCCAACAGGTCTATTCAAAAGTAGAATAGACCATTTTGGTAGGCTGTGATTTCCCCTTTACGGGACATCTTTAAGGTCCGGTGGATGACCACATTGTAGGCGTGATTTTTCTTCAGACATGGGTAGGACTATAGGGCTGCTGAGATGCCTCCCAACTGTGAAATTCGGTGACTTTGAGGTGGTCAGTAGTGATACTGATGATGGTGATGATTAGGAATTTTCAGAGGTGAAAAAGGAAGAAAGGTAGAACAGTCATAAAAAGATCCCACACTTCTTATTATGGAGGAGAATCATTAACATGGAGATTGACTCTGATGGGAAGGTCAGGTTAATGAAATGTGTTCATCATTTTTCATGCTTTGAAGACGTAGGGCTATTTCTTCTCTTTACTACACATATGAATTCAGTGGGACACTTAAAAAGTGAAGTAGGGACAAAAGATTATAAGACTGTGTTTATTTATCATACTTCAGATTCTCTCTAATGGGACTTCCTTTAAAATTGTGCTAACGAGCAAGCACCATATGGCTTGTGATGTAGATAGAGCAAGAGTGGCATAAATCCAGCTGTCCATTTCTAGTACACAAGCATGTTTTCTTTGCTGTTTTTTTTTCTAGTACAAAAATTTTCTTCCAGGCTAAAGGTATACAGGGTGTTTCATTATTATTGGATGTGGTTAAAAATGGTCAATATATCATCACATACCCTCATTATTCTTTCCCATTTACAGAGCACTTTTACTTTGAGAAGTTCTTGTCATTTATACCCAAATCACATGCCCTTGTATGTAAATATTTTGCATGGTTATTTGACAGCCTTGCAGCTATCCATGTGTTCAAACTCACAGGGTCATTTATAATTAATGGAGGTCAGCTATAATGAATTGTATTGATTTTATTTGCTATATAGTTCAAGTAGAGGAACCTGGGGAGAAATAAGGTTGTAAGGGAATAATTGGGACCTGTCTTATTTTAATTCATATGCATGGTTGGCTTAATATATGTTTACATAAATAAACAAAGAGTAGCAATACCTAAGAAACCTTTTTATAAAATAGGTTTGGTATTTTCCCATAAATCATTGTCCTATAAATCATTCATTCACTTCAGGGGATAATATTCAACTCTGTTGATTTTATAAGGCATAGATTGCATTTTTCAATTGCATCATAAATGCTGAAAGTTCTCTTACCTTGATGTTTTTATTTTCTGCATTGAAAAAGATATGGAATTTGGTGTCAAATGACCTGGGTTCAAATCACAGTTGTGCCACTTACTGCCTGTGTTAACTTGTTTGTCTTATGAGAGAATTCATCCCACTCACATGCACAGCTATGAATACTACCTGTGTATTTTCCTCCATTCTATTCTACCTCATGTTTGTCCTCTCTCTCTCTTTTCACCCATTCCCACCTCACCAGTGTTTTGTTCTTGTCTACCACTTTCTGTGATCTGCCCTCCCTTATGTCAGTCACCACCCTACCCCTTTTACTTAATCTGCTCCCTCTATATTCAACTAACGATGTATATTATTTTCCCTTGGAGGAGAGTGAGGATTAAGTGATTCCTGTTGCCCACTCTCCCATAAACAGATCTACTGTAAAAGGTATTTCTTGCCTCTTCATGTGAGATAATTTGCCCCATTCTACCTCTCCCTTCCTTCTGCACCCTTTATAATCCGTTTTTTCATCCTTTAATTTTTTATGTCATTCCCTCAAGTTTACTTTATACTGGTACCTTCTATCTATGTACATTCCTTCTATCTGTACTGTTAGTGATACAATTTTTAAGAGTTACAAGTATCTTCTTTCCATGCAGAGATGTAAACCATTTAGCACTATTGAATATTGTATGTTTTCTTTTCCCTTTTTACCTATTTTTGCTTCTCTTGGGTCTTGGTATTGAAGGTCAGAGTTTTGGTTTAGTTCTGGTCTTCTCCCTATGAAGGCTTGAAATCCTTCTACTGCATTGAATGACTATTTTTTCCCTTGATTCATAATTTTTCCAGGTAAGTGATTCTTGGTTGTAGTCCTAGCTCCTTTGCCCTCTGGAACACAATATTACATGACTTATGATCCTTTAATGTTGCAGCTTCCAGATCCTGTTTGATCACGATTGTGACTTACTTGAATTATATCTTTTTGGGTGCATGCAGCACTTTTTTCTTGACCTGATAGTTCTGAAATTTGGCTATAATATTCCTTGGGGTTTTTATTTCAATGTCTCTCTCCTGAGGTGATCAGTAGATTCCTTCAATGTCTATTTTGTCCTCTGGTTCCAGGACATCAGGGCAGTTTTTCTTGTTAACTTCTTGAAAGATGCTGTCCAGGTACTCCTTCTAATTATGGGTTTCAGGTAGTCCAGTGATTCTGACATTCTCTGTTTTGGATATATTTTCCAAGTTAGTTGTTTTCACCAAGAGGTATTTTACTTTATCTTCCATTTTTTCATTCCTTCGAATTTGTTTGATTTAATACATGATGTCTCATAGAATCATTACCTTGCATTTGCCCAATTCTAACTTAATATCTTGTTTTCCTCAATTAGTGTTTGTGTCCTCTTTTCCATTTGGCCAATTGCACTTTTTAAGGGGCTATTTTCTTCAGTAGATTTTTGTATCTTCTTTTTTTGTTTTACCAGTTTTACTTTTCTAGAATGTTGACTCTTCACAATCCTCTTGCATCACTCTCATTTCTTTTCCCAATTTTTCTTCTTCAGATCTTATATGATATTTGAGATCCTTTTTGAACTCTTCCATGAGATCTTTCTGGGCTCAAGACCACTTCCCATTTTTCTTTGGGGTTTTGCCCATAGGTCTTTTGATATTACTCTCTTCTGAGTTTGTTTCTTGATCTTTCTGTCACCATGATAACTTTCTATGGTCAGATTCTTTTTTTGTTGTTGTGTTTTGCTCACCTTTTCTTATTTTATTTGGCCTTTGTCCTTTCTTCTTTTTTAAATTTGAGCCCTGCACCTGGGGTGGAAAGGACATTGTCTTCAGCTTCTTGTGACTGGAGATGCAGGCACTGGCTGTTTACCTAGTGCACCCCTGGGGCCCATAGGGGACTCTTGTATCTGGTGTTGTGCTGAGGGTAGGGGTAGGGTTTGACTGGTGCTGCAGGAATCTATAGGAATCTGATAGTTTACCTGGTGCTGAACTGGGGTCCTAGTCATGGGGTCTGGCATGTGCTGAGGCCCGTTGGAGTGTTTCTGTATTTCCCTGTGATTATACTGAAGCACATTGTAGTCAGGTCCCTGGAGGCTACCTGTTTTCCCAGGGCAGGTTGGTGCTGGTTGCCCTCTTCCTGTTTGCTTTGGCATCCATAAGGTTGGTTGTTACCTGTCTTCTCACGGCTCTGCTGGAGCACATGAATGTCTGACTACTGGGGGGTACCTGTTTGTCTGGAGCTGTGCTGAAACACATGGAGGTCTGGCCACTGAAGAGTATCTATTTATCTGGTGCTATGTTGAACCTTGGTGGGGACACTACTGACTGATGGCTGCTTATTTGCTTAAGATGGCTTAGGAGAAGAAAGTGAGGTTGGTGACCTTGCATAGCCTTCTGTCACTCAAATCAAAGTCAACTGCAAGTCATGTCATCATTTTGATGTCATGGTCCTGTTTGAGGATAAAGGACAAACACAACACCTGTGGGGTAGGTTTGCCCAGGGCTCTGCTGAAGCATGTAGAGGTCTGGTTGCTGGAGAATGCCTGTTTGCCCAGGACTAAACTGAAGCACATGATTCTCAGAAATGGAGTCTACTGGTTCCTCTGGCTATGCTAAGGAACATGGGGGGTCCTGGTGTAGGAATTTGCATACTCCACCACACTGGGACTCAGTATCTTCCTCCATTTTGCTGAGGTTGGGCTTTTTGCTTGCTTGCTGGGATGCTTCCCATCCTGGGCTGCTCTCCCTTTTCACCCAAGTGAGACAGATCTTTCTTGCTGATCTTACAAGACTTTTTGGGTTAAAACATCATTTCATCCTGTCTTTTTGCCGGGTCTGTTTTCTGGGGATTTATTTAGTGTTCTGTTTAATGGTTGTTTGGAGGTAAATATGGGAGATTTGCAGTGGTCTATTGCTTACTACACCATCTTGGCTCCTGAAAGTGAATTAGAATCCATCCTTTATTTTTAAAGAGGACCAATGACACTTGCAGATGATGTCTTGACTTGGATACAAATTAGATTTAAGTGAGGTAGAGTTGCACAGAGTTGTCAGACTCATTCTCTGAGTCATCAATGTCCAGTGGCAAACAAAAAGTGATGATGATGAAAGATGGCCTGCAATGCATTTGAAATTGGCATCTTTGATGTCTGACTAAGCTTGAAGCCCTCCACAACGCCTACTTCAACTGTCTTCATGGATGTTGGAACAAACTGTTCTCATCTACCATTCCATCAGAAGTCTTCACATGCTTTTGAGTAGTCATTTCCTAATTTTCCAATGAGTTTGAGGTCTGTCAGTCACCCTCCCCCTGGTTCAACCCATCAATCAAGACAGTTTTATTTGTATGTGGCCACTGAGTGTGCCAACAGTTTCTTGGAGCCACAAGTGAAAATTGGGTGAAGACTGACACTAATGATAGAAGAGCAGCCCTGAAAAGGGCTCAGCAAACCCTCACACCAGAGGAGTAGTTCTCTTTGAACAGTCCATATACCCCATTTTGGTCTTAGAGATGATAAGGAATCAAGTAACTTTTTTTATAAGGAATGTGACATGTCTTATCAGTTTTATATTTTAAGACATTTTCTTGGTAGCAGAATGAAGATTGCGTAGGAAAGAAGAGATAAGAAGCCAGACATCCAGTTAGAAAGCTGTTGTAATAGTCAAAGTGAGAGGAGAGGAGGACTTGAAATGAGAGGGTGGTTATGTGAGTTGCAAGCAGTCAGGTGCTCACCATATGTTCATACCAAACTCATATGCTTCTTTCAACCCTTCTCCCAAACAATAGCAATAGTAACAACAAAACTATTTAGCTCTCCCTCTCAACTTATCTTCTTAGGTCAGTGTTCTAACAATTCCTTCAGCTACCTATGTATAAAGAAACCTTAGATGATTTACCTCCTTCCTCATCTTTTCTCCTCACATGAAATTGATACCTACCAAGTGTCACTATATGTATCTGATATATCTCTTTGAATTGATCCTTTTCTTTTCATTCCTACTCTTGTAAGTATAGTTCAAACCTTCAATATCTCATCTTAGCATTATTATAGGAACCATCTAACTAATCTTATGACCTCCAAGCGTCAATATTCAATTATCCAGATCAAGCTCCCAAAAATATTGTTCCTTGTACAATATTTACCTATCAAAAAAATACCAAAACATCACTGGCTTTCTATTTTTTATAGGATTAAGTCAAACCATTATGTAATGGCTTCACAGACCTTCAAAGTGCAATTATAAACCATAGATCCCTTTTGCTTACCAAAGTGAATTGTCTATTTTAGACAGACTGATGTCTTATATATAAAGTTCATTCTTCCACCTCTACTTCTTAGATTGATTTTCTATTACATTTCTACCTATACAAATCCTACTTTTAGAATCTAAATCAAGTTTTACTTTTTTATCTTTGTTTTAGTCCATTTCTGGACTCCTTTGCTTTGCCTGTACCATTCATTTTTTTGCACTTAATAATATACTAAATTGTTTGTCTGTTCCCTAAGTATTTTGTCTTTCCAGTTATACTGTGAACATACAAGTTGGGGTAGTGCAATGCATTTTTTGTAAAACTATTTCTCAGATTTTATAAAGTACCAAAGTGTGTGCCTAATAAAGATTTTTGAACCAAATAACTTTGCATGAAGGAAATTAACTACTTGAATTGTTTAAATATGTAATAGAAGAGGACTTTAGAACAAAAAAATATGGCAACTGTGGAATTGGACATCAGAATAATAACTCACATTTATAAAGAATAATGTTCTCATTTACTCCTCATAACTACCAGTAAGATAAGTAGTAGAAGGATTTTTAGGAGCAAGTTAGAGCCTGCTTAAAATGGCTTGTTACACCTTGCTACAAATCAAGTCCTGATTTGTCATTTTATTCATTGCCTAGACTTAACAAAGTGACAAACTGCTAATAATGTAGATTAACCTTTTTGTTTTTTTTAAATTTATTTATTTAACTTTTAACACTCATTTTCACAAAATTTTGGGTTCCAAATTTTCTCCCCATTTGTCCCCTACCCCCACCCCAAAATGCCAAGCATTCTAATTGCCCCTGTCACCAATCTGCCCTCTCTTCTAATATCCCTCCCTTCCCTTGTCCCCATCTTCTCTTTTGTCCTGTAGGGCCAGATAACTTTCTATACCCCATTACCTGTATTTCTTATTTCCTAGTAGTAAGAACAATACTTGACAGTTGTTCCTACAACTTTGACTTCCAACTTCTCTTCATCCCTCCCTCCCCACCCATTCCCTTTGGGAAGGCAAGCAATTCAACATAGGCCATATCTGTGTACTTTTGCAAATGACTTCGATAATAGTCGTGTTGTGTAAGACTAATTATATTTCCCTCCATCCGATCCTACCCTCCATTGCTTCTGTTCTCTCTTTGGATTCTGTCCCTCCCCAAGAAGGTTGACTTCATATTGCTTCCTCCTCCCTCTGCCCTCCCTTCCATCATCTCCCCCCACCCTGCTTATCCCCTTCTCCCCTACTTTCCTGTATTGTAAGATAAGTTTTCATACCAAAATGAGTGTGAATTTTATTCCTTTCTTTAGTCGAATGTGATGAGAGTAAGCTTCAGATTTTTCTCTCACCTCCCCTCTTTTTCCCTTCACTGAGAAGTCTTTTGCTTGCCTCTTTTATGAGAGATAATTTGCTGCATTCCATTTCTCCCTTTCTCCTCCCAATATATTTCTCTCTCACCACTTAATTTCATTTTTTAAGATATGATCCCATCCTATTCAATTCACTCTGTGCTCTGTGTGTATGTGTGTGTGTGTGTGTGTGTGTGTGTGTGTGTGTGTGTAATCTCACCAACTACCCAGATACTGAAAAGTTTCAAGAGTTACAAATATTGTCTTTCCATGTAGGAATGTAAACAGTTCAACTTTAGTAAGTCCCTTATGACTTCTCTTTGCTGTTTATCTTTTCATGCTTGTCTTGATTCTTGTGTTTGAAAGTCAAATTTTCTTTTCAGCTCTGGTCTTTTCATCAAGAATG
>CM053771.1:205274842-205315405 GCA_028658325.1 Potorous gilbertii | reverse complement strand
CCAATGTCGATTTTCTAAGGCAAAATGCCTTCCACACTCAGAGAAAGAAATATGGAAGTCATTCGCAGAATGTAGCAGATCATGTTTGTGTGTGTGGGGGTTTTAGTGTATTATGTTTTGATTTGTCATATGATTTCTTTCACTTATGTCAGTGTGACTACATAACATCACTATAGTGAAAGTATGCTCAATAGGAAAGTATATGTCGAACCTATACAGAATTGTATGCTGTCATAGGGAGGGAAGGGGTTAGGGGAGGAAGGTGTGGGGGTATAAAATCTTAATTTTAAGGAAGTGATTGTAAAACATTTATAAATAAATAAAATAAAAATTAAAAAAAAAACTTGGTCAGAAAATTCTTGATTTTTCAGCTAGGTAGACCTGGGAGTCAAAGTCAGTATCTCGTTAGGATATACAATCATTTACAAAATGCAATGGGAGAGAATCCCGGAAGATTCCAGAAAGTTTTGCTTGAGATAACACAAAGAGCAATGGAAGGGAATATAACTCTAGAAAAATTGGCATGGGACCCAGCTAAAACAGATCATTTCAGGGGCATTTATGGATGAAGCTAGGTGAGAACAGGAGTAAAACCTAAACAAATCTATAAGTGTTTCTTTAGTTACCTATTTTTAATTGATATCATCTGAACCATATTTGGACTTTACAACTTAAATTCTCAATGTACAATATTTGGAAGTAAAAATGACATTTAAGAAAATGGAGCCAGGAGGAATGATTGAAAAAGACTAAGAGTACATAGAAGAAATCCTTCTATAAATGATGAGATTTTAAAAGCCTAGAATTGGCTTCCAAGGTATCTGAAAGAGAGGAAAATATAATTGAGAAAAGTCACAGATGGTATTATTACTAAGCAAAGACAATTTGGAGGGCATCAATAACTATAAATTCATATGCCTTTTCCCCATTTGTATAAAATCTTTAGGAGAGGGATTTGCACTTGTGAAGAGGGCATCTTTGATGGAAATACAAGAAGAGAACAGTCAGATTTTCACAAAGTTTTTTCTGCAGCAGACTACATATTTGCAGTTAAAAATTTACTCAAAAGTTGCAGAATATGTAATATCCCACTGTGTTTCTTGATAATAAAAACTATTTGACTACTGGAGGGGCTATATTGACAGATTCACTGATGAAGTATATTGGTAAACCTGTGAATCAATCAACTTTTTCTAGAAACAGTTTGGAAATATGTTAGAAAAGTGATTAAACCATATATGAGCTTTGTTCCAAGGATACTACTGCTAGCCATATATCCCTAGAAAGCCAAAGAGAGAGGCATGAGTCCTGCATATACAAAAGTATTCATAGCATCACTTTTGAAAGTAGCAAAAAAAAATGGAAACAAAGTGGGTGCTAATTAGTAAAAGAATTGATGAATAAATTGCAGTATGAATGTAGTGGAATATTAATCATGCTGCTTGTTCTGTAAAAAGTAAAAGATATCAGAGATTTAGTCAAAATTGGGAAGATTCATATGAAGTGATGCAGAATGAAATAAGGAAAAACAAGAGAATGATATAAATTATGACTTTAATCGTGTAAAAGAAAACAATATAGACATCAGAATTCTGATCAATGACCGAAAAAAGTTAGCCCAAAGGATCAATGGTAAAACATATACCTTCCTTTTGGCAAAGAAATGGGGAACTTCAAGTAGAAGAAAAAACACAAGTTAGATATTTTAAATGTATTTTTAAAATTTATATTTGATTCCCTCAGATGATGATCAATTTGGAAATTATGCACACACACACATTTTTAAAATCACAATAAAATATTCATTTATTCATCCATTTATCTACTTATTTAGAAAAAGAAGACTCAGTGACACAAAGCACAATCCAAAAACATCTCTCATGAATATGTTAAATGAAGCAGAATTCCTTTTAAAATATTATGAATATTAATATTAAATGAGGCATTAAAAAGGGATGTATATACCACCTCTATGCTTACTCTCCCAATTCCACTTTAATTGGTGGTCTGTGTCACAGAGAGTGATTGACTACTTTACTCAAAGTTCTACTCTGATCCTAGAGTTGTATTTTTTAGTTCTGCTGAATTCCCCAATGATTGTCATAAATCAGACTCAACTAACTTTTCTTAAGGGCATTTACTAATGTTGTAAATTACATAGCAAGAGTAGAACTAGTAGTAATCACAGTCATAGTTAACAACAATCATAGTTCATATCTATAGAGTATTTTACATTTAAGAAAACATTTTTATATATTATTTCATTTGACTTCCACAAGATTGTAAAATAGTTTCTATTACTGCTGCTACCACATATAAAGAAAGGATCACAAATGTTAAGTGATTTTCCTGTTTGTTGATCACAGTACTGATTTCATCTAGCCTTGGAATAGCACAGTCTCTGCAATGTTACATACAACCGCTCAAAAGAGATTGGCCTGATAGGTTACACAGGAAAAAAAGTGGTTGAAGAACATCTATTGTCTGGATTGTGACATGCAGTTGGATGGACAGCCCATTTAATTAATCCATCAGCACGTACATCTTGGCTAGGCATGGCAGATGGACAATGAGCTGGGTTCAGAATTAAATAGAAGTAAGAGCTTGCTTGATTGCTTTTGGGAAATTGCAGGATGCTTTCAAAAGATCTCAAGCTTCTCCTGACACACGTTCTATCTTTTTAACACCAATAATCCCCCATATATGCTATGAATCATGTAACACTACAATCTACAAGGATAAAAATTACAAGTGGCCCAAATGGTGAATGTTAGCAGGCTCCATCATATTGCTAATATTGTAGAAGCAGTATAAAGAGATTTCATCTCAGGAAAGAGAAAAGCGGTAAGTCAGTCACAAAATGAGTGAGCAATAATCTATTGGACAGTCCAAGTGCCACATTTCTAAACACAAGATGTCAAAAAGACATAGTAGATACTCTGCAGAATCTTTATGGGATGGTATGGGCTAAGAATCATACAAGATGAGAAGACACAAATAGATAGCAATTTGCACTTCAATTGATGAGATTACGGACCCATTGACATTTTGAAGACATATTGATATATTTTTACATGTGTCTTGCTAGATTGCAAATTCCCCAAGACCTAGGGATTCATCCTAATTGTTTTTATCTTTCTTAGCGATCAATGCACAGTAAATGTTTAATAAATATATATCAAATGAATAAACAAATAAATTTAATTCGGCGGATGTCCATTGAACACCTACTATGCAAAAATCACTGTGCTATGTGCTGGAGATACAAAAATGTAAAACAACCAAGTCCCTGCCTGCAAAGAGCATATAAGCAAATGGCTGTGGTGGTGATGGAAAGGAACGACTATACCATATAGACAAATAAACATGATAAAATAAACTGTGACAGTGGTAAAGAAAATCCCCAAAGTGCTCTAAGTAAGTTTAATCAATTTTAATAGTAAGAATTAAGAAAGATTTGACTTCCTGTGAAGGAGACAGTACATGGGTTAGGCCTTGAAGGAAGAAATGGTTTGCAAAAGGGTAAAATGATAACAAAATGCATATTAGATATTAGGACTCACCTTCACCAATGCAAGACATTGGAGAACAAAACTAGAAAACACCCCATAGTTCTTAAGAGAATCAGAAGGGATATCAACAGACATGGGAAGGTAGAAAACAGGGACAGAATCTTGGGTTTGTTATTGTTGTTTTGGTGATGGTAAATAAGATACTACCTTTGTATTGTTGAATTTAAGATGAAGAGCATCAACATGAAGATGCTTAATGGGGAGTAGGAATTGAGGGAATGGAAGTTATTGAAATTTAGGAGTCATCTGCATAAAGATGATAAAGCCAAAGCTATGGATGAGCAAAGAGGGAAATGAAGAGTGCTGAGGGCAGAGTCTTGGGGAATACCCATACTTTGGGGATAGGAGAATGGCAATAAAAGGTGCTGAAGAATAATCATGTAGGAAGGAAGAGAACACAAAGAGTTTGATACCAAGAAAGCCAAGGAAGAGAGAGTAGTCAACAATGTGAAATGCTTCAGAGAAGTCAAAAGACCATAAGACCATGAAGACTGAAAGAGCATCACTGAATTTAGTGGTGCAGAGATCACTGATGACTTCTGAGTGTGATGTTTCAGTAGAATGATGGATTCAGACTTCAGATGCAAAAAGTTGAACTGAAAAAGTGTAGACTGTGAATATGGAGTTTACTATTTCAGTTTATCAGAAAATGGGAGAAGATACTAGCGCAGACTGAGGAAATGCAGGAATTAAGTAAGACTTTTTTTTTGTTTTGTTGGAAACAAAAATCTGATCAAATCTGTAGGAAGAGGCAAAGTTTCCAATAGATCGAAGAGAGAAGTGAAATTTGGAGTATCAAAAGTGCCATAGACTAGGTTGTCAACATCAAATTAATTTGTGGTTTTAGCACCAACAAGATATTCACAGCTCTTATAGTGGCCATGAATATACCAGTGCAATTCTGAATTATGAAATACAACAGACTCTCCTCATGGAAGACAGAACCAAAACATTTATTCAGACAATGGAAAGTCAAAGCCATCATAGTAACAAAGAAATCTATACACTATAACTATGCAGAGGGCAATACCATCTCTAAACCTTCCTTCTGTTAGGATTCCCACAAACCAGCTCCCTTAAACAAATTACAAACAAGCTCTCTCACTCAGGTAGCCAGCTGCCTTTCTCAGCTTTGACTGCTCTCTGAGTAACTTCCTTTCAGTTCTGCTCTTGCTCTGCCTCTTCCTGTTCTACCTTTTCTGTTCCATGTGATGTAAGCAGGACACATGAGCTATTAATGGATGGGAAAGATCTTCCCATTAAGAAGCAAAATTAAATTAACAATAAGCAAAAATACATTATCAATACAGAGCTCTACTCCAAACAACTACTTTAGTTGGCAATAAACCTACTTTGTTTTAATTCATTCAGTTACAATGACATTTGGATAATGGAAAGTGAAAAGCTTCTACTGATAAAAACATATGGACAGACCTATAATTTCATTAATATAGGGAACTATCAGTGTGGTATACTACTTCTCTATGGATGAAGATCAATTATTGTTCTTTAATTTGGAGTCTTTGTGAATCTCTTGACATACTAAAAATTAAGTGGTCATGTAACTAATGGGAGAGTTGGGACTTAAACTTACGTCCTAAATCTGAGGTCACATCACTATTCTGTACTTCTCTGTCTTCCTATCTTCCTCCCTTCCTTCCTTCCTTCAGAATATGCCTAATATTTTATCATCCACATATGGATTGTCTATTTTTGGAATTTATAGCAAGTTTTTAAGCCTTACCTAACTTCTGTTATTTAGCATATCTTAATTTTCCAATTTTGTTTTCAATTTAATTTGATACAATTCACATATGAAGTACCCCCTACATGCAAAACAAGAAGCTGAGGTGCTCAGGAAATAAAATCGAAATGGAAAATATTCCCTGTCCCTATAAAGTGTGTGTGTGTGTGTGTATGTGTGTGTGTATGTATATGTGTATATATGTATATATATAATGTATATAACATATATACATGTATGATACAAAATAACACACGATAAAAGAGTTAAGTAGGTCCAAGGAAAGAGTCATTTTCATTGAATGATGGAATCTAAGAAGGTAGGAATAAATCCTCTATCCTCCATGACTTCTTTCCTGACTATTTTAGCTTTCATGAATCCCCTCTATCATTGAGTTTCTAAGGTATTTGCAATCTGAACTACACAAAGTAGCACTTCATTATTCAGGGAGTGATATGGTTTTTCTACTTTTTTAATATATGTTTCTCTTGCCAATTCATCTTTCCAATGACATTATAAGTACCTTCAGGGTTTATACTTGTATCACATTCCCGATGGCGTCTACCTAAAACAAAAGCAAATGGGTGCAAAAAACAAAACAAAACAAAAAACCAAAAACACATACTCATTGACTGTCAGTTTTTATGTACTCAGGGAATTTAAGCTAATTTTAATGAAAGCCTAAGCTAAATGTAATTTAGTGGTAAATCTGGTGCTACAGATGAAAATACAAAAAAAATAGTGTATTTCCAAAGTCAATATAAGGAGACTGGGATGATTTGTCTATGTCCCAGGATCCTTATGTTGTCATGGAAAATAATAACTTATATTTACATAGTATTATGCAGTGACAAAGCATTCTTTACTTATACCTTGATTAGATTTTCATAAAAAATACTATGAAGCATTATGATCTCCATTTTACAAATGACAAAGAAGACTTACACCTGCCTAAGGTCACACAGTAAAAATAAAAAGAGCTAGAATTTAAACCCAGATTCTTTGTTTCCAAATCTAATGTTTTGTTGTTTTCTTTTCATTGTACTACTGTAGCTCTTGGGAGTATCTCCCTTAACTTATAGAATAGGTCTCTCAGAGAAAGCTAGCTAATGTTTAAGGTACTCTGAGTCTTCATTCACTGAAACTTATAATTCACTTGCTCTAATTTATATGTTTACAGTGAATAGCATGCCAAAGCACACAGTTCAATGCAAAGGTATTTAATGAAATGGCGTAATTAGAAAACTTCAATGAAACATTTCCACCATAAGCCTAGAGTATGTTCTCCCACAAATATATTGACCGTCAGTGAGAAGAATAGATACATTTGGGAAACGTGATATCCAGGGAATATAAATGGAAGGGTTGCTTCAGGATTCATGCTAGTGCCTTCTGGGGTTACTCTTGCTTGTACTTTTCCCATCTGCTCTCTGTCAAATAATTTGTACTGGTTTTTGTACAGTGGGATGTTGCTTGGCATAAATATTATTTTACTGGATATTACTTGACAGGACATTATGCCACTAGAGGTTGAGTTTGCCTTTGGATGCTCCCAGGCATGGCCTAGTGAGCATATGGCTAAGATCTTTGATGTTATCTTCTATCTTCAGCTGAAGGTCTTAGCTATAATGTTCTTTCTTTCATGAGAAATGCCAGTTCTTTATTGCTCTTTTTAGGCTTTTTAAAAAGCTACTTTAGAAAAGCAGCTACTCTTTTTAGGACCCACAAGAGTCAAAGGTGAAAAAAACCTTTGTTAGCTTTTTTAAAAATTGACGTCACCTGTCTGATCCTTCCTACAGCCTTGGATAGATGGCATTTCATCTCCAGCAGGAAACTTCATGTCCAGGGACTGAGATCTTTAGATCACAGAATAAGGTCCTCCCAGCTAACTAACAACTTCAGGCTTAATCTTTGCTTGGGATTGAATTTACTGGTTGTTAGATTTGTGATCTCTGTGGATGAATTTACTGTAGCTCAAAGTGAGCATTTTATTTTCCTTTTGATTTTAATTTCTGAAGACTAGAATACATTTGACCACTATCTATACATGATCTTTTGCCTTGAAAATGGCCAAATAGCTTGAGGGTTTGAAAATCTCCAGATACTTTTTATTTGTTTATTTATTTTTCTCTTTTAAAAGGGTTTACTTTAAAATATAATATAAAGTATTTTTCAGTTTGTAATAAACATACTGAAGGTCCAAACTGGCTTAGAATTATAGTACTATAATTGTTATTAGAAATTTTGAAATGTATCATGGTTGGACCAGATGCTTTTTCAAGTACCAAATCCCTTTCATTCTTCTATGTGAGTTCAAGAAGCCAGATGGAGAGAGCAGTTCTGCCACAGCTACTCACTGGCTGTGTGATTCTCTGCAAGTCGCTTAGCCTCTAAACTCAGTTTCCTCATCTGCAAAAACAGGGATAATAATGGAGCCTACCTTATAGGGTTGTTGTAAGGATGAAATATGGTAACTCTTTTCGGATCTTAAAGAACTAAATATGTCCTACTGTTATTGTGATTGTGGGAATGATGACGATGATGATGATGAAGAGGATGATGATGATGACGAGGATGATGATGATGACGAGGATGATGATGATGACGAGGATGAGGATGATGACGAGGATGATGATGATGACGATGATGATGATAACGATAATGATGAAGATGATGATGATGACGAGGATATGACAAGGATGATGATGATGATGTTGATGATGATGACGATGACGATGATGAAGATGATGATGAGGATGATGATGATGTTGATGATGATGACAAGGATGATGATGATGATGATGACGAGGATGATGATGATGATGACGAGGATGATGATGATGACGATGACGACGATGATGATGATGATGATGACGAGGATGATGATGATGAAGATGATGATGATGACGATGATGATGATGATGATGATGATGATGACGAGGATGATGATGATGACGATGACGATGATGATGATGATGACGAGGATGATGATGATGACGATGACGACGATGATGATGATGATGACGAGGATGATGATGATGAAGATGATGATGAGGATGATGATGATGATGATGATGACAAGGATGATGATGATGATGATGACGATGATGATGATGACGAGGATGATGACGATGATGATGACGATGATGATGATGGTGATGATGATGACGAGGATGATGATGATGACGATGATGACGAGGATGATGATGATGACGATGACGATGATGATGATGATGACGAGGATAATGATGATGACGATGATGATGATGACGATGATGATGATGATGACGATGATGATGATGACGATGATGATGATGATGACGATGATGATGATGACGATGATGATGATGATGTTGATGATGATGACGATGACGATGATGAAGATGATGAAGAGGATGATGATGATGATGATGATGATGACAAGGATGATGATGATGATGATGATGATGACGAGGATGATGATGATGATGATGTTGACGAGGATGATGACGACGATGATGATGATGATGAAGATTGGACATTGAATGGTGGTGGTGTTGATGGAAAAGGCAGAAACAAAGCTAAGCCCAGTATGCAAAGTCATAGGATCGTATACTGATAAAAGGAAGGGACCTCAGAGGTCATCTAGTCTAAACCTCTCGTTTAACAGAGGCTCAAAGAAGTTGAAGAACTTTTTCAAGTCACAATTTTTACAAGATCACAAAGGTAGTAACTGATGGATGGGATTTAAACAATCTCAAGTAGGTAAGTTTTCCTAGTTACCTTTCTTGTCTAGCCACATTCTGAGCTTACATTTACACCTAAAAGAGGTTTGAGTTTCCCATCACACAACACCTAAAACCCCCCCACTAATTAGATTCATAGCACATCAAAACTAGAGCATTATCTAGCCCAGGGATTATTAATGGTTAGGCTAGTAACTTTTAAAATATGTATGTATGTATGGATAGATAGGTGGACAGATAGTTGATTGATATGTCAGTGATACAGTTATCCCTTCCACATCACAACTTTACCCATCAGTTTCACCATATTGTAGGTTGGCAGAAGAAATTAAATAGGAATTTTGGGGAGTTTTATGGAAGCCATAGATGACATGAGAAGGTGAACAGATGACACAGGAAAAGTTTAGAAACTCACAAATACATAAAATATGTGTGGTATTATTTAATATCAACATTTTGTCTTTTAATACAATAATATTTCAGACTTTTCCTCTGGTACAAAAGAAGGACCAAAAAATTTTATGCAGATTTTCCAGATAGCCAGGATGCCACTCCCCTAACCTCTGTGATGTGGAAAGCATAATTGTGTATGGATGATAGACAAAAGAGAGATAAATGGTAGATAGATATTATAATACAATTGGTTTCCTTTGTAAGAGTATGGATTCAATATGATTCTGATAAGGGGTCCAAAGGCTTTATCAGATTGTCAGATTGTTTCCAGGACACATAAAAAAGGTTAAGAAATATAGTCAAACTTTCATTTTATAGTTTAGAAAACTGAGAAAAGGGCAAGGGGAATGGAGAAAAGAGGGAGGTTGGGAAGGAGAGCATATTTGGAGGAGATACTATATAGGGAGGAGAGAAAACAGAAAGAAAAAAGAGAATATAGGGGAAAGAGGTGGAGTGGGGATAAGAAGTATAAAGAATTAGTTGCAGTAGTTTGGTTGCAAAGGCAGCTGGGATTTAGGGGATTATGCGAGGATGAAATATATGGAGGCTGGTGGGACCCTTCCCTTGCTCCATTCCCTTGAATGGGAAGCAGTTGTGCCAAGGCATGTGGCAGGCAGGTGAAAAAAGATCACATTCAGAGTTCCACCAAGAGAACACACAAACATTTAAGGCCTCATATTTCATTTGGCAGCTCTTTCTCATAATCTTAGATTTTCTCTCACTACTGTCATAGTTCTTTTGGGGCATCACATGAATATGGTATTTGTTAGGAATGGGAAAAAAAACCCTCTATAAAGCAGGTGATGAAAATGGGGCTACATGAAATAATAATCCTACTTAGGTTCAAATATTCAAATTTTCATTATTTTGATCTAGTGCCATATTAATAGTCAGGTGCAAATATTCAATTTGCCAACTCTTTAATGGCATTGTGGCTTTTTTTTTGATATACAGAGCAATATTGATTCCTCCAAATAACCTAATGGTCTATTTGAATTACTGGCAAGGTCTGCTGATCTTGTCTTGTTCTATTTACTGGCCCTTGTTTAATCAATCTTTAAGATACTTACCAGTACACTGAGATGGTTACCAATCCTCTTTTAAAAGGATTTATGCTATTCAATGCTTAGGTTTATTATGTCAAAAACAAATTTGACTAAGGAAGTTTGGTGGAGGTGGTTCAATATTTCTGCATTTAAAAAGAGATTACTTAGAACATAATGTATATCAATATCCAAACAGAAACCTGGCATGAAAATCAGAACTGTAGCCACTACTGTAATGATAGAGTAATTGGGGAAATATTTAGACTAATCTAGGTAAGATCAATAATATTGTATAAAGAATAAATTTCAATGATCATAAGGCAAGCATTCTATCAGGGAAATAAAATCAAATCCAGGTCCAGCCAGGATTACATTTATGTACTGAATATTGCTTTTTAAAAACTTTGAATGTAAATGAACATGTTACAGCTCTGTATTAATCATAAAAAGAAAAAAAGCGCTATCTGCCTTAATTTTTACCTTTTTGCTAAGTCTGACATATATAGGCTGGTCAATAACTACCACCAATTTTGAAGTCAATATATATATTATTAAATTGAAACCTTCTTTAAAGAGAAAAAAAAGAAGGGAGGGAAAAAGAAAGGAAGGGAGGGAAAAAGGTAGAAGAATGAGAGAGGGAAGAAGGGATTTAGGGAGGGAAGAAAGGAAAGATGGAAAGGAGGAAGAAAGGAAAGAGGAGGAAAGAGAGATAAACAAAGGAAAAGAAAAGAGGAGAGAAAAGAAAAGACAACAAAGGAGAAAGGAAAAGACTAAGGAAACAGGGAAAATAAAGAAAAAGACAGGTGAGGACCTGGCTTGAGTTGCTTCTAGAAAAGGATTATGGTAATCAGGCTCAAAGTTCATATCACATATGATATTATTCAAATATTTATGTCTCACTGTGTTATCATTTGATATGAATATTTAGAAAATCTAGGAAACACGAAGACCCCAAATAGAATTGTTTTATGGCTACAAAATGAGCATATGACATGTTGGTAAACAAGTCTCATAGAAAGAATTTTTATTCTTTTTGATATAGTGTAAAGAAATATGATAAATTTATAAGATGAGAAATATTATCCTTGTTGCTCTCCTCTGGACACTCTCCAGCTTGGTGATTTCCAAAACCACAGAATTTCAGAGGTAGGAGTCAAACCTATACCTCAACAAAAATCCTTTCTTTATTGTATTTGAAGGGTGGTTCTCCACCCAGCCTTTGCTTGAGGACATCAACTGAGGGGGTGGAGGAATCAACTGCCTCCTAAAGCAGTTCATTCTTCTTTTGGACAGCTCCAATGTTTAGGAAGTTCTTACGGACATCAAACCTAAAATTGCCACGTTGCAGCTACCATTCCAATGTTCTTAGTTCCATATTTAACAGCTAAATAGAACAAGTCCAAACTTTCAAACATTAGTAGAAAGCTATTGTTCCCCGATTTAGACTAAATGTCCAGTTCTTTTTATAGATGGGTCTTCTATAGCATGAATTTGAGACTCTACCATGGTGGACGCCCTTCTCTGAATAGAATTTTGCCTAAATGATTCATTGAATTTAAGAAAGCATAATTATTAGCAAGGCTGGTGTCAGGTCACACCATCCACGTATGAAGGAGACTCCTGTAGATGTAGAAATTTGGGGTTTAGTCCCATCTTTGTCACACATGTAAGCTAATCATCTGACCTTTGGTAAATCACTTCTTCTTTCTGGCTCTCAGTTTCCCCATATGCAAATGAGGTGGTTGGAGCAGATGATAGCAAAAAAACTGCTTTGAATTCCAAAATTCATTGACTGTTTTCCTTTAAGTGTTGGTTTCCCCAATAAACTTAAAACTTCAGGTATAGACCTTATGTTTTAAGCAAAATTTCCACTTACGACATTTAAAAATTATATGCAGTAGAATACAGTCATGAAATAACCTATATTTCTATAAAATGTGGCTAAGGTTACATTTTACATTGATGAGTGCACTACGATGAGTTTTACCCATGATATTATTTTATACAATGCATAAGCCAAATGGTTACTGGGGATTTTGTTTTCTCTGAATAGATGTTGTTTGGGAAAGAGACATATGGTTGCATGCATTTAAATTCTTCATTAAAAAATGTTTACAAGTGGGGGAAAAGAAATTGACTCCAAAATGGCAAACATCATAGAAGGGTATGAAATCTAACACCAAAGAGTTTTGCATCATTATTTAACTACTTAAAATAAACATTGCCCCTAAATGAGTTGTTTGTGGGAGCTAACAGGCAACTTGCTTCCCTTGGCAATCCCTTAGGTTGAAAGAATCTCTCAAACATGCAACAATCTTACTTTGCAATAAGAAAAATGATGTGGAATTTAATCATATTATTAAACAAAATGTTAAAAAAGGAAATATATTTTGCTATTTCAGTAAGTAAAATGAAGTGTTGTTTTATTCGGTAAACTTTATTTCATTTTTTAGTCTTAATTGACCCAATTTGTTCATTTTGGTCCAGAATTGATTTTTGAATTTTGGATCAATTCACCTGAGATAGCAACATCTGGCAACTGAACCTAGGCTTTCTGTTTTTATTCTTCTGTGTCTCCCATAGGACAAAGAAAACTAAACAGTTCAATGATTTTTCTACAGGTCATGCAGAAAGTCAAAATTGGGGGAAAAAAAACAAAACACAGTTCAATGACTGGCTCTTGAGGAAAAAATAGACTGAAACCAAATGATCCACTTCAAGGTGCAAAATAAATACTTGTTGATAGGAATGAGAATAGATGTCTATTAAGCACTGCATTATTCCTGTGGCATACTGTTTTACTTGAATACTGCATATTACAACATTTATACTTGTGAAGAACCCAACAGAAGTACGTCTCTGATCAGGTAGGACTGCATTGTCTAAATGGTAAAGACCTTTAAGTAAGTTTGGCAGTAGTATGGTGAGACAAAAGTTTCCCCCTCCACTCCTCTCCTCAAAATTGAGAGGACAAGAGAGGAAAGATATAGAAAATGGAGAAGCAGGAAAGAATGAGGCAGTATGGCACACTTCAGCAAGACTATCTTGGAAGACTAACAGTGTCTACTGTTTGTCAAAGTCATCAAAAAAGGCTCTAATAATCATTGATCTCAGGAAAAAACAGATAGTATGGGACAGGATATTCTCCATCAGGTAATCTAAAGTTATGTGAGGCCAGTTTATGAGTCCTGGAGACACAGTGGACAGACATGGCAACCAGGATTTAGCTATCGCAAAGAGTTGTGGGGATCACCAGGAATAGCTATAAAAAACCAGGAACTTGTTCCAGTGACCTCTAAGAAATGATCTATATCTATGTTTCTCTTAGAGAAAATAAACAGGTACATATAGTGATATATATATGTATATATATAATAAATACAGATATACATATACCTATATATAATAAATACAGATATACATATATATGTGTATATATACATATATATATAGATAGATAGATAGATAGATAGATAGAGAGAGAGAGAGAGAGAGAGAGAGAGAGAGATAGGTAAAATGATAGATCTAGTAATTCAGTCTTCTAACTAGGGGAGAACATGAGATAATTAGAAGGATATTTCTATACTCTTTTACACATGAAAGCATGGAAGGTGTAGAAAGACAGGAGAGCATGCATACTCCAAGAAGAACACTACTTTGAGGAGACAGAAGCTCCATATGGAGGGTAATGATACATGATTTAGAGAAAGATGAGAAGGAGAACAATCTCTGAACTACTACAAGTATGTAGTAGGTGTGAGGCTCTTCTTATAGTAAGACTCCTCCGAAAGAAGACACTACTGTTTCATGGTGTAGTGAGGTGGATTCCTGGGCACCAAGAGAAAAGAAAAACCTATTAATGTTTTAGTGGTCAGCAAGGTCCTGTTTAAGGAGGTATGCTCTCTTTAGGTAACCCTATATTTACACAGTGATAACATAATTACAATGATCTTCAATTGAAGTTGACAGACCTTATAATCAAAGCTTCAGTGTTGTGGGAAGAGTTGGATACTAAAGCTATGAATTCAAATCCTGATTCTGCCGTTTATTCTTTTAATTAGCATATTCTTGGGCAATTCACTTCATGTTTCCTCCTCTGTAAGATGAGGAGATTGGACTAATCAGTCCTTAAAGGTTCTTTTCAGTTCAAAATCTATGTTCCTATGACTTTTTCAAAGGAAGATTTTGAGTCTTCTGTTTCCATCAAAGTAGGCTGGTAACATACTTTAGAAATCTTTTTTCTAAATCTTAATTAATTTAGTTCCCTTGGTTATATATTTAAATGTATCAGAGTCTTTCAATAAAAGCAATAGAAATTTGAGTATATAGTCTATATGGATTTTAACTTCACGATATTCATATAAAGATATGTTATATCTCACATTGATTTTTCTCTCATGATTCCATTAGTACATAAGCTATCATTTTTCAGACCCTTTCTTAACTCAAAGATTGACCCCTAGCTAATAGTGGTATTGCATATTTCTAGAGAAATCTGTAAAAGTGGGGCAAGAGGAAAAAGAGAGAAGCACATGCAGTAGAGGGAGCTACTTTTTGGTTTTTTCCTCCAAATCAATTTTGTTCTGTCTCCTCAAAGCAAATTTCTTCTTAGAACATGTTTTCATCTATGTGTTTCTACCCACTTGATTCTCTCATGCATGAGAAAATATAGAAGTGGTCTTCCAGTAATCTCACATTCTTTTCCAGCAGGAAGGCTAAGTAATTCAATATATATACATATATATATATATATATATATATGTACATATATATATATATATATGTACATATATATATATGTATGTACCCAGCTATTTTCTCTAAGAAAAACAACAGATATAGATAATTCTTTATAGGTCACTACAAGAAATCACTGATTCTTTATAGCTATGTCTGGTGATACCTTCAGCTATTGGCTATAGTTAATTCCTGGTTTGCAAAGCTGTCCCCTCTATCTTTATGGCCTCATAAAATTTTAGATTACCTGTCTAAATATATCCTTCCCCAACAACTCTGGGAAGTAGGTGATACTATTATTCCTATTTTATAGTTATTGAAGCTGAGGTAGATAGAGGTTAAGTGACTTGTCCAGGGCCACATAGCTTGGGAGTCTCTAAAGCTGGATTTGAACTCCTGTCTTTCGATTGCAGACCCAGACCTCTCTTTACAGCAACACCTAGCTGCCTAAGGAAGATAAAGGTCCTCAGAGGTAGAAAAGAGGATGGAGGATTTTCCAGTTATTTTTACTAGAAAGTGAAGATTGGGTTAATGGAATGGAAGTATACAATGAAAATAGTTCCAATTTGAAATTCAGTGACAGAATGCATCATTTTAGTTGGACATACATTCTATACTGTATTTGTTACACACACACACACACACACACACACACACACACAAAGTGGTACACTGGAACCAACTCATACTGACTGAGGACCAGTTGTTAAGTTTTCAGAGTGAACACTTTACACTTTGGAAATCAGTGAATACTACAAACCAAGGCTTGTTGTTCTTGTTTTGTTGATTTTCTAGACCATAGGTTCCCAAAGTGGGTGATAATGCCCCTGGGGGTGTTAAAATATCCAGGGGGGCAGAGCAGCCTTGAGTGTAATTTGGAGGCATTAAATAAAAATAAGGGGGTGGTGGAAGCATAAGGAAAGAAGGGATGATAACATTTTGAAAAACTGTTCATACACATTTCATCTGTTGTACAATGGAATTGAAGTCATAGTGATTACATTATTTTCCAAATAAACGCACCAAATGCAAATTATAACTTAGCCGTCAAGTCTGTCAACAGATCTTAACAAGCAAGTGGTTCACAGGCAAGTGTCTTGCCCATTGTCAGGAAGTCCAGCATGCATCGACAGGAATATGCCCATGTAATGATTTATTTACAATACCACACTGTATGGGTACATGATACAAAAGTACATCATCAAAATTTCAAAAACTTACAATAAATTATTAAATTCAATGTCATTACTATATATTGAAATGACACAAATTAAAAAAAAGTTAAACAGTTAAAGAACATAGAATTCCAGAGGGTTGCTGGGTATTGTTTTTGAAAAGGGGGCAGTAGGTCCAATAAGTTTGGGAACCTGCAGTCTAAACTTAAAATAGTGGTAGACAAAATGTTAACACTGCAGATTGTACTTTAAACTGCTCTGAGGGGTTTTGAGAGTCAGTTATTAAACATTTAGCAGCATACCCCTATAAATATTCTTATACTATGATGAAACTCAATACATTCTGATTAGTCACAATGACTGTTCATCCCTATACCTTAATAAACACATAACTTTATGCCCACATATAACATAAATATTGATTTGCTGATATATAGACACAGACGGATGCACAAATATATGAAGGCCACCATAGCCATTTAAACAGATACAGTTACATTACTGCTGTTCGAGTATATCACCTCACTTGGCCAACTGGGCCCATTACACATGTGATTAAATTCATGTGGACCATCACGGCTCCATGACATTATTTTTGTTATCCTTTCTATCCTATTCACTCGATATGTTCTAACCCTTTTCTTAAGCCCCCTATACCACATCTACACCCTCATTCTCAGCAGATATTATTTCACTTCTTAATGAATAAATTGAGGCCATAATTCCTAAACTCCCCCATTTATCCTATTCCACACCTCAAAAAAACACCTCTATGATTTTACTTTCTTTCTCTTACCTTACTCTTATCTCTGAAGAAAGGATGGGCTTTCTCTTTGCCAAGATTTAGCCTTCCAATGAATCCCTCAATCCCCTGCCTCCTGTATATTGATGATTCATTAAGGCATGGATGGAGATGACCCTCAATTCTCAAAGGTTCTGTAAATGGGCCCCAACTCTGGAGTTTTCTAATCATACTGGAAATACTTTGAGTATAAGCAGAAATATGCTATGTCTATGCTCCAAAGACCCACCCAGCTAAATATAGATAGGCTCATCAGCAGTAGGCTCATCACTTGGTGAAAAATTCTTTGGCCATGGCAACCCATGAAACAAAGAAAAATATCAAATGGCCTTTAGTCCTGCATGGCTCCTACTTCTGCTGTGATGGTGGCAGACAAATGGGAAAAGAAGCAAAAGGTCTTAAGAGTCACACAGTGCCTAGACCTTCTATAAACATTAAGAGCTATTGCTACACTAAATGTAAGATCCTTTATCCAGTGACTGGTGGGTGGAAATACTACAGGAAGAAATCATCTCAGCTTTTATATTTTTGCTATAAATGAAACCAGAAGAAAAAAGGAAGTTGTAATTAAATGGAAAGATTGCTCATAACTTCTCCTAGGAGAGGCAAAAGGTTAGTGGGTGGAGTTAGTCTTATCACACATCCGAAAGGATAAGACACATAATTTTATGAGGTATTTGTTCCTCTCATATTGCAGTACTCAAGATAAGCATTTGCAAAAAGAAAAAAAAAACACAG
The DNA here is from genome assembly GCA_028658325.1 of Potorous gilbertii. Taxonomy (NCBI): domain Eukaryota; kingdom Metazoa; phylum Chordata; class Mammalia; order Diprotodontia; family Potoroidae; genus Potorous; species Potorous gilbertii. The sequence continues at coordinate 205,297,413 of CM053771.1, read as the reverse complement.
CACAATATGTAGATAATTGTAGCTTATGTGCCAAAATCTGTTACACAGGAAATACAGAAGTTTTCAAAGTCTTGCTAAGGCCTTTTAAATTAAATCTATATTTATGTTAATACTCAGTAACTTAATATAAGTGTGGGCATAAGGGAAAATAGTAAAAATGATATTGGAAAGCCTGGTGAAACAGGAAACAATAGAAACCCAAAACTTTTAGACTATAAAGAAAACTCGTGCCATTATTACTCAAGAAGAGACTTTGAAGGACTTAAACAATGTAAACATGAAATGACATCAGAAAAATCATGAAATTGATTATATTTTAGCAGATAGGAAATAAGTGATGTCTATCCTACAAAATATGAAAGAATGTATAAAGGTAAAATACATTCTGAATCAATTAGGATTCTCAGCAATTACTGAGATGGAAATGATTAATCAGAAAGAAACTTAAGAAGAAGTGACCACTCCATTTTAGTGTCTGTGGCAGAGGATATGGAGTCAGAAATAGCCAGATATACACCTTTGATTTTGATAGACAGAACAACAGTAAGATCCCATGGCAAATCATCTTAGGAGGAATGGAAACTCTCAAAAGCAAAATTTTGAAGACACAAATAGAAACAATTCTGAGATGAGGACAAAAAGGGAATAATCTGAAAGGACTACTGCAAATACACAGAAGATTTTAATTCCCTCTGAATGTATACTATAGGCCAGTGAAATTTGTTTCAATTTCTGAAAAAAAATTCATTAATAAACAGATGGTGGGATGAACATATAGAAAAGAAAAACAAAATCACAAAGAGGTGTCCTGAAACGTGGCAGATTAACCTAATTTATCCTTTTTTTAAAATGTCAGTAATTTCTTAATATCTGACTCCTCCCCTAGCATACAAACCATTGAACCATTCCTTGAAGCTAAAAGAAACAATTAAACAAAAGTAACAACAAAATGATATGAGTACGGATGCAACATTCTCTGACTGTTGTCAACCACTTCTTGACCTTAAAAATGTAAGAGTGTTTCACTAGTTCCTTAGGACCAAAGTTGATCATTGCAAGTATTCTGAGTTCAACGTCTTTTAAATTATGTTTTTATTTATACTGCTATAGCTCTCCTGAGAGATGTTATAGATAAATAGGATATATAAGAGATAGATATATGATAGAGATAAATAGGTAAATAATAAATTTTTTCAGGATTGGAATTATTTGTGTTAAATATTTACTGTCAAAATAATTCAAGTTGGCAAGTTACATAAAATATCACAGACCACAGTAACGCTAGAGGACTCTCCACTTCTAGCTGCCTTTTTCCTAATTCAATTCTCCTTGGACCCTGACAAGGGACTACAGCAGATAAGAACAGCAGAGAGGACAGGAGGAGAATGGGAAATGAGAGAGCAAAGGGAGATAGAACTGAGCATGATAAAAGTAGGATGGTGTGGACAATGAGAGACTTGATAGAATATCCCCCAAAGCAGCAACAAGCTGGAAATGAGGCATGGAGCTCTAATGAAGCCTAGGAATGCTTAAGGACAGGGTAGTTTGTACATGGTCAAAAGACCATGTGACCTGACTCCATTTGTACTATCTGTAGACAGAGAGATAAGATAGATAGATAGATAGATAGATAGCATTGTTTGTTGTTGTTCAGTCATTTCACTAATATTTAACTCTTCATGACACCATTTGGAGTTTTCTTAGTAAAGATATTGGAATAGTTTGCCATTTCCTTCTCCAGCTCATTTTACAGATGGGAAAACTGAGACAAACAGGGTTTAAGTGAAAGATAATGCCCAAGTTCAGATTTGAATTCAGGTTTTTCTAATACAGGCCCAGGGCTCTAAGACACTGTACCACCTAGCTGCCTAGGGAGATGGTAGATAGGTTGTAGAGAGATAGGAGTTAGATAGTTGATAAACCAATGACAGAGACTTACAGGTGATAGAAATAGATGATAGATAAATAGATTTAACTCAACAGATAGATGTACACTATTGTTTTGTATGTTATACACACACACACATATCACATATATTCATACAAGAGGCAGCTAGGTGACTCAGTGCATAGAAGTCTGAACCTAGAATCAGGAAGAAATGAGTTCAACTCTAAACAGAAATACTAGCTTGTGCTTGGACAAATCACTTAACCTCTGCCTTAATCCACCAGAGATGGAAATTTCAAACCACTCCAGTATCTTTGCCAATAAAACTCTATAGGCATCATGGTCCACAGGGTCATAAAGATTCATAAAGCACTGAAGAGTAGCAACAGCAACATATATAAATGTTTAGAGGCAATTGGAGGTACAGTGATTAAAGAACAAGACCCGGAGTCAGGAAAATTTGAAATTAAATCTGTCCTCAAACCAGACATTATCTGAGTGATCCTGAGCAAGTCATTCAATCTCTACTTCCCTCAGGTTCCCCAACTATAAAATTAAGATAACAACAACTCCAACCTTGAAGAGTTGTTGTGAGGATCAGATGAGATGGCATTTGTTTCAAAATGCTTAGTATAAAGCTGGGTACATAGTAGGCACTATACAAATGCTTATTTCTCTAGGTAGATTGGTTTAGGCATTAATAGAGAGGTAAGTGTACATATGCCTCTCTATCATCTATAACTATGTATATATGTGTGTGTGTGTGTGTGTATGTTCATCTATTATTTTTTTTTAGAAAATGATGAGTTGGATCTTTTGAAGAATGGCTCTATCTCCCTCTCTGGACTCTAGGGATGCCCTTGAGAGGATCTAGGTTTATTCTGTTGGCTATTGACTCAAACTCCGTTCCAGTGAGTTCTTTTCAATAGCAAACACTAGTTACTTATATCGATGAAATGTATCATACGTCCCTTAGATAACTGATACATTGATCCCACTCACTGATTAATATCTCTGTTTTACTTAACCAATTAACAATTGCTTAGGATTGTTTTTACAGAGGATTTTTACAAAAATATAATTACTGGGAATATCCTCAATACTGGTATCAATATATAGCAACAATAACTCTGCAACTTGGGAAGTTGTCTAGCTCATTCAACAGTTCAGTTATTTCATCAAGGTCACACACTAGGTGTCAAAAGAGGAACTTGAACAGAAATATTTCCAACTCTAAGTCATATCTTTATTCCCTAGTATTATGGGGGGAATTGTCAGTATTTCTTCTTTGTAAACTTTGCTAGTGTTTTTTCTTATGTACTTTTTCCCCCAACTAAATACGGGTCTTTCTATATAATACTGAAGCTTTTCAAATGCCTTTTCAAATGACTTTTTTCTATATGTATTATATAAAATTACATATAAGTTATACAATATAGTTATATAATACAAAATATATAAAATTATATAAAAATTTGGATTTTTTGCTCAATTGTGCTCATTGCTTTTTTAAAGTTGAACTATACATGTATCATATCCATTAATTCATGTTGGTCATAGTGTAAAATTTTAGATCTACTTTTACAGATTTGTGGCTAATATTTTATTTCAAAATTTTGCATAGCAATATATTAACAATACATTCATGTTGATTGGTAGAATTTGTCTGCAATCCTCTTTTCTGCTTTATTCTTCTCTACATTAGGTAGCAGAGTCATCTATGTCCACAAAATGGAATTTGGTAGATTGGCTTCCTAATCACTTATTGACAACAATTTGTTTTAGCAGACATATTAATTTTTCTTTATACATTTGATAGAATTCACTTATAAATCTATTTGGAAGAGGATTTTTTAACCTCTTAGGTAGATCATTTATGTTATGATGGATTTCTTTTTTCTGAGATTGGGGTATTTAAGCTTCCTATTTCTTCTTTTATTAGTTTTGGTCTTTAATATTTTGTAAATTACTATTAATTTCCTTTATAGCCTTTATGGCATATAATTATATATAGTGGTCTCTGATCAATTTTTTATCTTCTCTTTGTTCATTGTAAATTCACTTTGCTCATGTGTGATTTTAATTTGTCCCTCCCTCCCTTTTTTTTGAAGGGGGAATCAGGGTATTAATTTTTATATTTCATCTTTTAAAAATATCTTAAATTTTATTCATCAATTTTATACTTGTGATCTCTACAATTTTATCATTCTTTCTCCACTAATTTTCAAGATTTCTTCAATTGTGTCTGTTTTAGGAGTGGGAATTTGTTTATTTTCTTAATGGAGGTTATTTCATGCTGAATAAATTTTCTCTTTTGCTAAAAGATGATTTCAGAGATTATTTTTCTTCTTCTGAGGGCTATTTTATCCACGTATCAATTTTTCTGGTCTTATTTTCTTTATTGTTTGTCCTTCATTTTTTTTCAGAGGACCAATCACATCATTATGGTGATGTCTTGACTTGCCAATAAGTTGGATTTAGAGAAGTAGGGGTTGTGCAAAGTCACCAATCTCACTCTCACTTCCAGGGCCATCAAAGTCCAGTGGCAGGAAAAAAAGTTAAGAGAACTGGTAATAGCCCAGGATTCAATGGATGACCTTGACATCTTTGATGCCTGACCAAGCTCTAAGTGCTTCAAAGTGACTGCTTCTGCCACCTTCATAACTATTGGAACACATTGTTCTCATCTGCCCATTCCACCAGGGGAAGTCTTCACATGCTTAGGTTAGACATCCTTTAAAGTCACCTACAGGTCTATGGCCATCACTTACCCTCTCCCAAGTTTAGCCTGTTTGCCAAGAAAGTTTTACTGGTGTGTGATCCACTCATTAATTCATGATATGCTTATTTATTCTATATGTAGATTTGTGTATTTTTCTTATACTCTCTGTAATAATGAATATAACTATAAAATACACATATTTTAAAAAATTTTTCCATATAGAATATGTCTTTCAAAACTAATTTTTCCAATAATCTATGTTTTCCTTTTTGTTAATTTTTGTTAGATTTGATTAGATGGGAAGGAGAAACATTGATTCTCCTGCAATTGTAATCTTATTCTGTACTTTTTTGCAACTTTGTTAGTTTTTCCTCTAGAACTTAGATGTTATGACATTTGATATATGTATAACTAATAATTAAGTAGTTCCATTGTCTATGGTGACGAAGCATAATATAGTTTGTGGATATCTCTTTATAATGTTTATTTTTTATTGTTACCTTTTCTGAAGTCATGATTACAATTTCCAATTGTTTGGATAATGTGAATCATGGTAAATTTTGGTCCAGCTAATTATTTTATCATAGGTGTTTCTTCATTTCTTTTTCTTTTTATATGTCTACTTGAGCAGAATAATGTTGAATTTTGTTTCCTTTTTCATTCTGCTATTCTCTTTTATTTTGTCAGGAGTTTAATCCATTCACATTTAAGGTTAAAATAATTAGATTGATCTTTTTCTCCACTTAATCCTTTTACAGTGATCTCCAATTTAAAAAAAAATATTCTTACTAAAACAGAACTTGAACCCTCTGATTAGGATCACTTACATTAATTTGATTTGGGTCATTCCACCAAATCTTCCTTGTTTCCCAAATGTCCTGCCCTGTTCTCTATTTTTTGAGATTACTTTCATTATTATTCTTTAATTTTTCCTTTCTCAGAATCCTCTCTCCCTTTACCATCTGTTCTTTTAACTTGATTAACATTCATTTGTACAGTGGTGTCAAACTCAAATAGAAAGGAGAACCACTAATCCATAAGTAAATTTCCCTGCGAAAAATATACTGATTTAAAAAAATGTTATCTATGTTTTATTGCATTTTTATTTATTTTGTTAAATATTTCCTAATTTCATTATAATATGGTGTGGCCCACAGCATGTTTGATAAGTCTACATTGGTAGCACCTTTCTCCTAAGAGGTATTGATTTCTATTTTTTTTAGCTTCTTTATTTCTTTCTCTATTAAAGTCAAATCTCCTTTTGGAAAGATCTCAAGGCCTTTAAAGTGTTTTTTAAAGTCTTTATTATTTCTCTGTCCATCAGTTAAGCTTGGGATTTTAGAAGTCATCCATTTAATATACTAATGTAATTACAGATCACACAAAACATCTTCTTTTCTATGTTACTTTCTCCATCCCTCTACTTACAGTTACATTTACTATGTTTATAATTTACCTTGTTGTTGTTTTTCTTCTCCTTTTCTTTTTCTTCTTCCTTATCTTCTCTGCTACCTTTTTTTCCTCTCTCCTCCTTCTCTTTTCCCTCCCTCTTCTCTCTTACTATCTCATCTCATTTAAAGAATCTTTTTCTATTACTTCCAGAAATATTCTTGAAGGACGAGCATGGCATGGTGGAAATTATTTTCTCTCCTATGTCATAGGGTCCAGTCCTACTTCATGACCTTAATATTCCTCCACCACTTATTTTTGGACCAGCACTTGTTCTCTATGGGCCTGATCCTACATTCCCTGACCTTTTCTATTGATTTTCACCAGTATATCCCCATGTAATGGGGTAGTATGTGAGTCTGAGAAGAATAACTTTCTCAGAGAAGAAGTCTTTTCAGATGCTCTCCTCCTCATTTTGTCACATATGTCAATAATACGATGTGTCAACAATATGATAGATGAGTGAAAAAAAGCTAATGAATTTTTACTTTGTATTAATGAGGATTCCATGTTCAAAATAAGAAAGGTGCCAGTATACTATGACCCAGTAATACTGTATCTTGAACATGGTATTCAGTATCGGACACTATTTTAGGGTGAACATTGAGAAACTGAAACATGTCCAGAGAAGGGCAACCAAGAAAGTAGGGGAATTTGAATCTGTGTCTTATGATGATTATTGGAAAGAATTAGTGATCCTTATCCTTTCTGAGAGACATCTAACTTAAGGTTTTTAATTAATTGAAGTGTTATTATGTGAAAAATGTATTAGGTTTATTTCTGCAAGATTGAAGTGAAGTAGATTCTGGTTCAATAAAAGACTAAGCTTCCTAGCAATTCAAGTTATCCCCAAATGGAATGGACAGCCTTAGGCAATAATGAATTCACACATCACTGAAGGTCTTCAAGTAAAGGCTGGATTCACCAGAGTTGTTATAGAGGGGATTTCTATACTGTGCAGGATGCTTGACCAAACAGCCTTTAAGGCTTTTTTTCCAATCTAAAATTCAATAAATATCACAGAAAGATAAAAAACAAAACCTTTTTTCTCTATCTACATTATCCATTGGTGTTAAGATCATATTTCATATCAAGGATTATCACTATATGTTCTCTGTCATATCTATTTATTCAAAAGAGTTCTAAGTAGTGTGTTTTCTTGTTCTAACTCATGAGTGGAGACAGTAGAAGTCACAATTTAGGTATATTTCACAATTTTTGTGATACCTGTTTTCCTGGTCTACTAATTTCTTGATTCTTTAAGCTGTCATTCAAGGCCCACCCTCCATGATATAGCTTCCTTTCTAATCTGATTCGATTTTACTTCATGTCAAACAGAAGTCACTGAGAGAGAACTAAGATAAAGACTCACGGAAGCAGTAGCCCTCCTCCCTGCTGCCCCCACCCATTCCAGCAGTTCTGCTTTCAGAACTACACTTTGCAGCTACCTTCCTGGAGAACATCAAGAAAAGAGACCTATCATTCCTACTATAACTACCATCATCAATTCTGACCAGCTATCACCATCAGGCAGATTAAACCCAAAAGCCTTGAAAACTTCAGTGCCAACGTCAAACAAGCACTCCTACTTTTAACCCTACTGCCTGCAGCTAGGGAATTGACTCTTAATGAGAAGTGACCTGGTAAATGACTATGGTCCCTGCCTCCCTAGCAGTCTTAACTACTGAAGAACACAAAAAAGGAAGGCCCCATCACCAAAGACCTTACTACTACCAAATCAATATTAAGAATGCAAAGCTTCATTAATGGAAAGAACATGGAAGAAATATAAAAGAAAAAATTAGGAAGAAATTTAAGGATCATCTTTTTTGTCCTTGCTTCTTAAGGACCACTGTGCCTTTCTATCCTTCTCATAGCCAAAAACCTCCTATATAGCAAACAGGAAGAAATTAATATGCAGCTCTGATCCATAAATACTGCGTGACAGATAAGTCCAGAGTCAAGTAAATTATTTTGGCCTCTTCTTTTCACCAATGAAACAGATGAATTGGGGAAAATTTGTTTAAATAGACTTTTTTTTAGTAGGTCTGAGGTGACACTTTATCATCTGTTTTTTTTTTCCACCAGTACTATGGGATAAGCACTTCACTCCTCCAAACCTTCCATTCTTATGGGACTAGGGACAAAAAATAGAAAGTCTTAGGTCATGAATGGGAAGTGAAGGTAACAGGGAAAGAGGGCTCCTATTATCTCTAGAATAAAGTTTGTCTGAAGCCCAAGGCAACTGCATATGAGAGAGTTCTGGAATCAGGAGGACCTGAATTCAAATTTGACCTCAAACACTTATTTTTTGTGTAAACCTATAAATCATTTAATATCTGCTTCAATTCCTTCATCTATAAAATGGGGATAACCCTAATACCGGCCTCCCGGAGTTGCTGTCAATACAAACTAGATAATCTTGATAAAGTATTTTACAAACCTCTAAACACTAAATAAAAATAACATTTTTTTTCTTTTCGAGATGCATAACAGCATGACTTTATACAAGAGAATTCATTCAAGCTATATTTCTAAAGCTGTTTATTTCTTCCTTACATCTTCAACTCACCCTCTTTCTCCCTCTTCAGCTCCCTTTTCTATCACAAATGGTTTTACTCTGTATTTGGAATGCTTTAGCAAAATGACTATTAAACTCAGAAAAGAAACCCCAAGTGATATTCCTTGTGTGGCAATTCCAATTTTTAAAACTCCTCTATGGAAAGCTTCCTTTAGACAAGTCTACCCCTCATGTCTCATCCTGGAAAAGAGGTATGTTCTTGAAGGTTACGCCAGCAGACCACAAGCCCTGACTGGTCCTCCCAATCTGGAGAGGCTTCAGGCATGCAGTATGTGGGATGACAATCAATATAGTATCTTTTGCTGTTTTTGTTTTAGTATAATCAAGAGAGCCTCTGATTGAGTCTTGCCTTTTTCAATCAAGAGTCTTTTCAAAAAATAAAATATAGAAAAAAGAGTTCTTTAACTAGAAACAGTGTATATATTTGTATTTTTAATTATTTTAATGTGATTAAAGGTCTGTCTCACACTGATGAGCCTGCCCATTGTGGGAACCTTGATTAGAGGAGCTGCTTTTTAGGAGGGCCCCAAGTACCTTTTGTTCCTTCTGTTGAGGCACCAGGTCAAAGGGTTGTGATGCCCTCTGTCTATAAAAATGTATAAATACTCTGAGTTGAAGGTTTACTTTGGGGCTTAGTTCTTGTAAGAAGCTTTGAGTGCTGATGAGGGTGCTGGGAAGTCACTAAGGAACATCCCCCCTTTCCCCTCCCCTGCTTCTAACAACCCAAATATTGTGCTTCCCTCGCTGGTAATTATGGTCAGGCAGTTGAGGTCCAATTGTCTGTTGAATTCAGGCAGAAGAAGTCATGTCTGTTGATCTTTTGATTTCTCTGTATTTTCTTTGAAATTCAGGGTGCTCATTCCCTGAACTAACTGAATGATATATATACTTGGTTAAAGGAATGATACATGTGCTTGATTAAAGTGATCGTTAATTCCCTTGAAAGTTGCTTTCCTCTTATGAATGCAGATCTAAGAACCTGTGATAGCAGGCCCCTGTGTGTATGTTGCGGTCCTTACTGATACAGTATGGTGACAAGAGTATGTGTTTATTATATGGTAAACAACCTAACTAAATGCAGGGAGGCTTCATTCCTAGGTCGACGGCAATGGAAGAATGTTTCAGTCATAGCTAATCCCAGAGATCATGTAGGTTCATGGGATTTGGGGGATCATAATTCCAGACCTAGAAAAGACTTCAAAGGCTATCAAGTTTAATCCCTTCATCTTGCAGATGAAGAAACCAAGGCTCCAGGACATTAAGTGGGTAATCAAAGATCACATAGGTAAGACATATAGGGGCTTCAAGGTAACTCGGTGGAGGGCAGTGTGGGCTCCTAAACCATTTTTGTATATCAATGATCTCATTGACATGGGCATTTCCTCCAACAATATTACAATCTTTTGCTTCTTGACAATCCTATGAGATTCTTGCCACTGAAAAGACAAAATGTTTCATTAACCAGGAGCAAATGAAGTAGAATTCAGTAACAGCAATTTAAATGGGAAGATCTTTCCCATTCATTAATAACCCCATGCGCTTAAATCACATTGAAGTCTAACTTACATGTGGTGGGAGGCAAACAGATAGCTAGGCTTGTGAGTGTTTGTTCCTGGGAAGGCAGGGGGAGGGAGAGGTTGGGGAGTGGGAGACTTTGTTCCCGGTCGTGCTAATGTGTATTGACTTACTATTGACCAGCTATGAAGGATTTGGCTTTCTGGTTTTGGAATCTGGCTTTCTGGTGTCTGAATAAATGTTTTTCTTCCCCCTTCTATATGGAGACTATGTTATGGTTTGCAATTCCAAACTACACAAGCATATTCAAGGTCACCCTCAGTGCTGTGAGTTGCCTGGGTGATACCAACTCTTATTGCATTATGTGCAGCCACAGTTCTGTACTATAGTTCCTATCCTTAATTTGGGATGTGGGAAAACAAATAATTCATAAAAATTTTACATCAGAAATATAGTGAGAAAAAAATGCTTGTTCTGCTTATGTTTTGGAGTCAGGACAAATAGAATACAATCTCATATACCTTCTTTACTTACTCCACAGTTCTAGAATGAAATAATTTATTGAGAAATTATTCTTCTGAGGTACTAGCAAATTCTTAATGACAGATTTATCTGAGTTCATTAGAGTCTACTAATTTTTTAAATATTTTTTTTTGCAATTACATGCTACAACAATTTTAACCTTTTTATATTTTGAGTTCCAAATTCTCTCCTTCCCTCCCTACCCTCCTCCCTCATTGAGATAGCAAACTATTTGATAAAGGTTAGACATGTAGTTATGCAAACCATATTTCCATATCAGTCGTGTTATGAAAGAAAACACAGGTAAAAGAAAAGAAAAATAAAGTTTGTTTTTTTTAAAGCATGATTTAATCTGTATTTAGATTCCATCAGTTCTTTCTCTGGAGGTGGATAGCGTTTTTCATCTTAGGTCCTTCAGAATTGTCTTGGATTTTTGTTACAGAGAATAGCTAAATCATCCGTAGCTTCTCACGTGCAATTTTGCTGTTACTGTGCACATATTTTCCTGGTTCAGCTCAATTCATTTTGCTTCAGTTGATGTAAGTCTTTTCAGATTTTTCTGAAAGTTTCCTGCTCACAATTTCTAATTGCTCAATAGTATTCTATCACAATCATATACCACATAAGTTGGCCTTTCTAAAGATCTGGGGAGGTTCTTCACATTCTTTTGCTTTTACGAGAATAACAGTGGGGTATATGGGTTGCCAATTGTTCCTCACCCTTGCAACTGGCCCCTTTTCCCCATTTGTAGCCTTTCCTGATGATAACCTTTATCATGAGCTATTCCTTATTGGTAATTTATCACTGTCTGCTCGTATCTACCATGCATTTTTATGAAATAACATATCCAGAAAAAATTGTGGTCATGAAAATTTTATGTTAGAATAGGTCTGTGCAGACATCTCACCACTAATTCACGTTTACACATTGAAGATCCAATGTTAAATAGACATAAGAATGTGATGTTGATGTTTGAATGCCTTTATGCAGTTCTGGCAATGATTACTTCCTTGCCCTATCCCTTCTCAGCTGCTGGTCAATTTTTAGGAAGACAGAGAAAAGGAAAATTAAAAAGTCCTTTGCAGGCACTTCTCCACTAGACCCTTCTAACACAGGCTGAAGTTCTTGTCACCATTGGTTCTTTTTTTTTTTTCCTTCAAATGATCATTAGTGAAATCTAGACACTGACTTCTAGGTGACTCAGGCTTATTAAATGGTCTCTAATTCTCCTTATAGCCATAAAGTTACTGTGAATGGCTCATTAGAAGCACCAGACTTTTGTATCTATCTCCCAAGGCTATTGTGAGGATTAAAGAAAATCAATGATAGGCAAGTCTTTGGAAAATTAAAAGCCTTATACAAATAGGTCACCATTATTACTGAGGGTATTTCCTTTTCTGGAGAGCCTGTCAAAGCTTTAATGTCTCTCCCATTTCCAATATTTTTCCCAATACCATTTGGTTATTTGCTCTGTTGTTATTGTTTGCCTCTGGAAAGGAGAAAAATTATAGGTCCTAATAGAGTATGGACTTTTCTTATTTCTTTAAAAAAAATAATGTGGCCAATCTATTGAGATCCATTAAGTGAAACAGAGAACTTAGAGAATTACTGAAGAATTCAGTGGGGGTGAGGGTCGGGATGGGGGAATGTGAATAGGCCTTCTTCTGAATTTGATAGATAATTGCAGTAATTTGAAAAGATTCTCCAAAACAATTGTTTGAAATACTGTTAAGAAACTGAATTAACAAAGAATGGATACACAAACACACACACACACATACACACATAATATGCATATCATCCACATATATGAGAGATAATATACATATATTCTCTATACTTATACAAATATACACACATATATGTAGTGTCTGCACACATAAACAAATACATACATATATGAAAGAGAGAACAAGGGGCTTTCCTATATTCAATGAGATTAAATGAGATAACATTGGGAAGGCACAGTGCCTGGCATATAGTAAGTACTTAATAAATACTTGTTCTATTTCCCCCTTCATTCTGATTCTATATTCTTTTATTCTACCCCTAATTATGTGATTAGTGTCTATAAAGTATATACATATGCATGTGTATACACACATATGTATGTGCATACATATATATGTATATACACATATAAATATAAATTACATATGTATGCATATATATGTAAATGATGAATACTCACAAATTTGTTCATGTATACATATAAATATAGGTGTGCATATATGTATGGAAATGTGTATGCATAGACACAAACATACCATATATGTATATCACAAGTACACATATATAGTATATAAATGTGCATATATGCACTGCATTGCAAGTATATGCATAAACATGTATTCTTATATATGTATATATGCACACTCTTCAGAGAGACCTTGAGTGTGTCCTTGTACTCCTTCTTCTGACCACCATGTGATCGCCTGCCCCATCTGAGTTCTCCATAAAATAGTCTTTTTTGGCAAGTGTATGTTTTGCATTTGAACAACATGGCCAGCTCATCAGAGTTGCACTCTCTGAAGCATTGTTTGAATGCTTGGCAGTTCAGCTCAAGAAAAGACTTCAGTGTCTGATATCTTATTCTGCCAGGTGATCCTCAGAATCTTTCTAAAACAGTTCAAATGGAAGTGATTCCATTTCCTGGCATGTTGCTGGTAGAATGTCCATATTTCACAGGCATACAACAATGAGCTCAGCACAATGGTGCTGTAGAACTGCAGTTTGGTAGTCAGTTTAATGCCTCTTCTCTGCCAAACTTTTCTTTGGAGCCTGAACGAGCTCTGGCAATGCGTATGTCTACCTCATTGTCAAAGTGTATATCCCTGGAAAGTATACTACCAAGGTAAGTGAATTTATTTATCCACAGCATTCAAAACTTCTCCGTTTGTTGTAGTTGATGGTTCCATATATGGATGGTGGGTGGTGGCTGATGGAACACCTGTGTTTTCTTGGTGTTAATTATTAGGTCCACATTAGCACAGGCAACAGAGAACTGATCCATATTTTGTTGCATCTCAGATTCTGAGGCTGCATTGAGTGCTCAATCATCTGCAGACAGAAAATCATGCACCAACACTCCCTCCACTTTGATCTTGACTTGTAGCCTTTTCAAGTTGAAGAACTTACCACCAGTACAGTAGTTGACCTTGATGCCATGTTTATCCTCATTGAAAGCAACAACATGACTGAAAATATCATGCTAAAAATCATGAGAGCAAGCATATAGGCTTGTTTCACTCCATTGGTGACTGGAGAGGCACAAGAGCATTGTCCACTATCCAGAACCCAGGCAAACATGATATCATGAAATTGACATAAAATACTGATGAACTTCTCTGGACAACCAAATTTTGACATAATTTTCCATAAACCCTCATGACTAACAGTGTCAAAGGCGTGGTCAGATCTACAAACATTATATATAGACCTCTGCTCTGCTTCTGGCATTTCTCCTGAAGTCATAGGGCAGCAAACACTATATAGACTGTTTCTTTTTGAAGCCACACTGACTCTCAGGTAGATGACCATCTTCCAGGTGAAAGATCAGCCTATTGAGGACTCTAGCAAGAATTGTGCCAGCAGTGACTAAGAGAGAAATCCACTGTGATTGTTGCAGGGCCCAAGGTCTCTCAGGGCATCCTGGGTCATCTCCAGTCATCCTAATGAATATCTGGTCACTGGATTCAGATGGCTGTGGAGGAGAAGTGAGGCTGGTGACCTGCACAGCCCTCCCTCACTCAAAACAAAGTCAAGGGCAAGTCATGTCATTATTGCTCTGATGGCATACTCTTCTTTGGGCAATGAAGGATGAACACAATCCTGTGAGGAGACACAGCTGGCTGAATGGGGACCCAGATAGCTATGTAACTCAACTCCTCTCCTGTCTGCCTCCTGCTCCCCTTCCCTCTCCTCTCCAAAGGAAGGTAAATTTGGATGTCCAAAAGATGCCTCTCGCCTCTCACCTCCCCTCCCCTCCCCTCCACTTCACTTCCTTTCCTTTCCTCTCCCTAAACCTACTGCACTCCAAAGCTGGAACGCCAATTAGCCCCTGCCTAAGGGCTCCTCTGAACCTTCCTACCTTTAGAATGATTATCAATAGTGACTGTTGTAGTTTCCCTCCCAATCTGATGCCTTTTTCTTTCTTGGCCTCATTAAAGGGGACATGCCTTGGCTACTTCTTAAACAGCCCTATTCAATGAATGGTCATTGCCTCATCCTAACTGATTACCTGCCCAAGGTCTCCCAGTGCATCCTGGGTCATCTCCAGTCATCCTGATGCATATCTGGTCACTGGGTTCAGATGGTTCTGGAGGAGAATTGAGGCTGGTGACCAGAACAGCCTCCTTCACGCAAGACAAAGTCAGGTGCAAGTCATGTCATCATTACTCTGATGACATGGTCTTCTGTGGTAACAAAGGACAAACACAATAGAGATGGACAACAGAGGCATCCTTGAACTCCTGGGGGATAACCTCCTCTTGCCATATAATGTGGAAAATTTCAGTTAACTTTTGTATGAGCAATGGTCCCACTACCTTGTAAATCTCAGCTGGAGTAGTATCAGCACCAGGTGCTTTATCACATGAAAGGAACCTAATGGCCCTCAAAACCCCTCAGCATGGCATGACCACGTCAGAAAAGGTTCTGTGTTCTGAGAAAGCACAAAGAAAACATAGGATGTGCAAATTTGGAGTAACCACCCCAAATATTCACACCAATTATCTGTGCCCAATCTGTGGTAGAGCATTCTGACCTTTTGTTGGTCCAATAGGTCACAGTTGGACACCTTGAACCTTGACTTTATCATGGTGATGTCATTTTGGTCCTCTTCAAGAACCAAGGACAACAACCAACCAACCAATTTACACACATATCCTCTTTGTACATTCTATAACCAAATCAGAGATGGAGTAAGAATATAGAATCATAGAAAGGAAGGGGGGGGGAGGGAACAAGCATTTATTAAGCATTTATTGTCACCAGGCACCAAACTTGACCCATATTATCTCATTTGATCTCACATGAATGAGAGGAATCGTTGAATAGTAGATGAAAAGTAAGCCTCAGAGACAGGAAGATTCAGGTTCAAGTTATGACTATGACATATAATGTAGGACCCTGGAAGTCTCAGTTAACCTGTGCAACTCTTTAGGGCTATCGATTGTACAGAAGTTATTATTTTGCATAGGTAGAGAGGTTTCCTAGGTCCAGCTGTCATTGTTAGGGAATTTTCCCACACATCAAATCTCTATTTGTTGGTTTGTAACCTCCTTCCATAGCTCTCATTTTTATCCTCTAAATATTATTGAAACTTTTTTGTACATTTGGGATGAGGCAGTTTAAAATCCTCATGGAGTATAGAAGCTTGTGGGAAAAAGTAAGTCCTAATTTGTTTTTGCATCCAAGGTTTTATAGTTAAGGGTTACATGTGATAGCTGAAATCACCTCTAGGTGTAGAAAATGCCAGAACATTAACTAAAGGACTTGTGACAATAATTCATTGGACAAATGAGAACAAGGATGCAGTCCAATTTAGAAGATCACTGTTCAACTGTGAAAGGAAAGAAGAAATAACAGAAACCTAAGCTCTGACCTAGTTAAAGCTGATCTGTCTTCTGGACTTTTATTTACATGGTTAACCTTAACACTTGCCACTGTGTCATATGAGCCACCTTATGCTTGTAAAATAAAATCCTATTACTTTGACATTTGATGTGTATTAAGGGGATGATTTATTCCTGAGCAAAGAGACACCCCCACCCCTCAACCCAATCCCAGTGACATGGGGTTAGATCTTGGGTAGGCTGGGTTTATTATGGAGGAAATGATCAGTTGACTACCTGCTTCCCTCTGCCTGACATGAATCTATAACAGAAGGTGTGCCTTTCTTTGGTTGCCAGCAATTGAGTAATTGAACATAAGGTTAGGTATTTAACTACTCTCTTTAAGCCAAAGGTTCCAGGAGGGTTTTAAACCAACGTTTCATCCTCTAGTGTTTCCAATAATGTAAGTGGTATAAAAATTAAAAAAAAAATTAGAGCTCCATTAAAAATTCATTTTTTAAAAATTTAATTAAGCCCTACACAAAAGGTATGTGTGTATGTGTGATTGGACTAAAGAAATAAAAGGAAATTATACAAAGGTTCCTTCTGCCTCAAGTTTTTCAGAAGCATTAACTAATTGGTATGCCCTTTATCAGCATTAGCTGAAGAGGCAGAGTACTGGTAAAGGGTATTGGGCTGGGAAATCAGGAGGCTGGGAGCTTATTAATCACTCAGTCAATCAACAAGCAATTATTTTGCACAAGGTATGTGTGAGATATTTTGCTAGATTTGGAGGATATAAAGGCAAAAGTGAAAACAGCTTCTGCCCTCAATATTTTTATAGGCAGACTATAGTCAGGGGAAACAACATATACATGTACATATGCATGCACATGTACACACAAATAGACACATATACATACATATATAATGTAGTAGGGGATTATACTTATATATACATACACAAACATGTATATGTATATCTGTATCTATATATCACTATATCTCTGTCTCTATATCTAGGGACTGGATCTGTCGTTTCATTGGAATAGGAATCCTTCGACAGGAAACCTCCTCTACCAGTAGAGATCATCACATTCTCTGTCACTTACAAACTTAGAGAATTACCTAGAATCCAGGGTTGGGGAACTGTATTGCTAAGGCAATATTCACAGCACTGGTGGTGACTATGAATATGCTAGTATAGTTATCAATTTTAAAATATAAAAGACTCTCTATATAGAAGGCAGAAGGAAAACACTTATTTAGAAAGCAGATAGTCACATCCCTGAACCAGAAAACAAAATCTGTCGTGGTGACCAAGAAGTTAATAAACATGATCACTGCAGGGAGCAAAAGCATTCCCAAGACCCACTCCACCCTCAGCCAAGGTCTTTGCACAAGCAAACACTCATTTACCTCAGTCTTGCTGTGCCTGCCTGCCTGCATGTGTCCTCCCTCCTCTGATCAGACCACCCTCACTTCCTCCTGGTTCTGCTCTACCCTTCCTGTTCTGTCTGTTCAGCAAGCTCCTCCCACCACATGTGACTTGAGCTTGCAGGTGATTTAAGTAAATTATATGGGCCTCTTAATGAATGAGAAAGACCTCAGCTTCGGGGCCATATGTGGCCCTCTAGGTCCTCAAGTGTGGCTCTTTGAGTGAATCCAAAGCACTTGAGGAATTAGAGGGCCACATATGGCCTCGAGGCTGCAGGTTCCCTGACCCAGGTAGATCTAGACCCTTGAGTACTAAGAAATTAAGTGACTTATCCAGAGTCACACACTTCGGTTTATATTTTAAACCTCTAGAGCCTCAGATTGCTCTATAAAAATGAATGTGGGACATGATTTTCAAAGTCCTTTTTTAATTCAGGTGTTTTAGAATTTTAAACAATTAGGAAATGTAAAGAAATCGATCGAATTTCCATCACTACTCATTGTTCTTCTCCCCATTTGCTTCCACCACACTAAAAGTCGAAGTGGTTATTTAATAAAAACTAGCACTCATACAGAGCTTTAAGGTTTGCCAAGCACTTTACAAATATCATGTCCTCTGGTCCTCACCACAACTCTGGGAGATAGGTACTGATATTATCATTCCCATTTTACAGATGAGGAAACTGAGATGAAAGTTAAGCTATTTGCCCAGGTCACATAGCTAATAAGTGTCTGAAATATAATTTGAACCCAGGACTCCAACTGACTAATTTTGAGGCATAGTCAGAGAAATCCTGGTATATACTGATGCTTTCTTATAGACTTCTTATTAGAGAAGTGCCTAGTTTGGCAGGTGAGGGAGCTGTGCCAGTGGGTATGAAGAATAAATGTCAGAGTGATAACTCTTTGTTGTATGGTTTACCATGGCATTCTGTACCTTGTCTCCAGTGTCAAATATACTTTTTTTTGGTTTTGTATCCTGGGAAGACATTTTCATTTCTCTGCCACATATACTTAGTATCAAATATTTTCATAAAATTCATTACCAAGTAGTCATAATATTTTCCCATCAACTCTTGTCATAAGATCTTCCACAATTTGCCTTGTGTCATGTAAAGGTGACATTCAAAAATGTTTCTCAGTAGCTGCTTTTAGAGCTGTGATTTTTGAAAGGTGGCTGGAAGGTAGATGTAAGTATGAATACTTCATTAAGATTTGTCTTTCCAGAAGAAATTGTTTTGACAGTCTCTTCATATAGTGCGAATATGACCAACTTGCCAACCATAGCTATCTCATATCTCAAGGCATTTAAAATATTGGCTTGTACCTTTCTTCCCATAAGTTGAGTAATGAATGCATAACTTGACCGCTTAACAACACAGGCTACACCACCATGAAATTCTTTTTTTTTGAATTATTGATCCTATTTCAGTATCTTTATTTTGATAAATGTTAATTTCCTCCAGATAATGGTGACTAATAGTATTGCTTTTTATCTTTGGCTGCTTAGAAGTGTCTTGGGTATTTTTTTTCTCTTTCAAGTTTGTGATGTGAAATCAAGAGATTCTTCATTTTGATGTTTATTTTTTCATGTTATGAATTGTTCTTTTTAAATTATTAAATAAAGAATTTTAACAAAAATTAAAAAGCAAAAAGGGAGAGCAATGGTAAATGGTGGGAGAAGATGACTATGAGTAAAACAGAATAGGTTAATTTGCAGGGAAAATTAATGAAGAAAACTACTGAACTGTGACAAGAGGGTAAATATTGATTGTGTTAAATATTCAACTGAGACTCTACCCAAAAAGTCACTCAGTATAGCTAGAGAAACACAAAGGTGATCTCAGTGGGTTCCTTAGAAATCTCTAACCGAGATGAACAGTTTAAGTTTTACCTTTCTCACAGAGATACAGTTTCAAAGAGGAAACTATGTAAGTTGGGACATCAAAAATTTTCATGTGTAGCAACATCCTAAGGCAGCTTGTTCTCAGAAGGAGGAAATGATTATTTAAACAATAAGCTTTGGAAAGAATGATGCACATGATACTCAGATGAAGTTAATGATATATGAGTTCCATTGAATTTATTATTATAGGTTTATTAAAATAATTTTTATTGACTTATGTACATTACACTGCCTTATTTGTAGCTTAACTTTAATGGGGAATTTTGTTGTTACAACCAACCAGTGAACATTAGACTGGGAGTCAGAGAAACTGTATTTTACTCACTGTCACCAGAGCAAGTCACTTCACCTCCAAGGCAGATGAATAAAGGCATAGGCCTAGAGTTGGAAGACATGAGTTCAAATCCAGTTTCAGATCCTTCCTAGTGATGTGATCCTAGGAAAGTAACTTAGTCTCTGTCTGCTTCACTTTCTTCAATGGTAAAATAGGAATAAAAAGAATACCTGCTTCTGAGAGTTGTTGTGAGAGTAAAATGAGATATTTTACAAGTGCTTAGCACAGTTCTTGACACATAGCACATGCTTAATAAATGCTTGTTTTCTTCTTTCCTATACCCCTCCAACTTCCCTTTCTTTATTATTAATTATAGGTTATTCCATTTCACATACTCTACTATTCAGCCATATTGATCCTCTTATTATTTTGCCATCTCCAATCTCAATGCCTTCTCATTGACTCATTCCTTAGATATGTTTTTATTTTTTTATTAATTAATTTATTTTCAGTTTTCATTTCCACAAAATTTTGAGTTCCAAATTTTCTCCCCATCTCTCTCTTCCCCCCATCCCAAGATGGCATGCATTCTGATCACCCCTTCTCCCAGTCTGCCTTCCCTTCTATCCTCCCCCTCCTTTTCTTATCCCTTTCCACTTCTATTTTTATGTAGGGCAAGATGGATTTCTATACTCTATTGCCTGTATATCTTATTTCCCAGTTGCATGTAAAAACAATTTTTAACCTTCATTTTTAAAATTTTGAGTTCTAAATTCTCTCCCTTCCCCACTCCTCACCCACCCTCATTGAGAAGACAAGCAATTCAATATAGGTTATACATGTGTAATCATGTAAAACACTTCCATAATAGTAATGTTGTGAAAGACTATATTTTCTTTGGTCCTATCCCACCCCCCATATTGTCTTCTTTGAACCTGTCCCTCTTCAAAAATGTTTGCTTCTACTTACCCCCTCCCCCACCCTTCTATCAGCCACTTCCCTCTCTTTCTCTTCCCTCCTACTTTCCTGCAGGTTAAAATAGATTTCCATACCCAGTTATTGAGTGTGTATATTTTTCCTTCCTTAAGCCAAATTCAATGAAAATAAAGTTCTCTCATTCCCTCTCACCTCCCCCCTCTTCCCCTCCAGTATAAAAGCTTTTTCTTGCCTCTTTTACATGAGATAATTTACACCATTCTACCTATCCCTTTTTCCTTCCAGTAAATTCCTCTCTTACTGCTTAATTTTATATTTTAGATATCATCCCTTCATATTCAACTCACCCTGTGCGCTCTCTCTCTCCCTCTCCCTCTCTCTCTCTATCTCTCTCTCTCTCTCTCTCTCTCTCTCTCTCTCTCTCTCTCTCTCTTCCCCTCTCTATCTATCTATCTAGAGATACATAGATAGATACATAGATAGATAGGTATTTGTATATTTGCTCCAACTATCCCTAATACTGAGAAAGGTCTCATGAATTATAAATTATCATCTTTCCATGTAGGAATACAAACATTTCAACTTTAATAAGTTCCTTATGATTTTTCTTTTTTCTTTACCTTTTCATGCTTCTCTTGAGTCTTGTATTTGAAAGTCAAATTTTCTATTCAGCTCTGGTCTTCTCATCAAGAATGCTTGAAAGTCCTCTATTTCACTGATTATCCACTTCTTAACCTGAAGGATTATATTCACTTTTGATGGGTGATTCCTGGTTTTAATCCTAGTTCTGTTAACCTTTGGAATATGATATTCCAAGCCCTCTGATCTCTTAATGTAGAAATTGCTACACCTTGTGTTATCCTGATTGTGATTCCACAATACTTGGATTATTTCTTTCTGGTTGATGTAATGGTAATTTAAATGGGAAGATCTTTCCATTTGTTAATAGGCTCATGTGACCTGTTTAAATCACATGGAAGCATAAATCACATGGAAGCATAAATCACATGTGTTGGGAGGAATGGGTGGATCAGGAAGGGTAGAACAGGAAGAGGTGGAACTACAGCAGAGTTCAGACGAAATTAGTCATAGATTTTCAGGGTAAGAAATTAAAGATATTTATAATCATATGAAAAGGTGCTCTAAATCACTACTGATTAGAGAGATGCAAATCAAAACAACTCTGAGATACCACATCACACCTGTAAGATTGGCAAACATGTCAGAACAAGAAAATGATAAATGCTGGAGAGGATATGGGAGAGTTGGAACTCTGTTTCATTGTTGGTGGAGCTGTGAGATCATCCAACCATTCTGGAGAACGGTTTGAAACTATTCCCAAAGGGCTACAAAAATGTACATTACCCTTTGACCCAGCAATATCGCTACTAAGACTGTATCCCCAAGAGATTATAAGAATGGGAAAGGGACCCACATGTACAAAAATATTTATAGCAGCACTCTTTGTGGTAGGCAAGAGCTGGAAATCAAGGAAATGCCCATCAATTGGGGAATGGCTTAATAAATTATGGTATATGAATGTAATGGAGTACTATTGTGCCATAAGAAATGATGAATAAGAAGACTTCAGGGATGCCTGGAAGGACTTATATGATCTGATGCTGAGCGAAAGGAGCAGAACCAGGAAAACTTTGTGCACAGCAACGACCACAGTGTGTGAGAGTTTTTTCTGGTAGACTTGGAACTTTGTAATAACACAAGAACTTACTGAAAAAAAAGAATCCCAATGATGATTTTCTAAGGCAAAATGCCTCCCACACTCAGA
>CM053771.1:205255127-205274342 GCA_028658325.1 Potorous gilbertii | reverse complement strand
AGTGCGACTACATAGCATGACTATAGTGAAAATGTGCTCAATAGGAAAGTATATGTAGAACCTATACAGAATTGTATGCTGTCATGGGTAGGGAAGGAGATAGCGGGGGGCAAATGTGGGGGGATAAAATCTTAATTTTAAGGAAGTGATTGTAGAACATTTATTAATAAATAAATAAATAGGAAATTAGTCATAGAGCTATTAGAATTGAAGGATGCAGTCAAGCAGGCAGATGACTAGCATGAATGAGAGAGCTTGTTTGTGATTTGTTTAAGATAATTCATTTGTGGGAAGCCTAGTAGGGGGAAGGCTTAGAGATGATGTTGTCCTCTTCATTGTTATTATATATAGATTTTTGTTACTATCATGGATTTGGCTTTCTGGTGTTGCGATTTGGCTTCTTGGTGTCTGAATACATGTTTTAGTTCTGTCTTCCTCATTGAGAGTCTGTTGTATTTTGTGATTCAGAATTGCACCAGGATATTCACAGCTGCCATAGACACTGTCAATATCACATTGGTGCCACAGTTGCTTGCAATATTTTCTCCTTGACCTGGAAAGTCTGGAATTTGGCTTCAATATTCCTAGGAATTTTCATTTTGGGATATTTTTGAGGAGGTGACTGGTGGATTCTTTCCATTTCTGTTTTATCCTCTGGTTATAGAATAACAGGGTAGTTTTCTTTGATAATTTCTTAAAAGATGATATCTAGGCTCTTTCTTTGATTATGACTTTCAGGTAGTCCAGTAATTTTTAAATCATGTCTCCTGAATCTATTTTACAAGTCAGTTATTTTTCCAATGAGATATTTCATAGTCTTCTTTTTTTTCATTCTTTTGGTTTTGTTTTATAATTTCTTGATTTTTCATGGAGTCATTAGCTTCAATTTTTCCGTCTTAATCTTTAAGGAATTATTTTCTTTGGTGAGTTTTGGGCTTCCTTTTCCATTTGGCCATTTCTGCTTTTTAAGGAATTCCTCTCCTCATTGGCTTTTTGGATCTCTTTTGTCATTTGGGTTAGTCTGTTTTTAAGCATTATTTTCTTCACTATTTTGGGGTCACCTTTCGCAAGCTTCTGGCTCATTTTTCATGATTTTCTTGCTTCACTCTCATTACTCTTCTCATTTTTTCCTCTACTTCTCTTACTTGATTTTCAAAATCCTTTTTTGAATTCTTCCATAGACTGACACCAAATCACATTTTTCTTGAAGGATTTGGATGTAAGAACTTTGACTTTACTGACTTCTCCTGGTGTTATATTTTGATTTTCATCACTGAAGTAAGATTCTAAGTTTAAGGGTTTTTTTCCCCAATGTTTGCTCATTTTTCCAGTCAATCATTTCACCTTTTAACTCTTTGTTAAGATAGGGCTCTGCTTCCAATGTGGAATGTGTATTGTAACCAAGCTTCAGGGGTTTTGTGTAGCTATTTTCAGAGATACTTCTAGGGATCTATAAATTTTCACTTCTTCCATTCCAGTATAATGAAAGGAGAGTTGTTCACTCCTCTCCTGATCTATGCTTTAGTTTGTAAGTGACCACAAGCACTCTTTTTTTGTCCTAGAACTGTGAGGAAGATTTCTTCTCCACTGTAGCCACAAGCTCCACTACACCAGTGTTCTTTCTTGTCTCAGGACCACTTCCCAAGACTGTGACCCAATTCCAAGCAGGCGTAAAGGAAGGAAATTCTGCCTCAGGGTCCATGAAATGATCCCTGCAATCTCCATCTGATCACCCACTAGATACCCATCTGTGGTTGAGAGCTCCCAATGCAGCCACCACTGATGTTACCCCAGGGCTTGGGCTAGACAGACTTTTCCTACTGGCCTCCTAAGCTGCCTTTGGCATCTGTGGGTTGAGAAGTCTGTCAATGATTCAATCCCTGAGACCTGCTCCAGATTTTCTGGGACCCAGTCTGTGCTGGTGAAATTTGTGCTGATCTGTGCTCCTCTCCAAGCCTTACACAATAGACCTTTCCTGTCAACCTTCTAGGTTGTGTTGGGCTAGAAATTTGTTTCACTCTGTCATTTTTGTGGGTTCTGCTGCTCTAGAATTTGTTTAGAGATATTTTATTGGTATTTGGGGGTTTTGGGGGAGAGCTCAAGCAAATCACTGCTTTTACTCTGCCATCTAGGCTCTGCTCTCATTCCTTAGATACATTTCCTTCTCCTCTATACCTCTTAGAATTTCTAGTATTCTGCACATCTTAGCAAAAGCTCTAGTTTCTCCCTGAGGCTTTCCCTCATATCCTCTGCAGCTAGTTCATTCCCTCTCAAAAATTGCCTTGATGCCAATTTTGACCATTTATATACTTCTTTCTATTCCCAAGTAGAATGTAAGGTTAGGGATTATTTGGGTTTTGTCTTAGTAGCAGCAGCACTCATTATAATGCTTGATATATAACTGGTGAATCAGTCTCCAGGAATCTTACTTTGAGAACATGGAAAAGGTACTTTCTTGTTTTAAATAGTGCTTCATGATTTGCAAAACACTTTCAATTGTTATCTCATTTAGTCCTCAAAACAACACTGTAAGATAGGTACTATTATGTTCCTCCCTTTACAGATAAGGAAACTGAGGCTAAGAGAAGTTGTTACTTGTTCAGCCTCACATCGCCAGTAAGAATCTAAAACAGGATTAGAACTTCCTGATTCCAAGTCCAGCACTCTATCCGTTATGCTCCCTACCTTCCTTAGAACCATCTTAGACTACTTGATTATAAATTAAAAATAAATTCTGGAATTATAGTTCTGTCTTATTTATTACCTATGTGACTGTAAGTAACTTTATACACTTCTAGCCTCAGTTTCATCATTAAGGCGATGGAGGAGATGCTGTCTGTTTAGTTTTAAATCCTATGATCTCACATATCATGGGTGAAATAATGTCTTCTTAAACATAGTAGCTATGATAACCTACTCCATAATCCCAAGCTCATATAACAGGCTATTAGTTCCTTTTCCTCACACCATCATTAAGGAGTTCTAATAGAGATGTTTTTAGTATGTTTGTGAAATTATTTCAGAGGCTTTAGAATTCAGTTCAAATCTATTTAAACATCTTTCTTAATAAGGGTCTATGATCTATTTTCATTAGCATAGTTGGAGAGAAGGGGAGCTTATGTAATGGGGACAAAATTCCCTTTAAAATATTAATTTGGCATTGAGTTTGAATGGGTAAGGAAATAATCATAAAATCTTCCATCATGCAAATCCAACCCAATTAGTAGTAATTGAAATTCATGTTCATTAGCTATCAGTTGTCTTCCAATGAGGTATTGTCTTCTATACACCTTGTCTAAAAGTCCATGTAGCTGATAGCTTTGTCTTTGCTTATGGGATGCTAAAGTTGCCTCAGAGAAGATGAAGATGAAAAAAGGCCAGGGACTGAATGGTAAGTCCTGTCACAAAGGTAGTTCTCCTAGATAAAAGGTCAGATATATTGGAAGGAAAGGCAGCAGCTTCTCCTGTATTTTCTTCTTGGACAGAAGCCTTGACTTCCTACAGCTGTTAGCTTGGTGTCTCCATTTCTTAATTTGTTTACTCTGCCTTTTGCCCCTTGCCTTGCTTCTGAAGAGTTGGCTTTGCAGCTAAGCTGCTTTCCCCTAGCTGGCTGTTTTGCCTGAAGCAGATTGCTTAAGGGTTCTCAGGTTTCCCAGTTTCTATTTACACCAAAAGACCTACTGTTCTCTTTATCCAGGCACCAATCTCTTTTTCTGTTAAGGATGGGGACCTTTGCTTCCTCCAATAATAGGTTTTAAATCAGAAGGAAAAGAACTTTAACTCAGTTGGTGTGGAGGGCAGAATATAGGGTGCAATAAATAAACAAAGACTTGGAAGGTTTTTGTCAGCCCAAAATACTCCCTATGATTGTGTTTGATAAAATAGTAATAATTACAGTGATGGCTGAGGCTTGCAACTGAAAACCTGCAATTTCCAACAGCTGTGGAAGGACTAGGACAGTTAGCAGTCAGTATAAATAAAGTGTAAGTCTCCCTACACCGAGATTCCCCATGTATGTAAATATCACCCTCCCCCTCTTTAAAGTAAGCTGCTCAGCCATGGTAGTGTAAAGGCTGATGTAATTTAATATGTTTGTATTATGAGCTATCTTCAGGGTATTAGAGGCTTGTGTGGGTTTAAAAAAATAGAAGATAATTAATAGAATCTTGTTAAAATATAACTTTCTATTCATCAACTCAGTTTTATTTTGCCAATCACATCGACCACCACCTCCTAATACCATGATTACAGCAACATAGAGTTGTTTTTTCTTGTTACATTAGAAAGCAAACTTCTTGTGGGTAAAGTCTCTTTTCTCCCTGCACCCTCACTCCAGTGTCTAGCACGCTGCTTTGCAAATAGTAAATGTTTAAAGTATTCAGCATTTACAGAGCACTTGGATGTTTTGAAAGCTATTTGTAAATATTATTTCAATTGATTCTCACAACAACCCTGGGAGGCATGTGCAAGTATTATCCCCATTTTCCTGATGAGAAAACTGAGCAGCCAGAGGGTAAGTCATTTGCTCAGGGTCACACTGCTGAAAATATTTGAGAATGGATTTACATTTGGGTCTTCATGTTTTCTGGCCCAATACTCTATCCATTGTGCAACCTTACCTGCCTCTAATGCTTAATTGGAAAAAAAAGTTGGATCATAGAGTGTAATATAGATTTGGAATGGGAAAGACCTCAGAAACAACCTAAGATACTGAGCTCTCATTTTTTTGTGGGAACTGAAGTCCCAGGCAAGGAAATGACTTACCCAAAGTCATATAACTAATATTAAGTGGCCAAGACAGTACTTTAATGAATGTCTTTTGACTACAAGTCCAGTATATTTTCTCCTATACTACCCTGCATATAAGTTCCATTTCTAGAATTATTAATGGTTTCACTCTATTAGGCACATTTACTTGTGATTTTTGCCTAAATTTCCAGTTTTCCTATATGGGTGATTTTTGCCTAAATTTCCAGTTTTCCTATATGGGTGCCTGATAAAAGAATAGAAATGGAACAGACAAAGGTGTATATCTTCTGCCCTTTGAGGGTTTGGCAAATGTTACTACACTTAACAGTAATTCAAATCACACCTCTAACACATACTGGCTGTGTGACCCTGAGTTAGTCACATCCCTTCTCAGTTCTCTAGGTTACTCTCTAAGACAATCTAGGTGACAATCTACATTTGTTGAGGGAGTTTGTTGTTTTTTTCTTTTTCATACAGTTCAAGTCAAGAAGTATTAAATACTTACTATGTGCCAAGCACTGTGCTAAATTCTAGAAATAAAAAGGCCATAAATAGTCCCTGCTCTCAAGGAGCTCACAGTCTAACAAAGGGAATAAGAGGCAAATGAATATGTGTGAGGAAGACATATACAGGATAACTTGGAGATAATGGTGGGGCTGTAAATTGGTACTGCCATTCTAGAAAGCAATTTTGAACTATGCTCCAAAAGTTACTCAACAATGCATACCCTTGAATCCAGGGCTCATACGTACACAAATAAAGTATTCAGAAGTCCCTATATAAATCAGATCACATGTTCAATTCCTCTCCCAGTACAGGGAAGTACTGTTCCAGATCCTTTGGGAGAATAACAACCACTCATATTTACATGGCAATTTATACTTTACATGAGGTAGGTAAATAAGTGATAGACATGTCAGTCTTTAAGGAGCTTTCTGCCTCATAGAGCTTGGAATGTTAAAGCTATAAAGTTGCACCCATTCCTCTGGGCATGCTGAAGGGTAGGTCATAAAAAAAAGCTAGCTGCAAATGAGCTGTCTAGTCCAGCAGTAGTGGATAGGACTTAAAAACACAGGTCATCTGAGCTTTCTCCTAATTTCGATCTCCTTTCAACATGGAAGCAATGATTTCTTATTGGATTGGATCATAGAGCATAGTATGATGACTATAGATCTCAGAAAGAGATTTATATTGTAGTCAAAGCTACAATACAATGTGGTTCATTATGCATATTCCAAGGCCCTGGGGGCTAAGTAAGACAGAAGAGGATTCATGAAAAAAAATAAAAAGAAAAGGACCAACAGAGGGGGAGGAAAGGAAGAGGGGAGGACAAGCGTGAAAGGGAGAAGGAAACCTAAAAATATTGCTAGTCTTACCTAATATTCTGGTCTAGTCAGGTCATTTATAATAATCTTAACTCTTTAGAGACTTTCTCCCTTAGCATCCTATGACTGCTAAGGGCAACATTATACCTTCTACATTCTAAACTCTGTGACAGATAAAGGGGTCAATAGAAATAGCGCCTCTTTATCCTTTTTTCTAATGAGTCAATTTTTAGTCAAGGAGATCCTGCCCTGGTAACAGCATAGAAAGCTGCTGCCTCAATCTAGTCTTGAGACATAGGAGTCTACTTTCCTGAGATCTATTGTTCTGGTTGTAGCTGAGTTGGGTCAGGGTAATTTTATTATTCTCTACAATCGGAACAGCTAGAAGGTGACAGTTGTAATTATAACACCATGGCTGGATAGCTGAGCATGCAGATTCCTTTGAGTTGTACAGCACTTCCTCCATTATAGTGTAAAAGACCTTTTGCAATTATGCATCTCCTTGTTCTTTGCTTTAAAATGGATAACCAGAGGATAAACCAGTAAAGTCATCTTTGTGTTCACTTCTAGCAAGGAATCTTGTATGATCTTAGCATATGTCTAAAGCGAATCTTGTCAAAAGAGAATCTTCAAGGTTGAATTTTTGTTCTGTTAAATTTTTATGTAGTACATATGGTACTGAGGTCAAAGTGTAGTAGTTTCACTATCACCAGTGATGAGAGTAGATTGCTATAGTAAGGCTTGTGCATCTGCAGAAGGGAAACATGGCAGACATTCACAATCACAATAAAAAGCTGAATTGGATAAAAGAGCCAGTTTTCTGTTCTTGAAGCATCTTGTTTTTGTTAGGGCAATAGAGAGAATAAAGAAAGAACAGTTTAGTATAAATCCTATGACTAGAAGATTAGATTTTAAACAGGACTTTTTAACCTCAATTGTGCCATAGGTTCTTCTGTATATAAAATGAAATATATACGATTACAAAGGAAGGCAACTTTATTGAAATATAGTTATCAAAAAAATTAAACAAGAAAGTTGTGAACCATTTTTTAAGAAACCCTGTCTAGAATATACTAGGAGGAGTAAATGTAACAAAAGATAAATTAAACTAATATTAGAGAGGGATAGAAGGAATTTAGATAGAAATGTATAGGAAGAAATTGAAATAAAAATATTATAAACAAAAAATCTCAAATTATTGTTTTAAAAAAAGAAGATAAATAAAATCATAGAATTTAATAAGTAACTTCAAAAATAATTATAATATTAAATCTGAACTCCTCAATTAAAATGGAGAATAGCAAAATAGATAAGAAAGCTAACCTAACATAAACTAAACCAAACCTAACCAAACCTAATATAAGAAAAAACATAAAGGTGTAACCAGGGAAAAAAAGAGTGGGATGAAAAAAAGGGAAAACAATCCTATTCAGATGAGTCAATGACAAAAAATTGATAATATCAAGAGAAAGAAGAAAACTTTAATATTATCTTTACAGCATTAAATATATGTGTACAAAATAGGATATCTAATTTCTTAAAGGAACATCTAGACAAAATGCAAAAAGACAGTGATAGTAATATAATAATTGTAGGTGACTTCAACGTTTCTTTTACAAAACTGGGAAAATCTATTTTATTTTATTTATTTAGTTATATTCTTTAACAGACTATTGGGAAAAAATGAAGGAATGATCTATCTTCTAAGTGAAGATATAAGAGAATATCTATGTATTCATCTCAGTGTATTTTAGACAACTGATCATATCCTAGAATGTAAAGGACTCAAATAAATGAAAAACAAAGAACTATTATATATACCCATTATAAATAATGACATAATAAAAACAGTAATCAATACTGAGAAAAGGTAGAGATTGAAATGGGGGTCAAGTAATGGCATCCTAAATAATGAGTAAGTCAATGAATAGAGCATTGGAATTATAACAGTTTAAAGATAATAACAACCATTAGATAACATATCATAATTTATATGAGGGTGCTAAAGCAGTACCCAGAGGAAAATTCTTTTCTATGAAAACATACTACCAACATTTAAAAATAAGATTAATGAGAATGCAATTAAGGGAAAAAAGAAGAAAACCAGCAAACTAACCAGAACAAAAGAAGGAATTTTGAAATTCATAATAAAACAGATAAAATTAAAAATAAAAAGATATACTTTTTAAAATAAAAAGCAAAAACTGCTGCAATGTTTTAGCTAATTTTTTTAAAAAAAATCTAACTATGAGAACAAAATGAACAAGAAGAATTCAATTAATTGATATGAAAGGGAATTATTAAAAAAACTTTTATACAATTATATTCCAAAAATACTGAAAATTTCAAGGAAATTGATAAGTATCTTTAAACAAAAAAAAATTTGAAAATATATAGGAAATAGAGATTGTAAATAATCTAATCTTAACTTGAATGTCATTGTTCTACTTCTTTCTAGGCCATATTAATTTAAGTTATCCTTTCGTATTTCTTTCCCCTTCTAGAATCTTCTAGACGAATTTTTTTGCTCATGAAATTTACACTTAACTTTTTTTAACCTTTATGTGAAATATGAAATATGACCATCAGAGAAATAGAACAAACCTTCAAAAAGGAGAAGAGGAAGGGAATGCAATAAGCACTTATATAGCATATACTACATGCTGGGCACTATGCTAAAGCACTTTACAAATATTATCTCAGTTAATCCTCACAACAATCCTGTAAGGTTGTTGCTCTTACCCTCATTTTACAATTTAAAAAACTGAGGCAGACAGATTAAGTGACTTATCTAGGATCACACTGGTAGCGAGCACTGAGTCCAGGTTTGAACTTGGGTCTTCCCAACTCTGGGCCCAGTGCTCTATTTACTGTGCTATCTAGCACAGAAAAAAAAAAATCACTCATCCAAATTGATTTATAAGTAAATTCTATCAAATATACAACTTTTACAACTATGACCAGTGGCAAAGAGAGGGTAGATTTTTTTTTTAACAAAACAAGAGAGAAAATTAATGATGGGATAAGGACTGCTAGACCTGTGATTGCATTGAGGGTAAGAAATTCCTGTATGAGGAGGCTCCCTCTAACAATGCAGTTCAGTATCTCCTCTGTATCTTACAACCTTGGAAAGCTGTCCATGGCACTGAGAGGTCAAACAATTTGCCCAGAGTCACACAACCATTTTAGGTCAAAAGTAGAATTTCAACCTCAGTCATTCTGAGACACTGCTTCTCAGATTTGAACTTTAAAAAAAATAACATTTTAAAAAACCATTTACATGAATAAAATCACTAAATTTAGAATAAGAAATAAAACTGTGGAGTAGGAAAACATTTCAATCAAATATTTCTTGTAAAAATCTCACTGGTGGAAATATATATTTGACCATAAACTTCAGCAATAGAGAAAAATCATTTTATAAAAAAAGGATTTGCATGAAATTATGGACTATAGAAAAATACAAAATAATTGGATGTATTCAATACTGTTTAGGTGGCCCAATTCAAAGAGTGGTTGTTAATGGTTCCAACATCAGTGTGTCTCCAATGGGGGGTCCCAGGGATTTAGGCTTGACTCTGTGCTGTTTAGCATATCTATCAATGACTTGACTAAAGATATGGATGGTATGCTATTCATGTACAGGTAATCCAAAACTGGGAGATTAGTGAATACCTTAATGACAGAGATAGAAGGGTAATTCAAGGAGATCTTGACCATCTAGAAAGAGTTGTAAACTAAAAGTCCCAGCCCACACAGATCAAAATACAGTTCTTACCTAATTTTGATGTATTGCTTTATCAATAAATGAGCAATATACAAAATATGTGGTTTTCTAATCAATATGCAGCCCAAAGGTATCCTTGTGTATAGTTTACTGGACTTTTTTCTATTTGAATTTGATACCACTTGGTCTCTAGCAGAGGGGTGAAACTCAGTCCACCAACTTCATGGGGCCACAGCACTCCAGTGAAGCATGAACTAGATTAAAATGTAATTGAAAATTATTTTTAAAAAATAAATAAAAACACAACAGAATATTGATAATGCCAACATGTGGCTTTCTAAGTCAGTTTGAAGTTTCAAGGATTTTTGTGTACAGTTTAATGACCCTATTTCCTATTTGAGTTTGATACCATTAGTCTAGATCACTTGACTGAATTTACAACAATAAGACTGAATTCAATGGGAAAATATATATGTAAAGTCTGACACAGTTCCAAAATATCCACCCTGGTTGAAGATGGAGGAGGCATGCAGAAATTGTCCTAAAGAAGTTCTGCGTATTTTAATGGACTACAAACTCAGTATGAGTTAGAAGTGTGAGACAGCAGAAAAAAATAATGGGATGAAATCCTGTGATATATTAGAAAGCCTTATCTTCCAGGAATAGTGAGGTGTTAAGTTCCACTGTATTTGGCCTTTGGAGTACAGCCATGCTCAGTTCTGGATTCTACAATTCTACAGCTTATATACATTCTAGGTTCACTTGCTACCCTTTAGGCTCCAATATAAACTCCAAATTTACCTGGTTATGGTGAAAAATGCATTTTTTCAGGTTTGCAAAATGCAAAGTATTCATCACTGCAAAGAATCTAGGAAAATAATTCTTCATAGACCTGTGTGGCAGTTTCTTTTTCAAATGTGTTCACACAATTAGTATATCAGTTAAATATATTATGACATATCAGTTAAGAAGTACTGACATACCCTTATTGATCAGGTGCGTTGGAAGGTCACAGGTACAATGAATAAGTATTCATAATATGCGAATATTATCCAAAAGCCTGCCTGTCACTAATCCCTTGATTTTATTCCAAGGTTTTATGCCTCTGAAAAAAATCCACTGTGGAATACATTTGTGTTCCCTGGACTCTCCCTCAAATATCTTGGCTATCCAAAAATATCCAGCACCTGTTGAGAAGGAACATTTTGCATAGTGGATAAACAGCTAACTCCTGAGGCAGAAAAGGCTAGGCTTCAGCCTCACATCTGACACATGCTGACCTAAAGACTCTTATACAAGTCACAGCCTTTCAGTGCCCTAGGCAACTCTATCTACCTTTAAGAGTTGCCTAGTATAATTATTGTAAATGTAGTCCATCTTCTAACTCCTGTTGGCACTGGCAGACTGATCCTTTGAGTTCTAAAAATTCTCAGGGCCTGTTTTCTAGTGCTCATAAATCCTCCACAATGTGCTTCTCCCCCAGGATCTTCAGTTGATATCAATTAATGAGGCAGACAATTAGCTTTTAGGTCTGGTTATTTACTATGGTAGTATAGTTGGTACAAACTTCATTACTCCCACTCTTTCAAAATCAGAGCACTCGCTCCCACAGACACATAATCTGAAAGGATTTGTTCTGTAAAACTTGGACTCAGTCAAGAGGCCGCACCCGAAGACCTAGAAGGCCACACACGGTCTTGAGGCCACAGGTTCCCCACCCCTGGTAGGCGAAAGTTGGCTCTATTTCAGAATATATAATGTGGTAAAAGAGTAACTCAGAGGCCCTGAATGCTGGAAGTATTAAGAAGCTGTGGAGTACTTAATGGTCTTCTCTACTTAATCTGCATAATATAGCTTTTCTACTGGGTTCCATGTAGGGTCCTAACACATCCTTTCCTCAGCGTGTTTAGCTTGTCCTTGACTCCTGATACAGACACCACCACCAGTTTTTGCTGTCTTGGGGACTCTCTTAGGACACCAATGAAAAACCTGAACCCTCTGACTCTTCAGAGTTTACAAGCTTCTCCTCCATTCAAGAGGATTAGAAGAGAGGGGAGAAGACGAAGACCAAGGTAAAGGCTAAGGTATGAGTTCTTCTCCTTTCCCAAAATGATTCTTTCTCTGGAGTTTGACTACAGGATTTCTCTAGTAAATATCCAAACACTTTAATCCTTGGATTCCAAAATGGTCATTGCTTTGTAGAAAACTCAGAAAGCACAACCAAGTTTTCTCAATCAATCCAGACGTACTTCCTATGAAGCTCAAATCGTCCACTGGCTTTTAGAAATTCTAAATTAAACAGGAATTTTTCAAGCCTGGTATGAAAGCTTTGATTGATGTATTGATTCAGGACATATTTTAAGGCCTTGTTAATATCTCGTTCATATTTCTGATTGATTCAGTCAAGGAGTCATGAGTCTCTGTAATTAGTGAGGCAGGGATATGGGACATTCCTCATTGATGGATCTAATGAGATCATAAACCTAGGGTCATTCATGTCAAAGTGCTTTTCTTATTGTGTTAAGCAAAATCCAAATAGTTATTAGTTGATCATTCCCAGGACCACAGATTCTATGTGACATTTTCCTTCCCGTTCAAAGGGAATAACCACAAAAACTCCCTCTGAGAGAAAAGTTCATTCCACTTTGCATCTACTGCCTTAATTGGTTTCAACTCCACAAAGCAAGGTGTCCCTGTGCCAGGACCTTCTAGTGTCCCTTCCTACTCTCAGTTGTGTATGGTTTCTCCCTTTATATTGTTAGCTTCTTGAAGGCAGAAACTGTCTTTTTGTTTAGCACTGAGACTGGCACATGATAGGTACTTAATGAAGGTTGATTAGATTGGATTGAATTGGATTAAGTAAACCTTCCACTATTAGGCAACTCCTTTATTGCACATCATGAGGACATTTTCAGTCTCGTCATCTTTTTTTTTTAATTTAGTAAGAAATAACTTTATTGCTTACCATTATCTGAAAAACCTCACCATATTCTCTCAGGGTTAGTTCATTACAATACCTTCTTTATCTTTGGTAATATTAAGCCTATCAAAATTGACTATGACTTTGTCTAATAGTACTTAGAAATGTCTGTATCTTTAGCAACATTGAGATTTATAACAGTTTCAATAAAGTTTCACAACTCCAGAGAAAATGTGGAAAAAAAATACCTCCCCACTTATAAAATGTGTAACTCAGAGAAATCTTATGCTGAGTCAAAGTCATCAAAGTCCATCAATTATTTTGATGAGGGAAAAGAGACCCTCACCTAGAGTTACGTATTTTGGCTACTGTCTGGTCCTTTGGGCATGGAATGTGTCCCTGTACAGAACTCCTATTCCACCGAGTGCCCATGGCATTATGGTTATTAGGAAGGAAAGAATTAACATTCACTTTTGAGCAGATGCAGCACTAGCTCTTCATCCTTTGCCAAAGAAAGACCTGTATCCATTGGCTCCACAGTTTCCCACTTGGCCTTTTGGAGCTTAAGATTTGAGAACATCTCTTCTTTGTCAGAATTTCTATAGTTCCTTTTCCTCATTCCTCCCATCTTCCATATCATCATCAGATGTTTCTTCATGGCTTCTGTCCTTATCAGGATCTGGCAGTGTACTTGCTATTGTCATCACTCCAATCCAGAAAGGCTTCCTCCTCTTCATCTTGAACCTTTGCTCTTTTTTTTTCCTTGCTTCTCTTCTGGGTTCCTTCTCTTTCAGCCTTTCCCCCCTGTGCTTTTGCTTTAATTTTCTTTCTGTATTCTTCTTTGTCAAATTTGACCTCTTCTTGAAATTTTTCCTATGCTTTCTCCAAGTTGATGTAAGTATCCTCATCATCCTCCTCAATTTTGTTCAAGTTGGATTTCTGTATAGGTGGTCACTGCTGAACGAACTCCCCATCTTCACTAAGGTGACTTTTGTATTCACTTTAAATGTCCTCTTCACTTCTTTTGCTTCTGTCACTTTGGTTCTTTTTCTTGATACTAGAATTAGGCAGTCTTCTGTACTGTGGATACTTTAATGTCTAATCAAAATACATTATGTCATTTCACATCAAGACCATCTTCATCCTCTTCATCTCGGTCTAAACTCTGTACAGAAATCATTTTGTCTTTTGAAGTCTTCATTAGGACATGGATGAACTTGTATTTCTAACATTTAGACTTTTTTCTGCTTTTTCCTCTCTATCCTCATCTTCCTCCTCTTATTTCTTATCTTCATTTTCTTTACCAACAATACTTGCTAGTTTCTCTTTGACTTTTTCTACAAATCTCTTCGGAATGGACATTTTCTCATCGAAATGTGCTCTAAATTGCTCCACTTTATTATTGGTGAGAGAAGAAGCAAGAGGTCCCTTTCCATCCTTGCTTTCACCATCTGTTTTGCTTATCACTGATTCTTTCATCATCTGTTTCTGTATTCTTTGAAGAAATCTTACCAGTGATGTCACAGTAAGACCAAGGGAAAGGGCATATTCAGGTAGAAGCAACTTGTTCACTTGAAACATTTCTTTATTCTTCATTAGATATACTGAATGCATATAGGACACAAAACACCTTTGAGCCCATTTTTTTAGATCTTGATGTTGGGCTAAAAATACTTCCAGTTTTTTCTGGATATCTATAAGCTTTTCTGGATTAATTTTGATTCCTTTAATGGGGACTTTGCTCTGGAAAAGTGGATAAACCATCCTTTTATCTTCAGAGGGGAGCAAAATTAACAATAACTCACCATCTTCCTTATATCTGGCTTTTCTGTCTGCTCAATGGATATAGGTGTTGGCATCCTCTGGACAATCAAACTGAAGAAACCAGTTCAGAGCTGGAAAATCTAGCTCCTTGCTCCAATGTCAGTAGCAAAGATCTCTGCAGATTTCTTGAAGACAAACTCATTATAGACTTCGATTCTTCTCATCTGCTGCTGTTTGCCATGGAGAGCAAAGATAGAAATATATGGTTCTAGCTTGCAGAAGACTTGGAATAGATACTGAACCTCTTAACAACTGGCAAAGAACACCATTCTCTTCTTTTTCTCAGATGGCTCGTCAGGAAGGAATAAAGCATACTGATCTTTTGGTGCAGCTCACAAGTGATATAATTCTGGTCCAAAGTGAGTGGCATACTATATTTTGACTTTTCGTGGACCCAAACATATTCAGAGTCCTTCAAGCTCAGACATGCAAGGTATTTCACAGACCTAGTCTGTGTTACTGAGAAAAGCAAAGTCTAACATTTTTGGGGAAGGTTTTCTATAATAGCATTCAGTGTGTCAACAAAGTCTATGTGGAAGATTGGGTCAGTTTCATCAAGTACCAATATTCGGAGATTGGTTGTTGTAATGGCAAGTAAAATAGAATCTTTTACTGTTTCTTTTACTAAAAGTTCCTCTGGTTGAATAATGTGATTAAGGAGGATTTTTTTGCACCCATTGATGGGACTGCCCATTGTGGTAAGCTTGATTAGGGTAGTTGTTTTGTAGTACCATTGAGGCACTGGGTCAGAGGCTTATGCCCTCTGGCTTTAAAAAGTGTATAAATACTCGGAGGATGAGGTTTTACTTTGGGTTTACTGACTAGAAGTGTTTCTTTGGCCAGAGAGATGCTGGGAAGCTTCCAAGGAGCCCCCTGGCTAAAACCCAGAAGTTGATGCTTCCCTCTCTGGTAACTGTGTATGTATGTAATGGTCAGATATTTTGGAAGCATGTCTGTTGACTTTTGATTTCTCTGTATTTTCTCTGAAATTTTTATTTTTATTTTCTCTGATACCTGTACTTGATTAAAGTGATTGTTAACCTCTTGAAAGTTACCTTTCCTTTTATGAATGCAGATCTAAGAACCTGTGATAGCAGGCCCCCTGTGTATGTTGGGGTGCTTACTGAAACAGTTACATGAAAATATATTGTTTCATCCATGTGTTGAAGAATCTACCCCGATATGCAAATAAATATATTTATTTGGTTGATTCTCTCAGGTTCATGTTTCAGATCCATTAAAAATATGGAATGCTTCACGAATTTGCATGTCATCCTTGTGCAGGGACCATGCTAATTTTCTTTGTATCATTCCATTTAGTATATGTGATGCCAAAGTGAGCATCAATCTCCTCATTTTGCTTCAGAAGATAAAATCATGTGAAAACTCAGCATTGAAGTCAATCAATATTTGAATTCCTCCTTTTAATTTCTCCACCTCAAGAGTTCCTATGACTGACGAGTTGCTTCTCTCTTCAAGATAGACATTCTATTTCTTTACTGGCCTCATCCCTCTTGCTCTAAGCTCTATTCTACTTTTTGAGTTAGCTTCTGTCCCAAGGAAGCCTTAGTGTGAAATTTTTAACTGAGAGTTTATGTCTATATATTAAACCCAAAGATTGGAAAAACTATGTTGATAGTAAACATATCGCTACACTTTATACTCATACAATCTGGAGACTGGCATTTCCTGTTCTCTCTCAGTTGCATAGGTAGGCTCTGTTGACTTTGTTGACTCTCTCATTTTATTTTTATTTAGACAATCATTTAACTGGATTATTAACCCTATTAATCAGTCTAATTCTGAAGGAACCCAATGTCCTGATAGCCAGTCCTTTAATTGTGCTTTCAAATCCTAAGTATCTTAATCAATACTCTGCTCAATTCAAAACAGCTTGTAGCTAATGAAGTTCATTAAAGTAGGCTATTAGCAACTGGCCTCCTTGTCACTTTTCTAACATAGAGGTCATTTGTATTTTTTCTTATGATAGTACTTAACTTTAAGTTATATAAAATCTTGCAATGATGGACTCCCTTCTTCCATTAGAGACCTGATCAATGAATGGCTCTCCCTAGTTTTCTCATCAAAGAAACCACCTTTGCCTGATTTGTTTCAAAAGTTCTAGGTAGAACTTTAAATATTAGATCATAGTTGACAAGAAAGATCAACTTTTAGAGATGGAGTCCAATAATACAAGGGACTAGGCTGAATTTAACCAGTGAATCTTAAGCAGAGTATGTGTAGTCAGTTGACTCTTACTTTGCCCTACTCTTTGGTTCCAATTTGCAAATTATAGACTCATGAACAACTTGTACCAACCTTTCCAGAATGACAAAGGCAGAGGTAAAATTTCTCAGGACCAGGTGGACTGTTGTGTTTGGTGCTCTCAAATACACCCAGGATAAATGGGCATGATCAATATGGGAGTTTGTTTTTCTGAACTATACAGCTAGGAACTGAAGGGTTTATATTTTCAAGTTTATTTTTTTTCCCTATTTACTCAGTTGTGGGAAGGGTGATGGGAGAGAAATGAATTAAAAATTTAACAACAAATAGAAAAATGAAGGCTGTAGGTACCAGAATATTACAGTGAATTGATTATGAGAGGACATCATTTGAGCTTAAATTTTGTTTCAACTTTGCTATATAGTATTATTCGAAGTGAATGGTTCCAAAGAAGAGATATGAAAAGATACCCCTACCCCACTTCTGTTCATATGCAAGAGACACATCTGTGGAATGTCACATATATTTTCAGACTTTTGATGCTCTAATCCAATTTTCTGATTTTCCCCATAACCTCTCTTTTCATTCTTTTTAAAAAAATGTAAATAAAAATAAAACTAAATAAAGTTAAAATTAAAATATTATTTGTTCTACGGGAGACCTCTCTAGAAAGGTGGGAAAGGGTACTCAGAAATTTTGTTAATATTAATTTTTAAAAATCAATAAAATTATTTTATGAAATAATAAAAGTTTTAACATGTTAATATATTTTTCACTTTTATGCTTTTTTAAATAAAAAGGAAAAACAAAAGGGTTGCCCAATAGAACCTCACATAGCTACATCTGTGTGCTTTTTCTGAGGACTACTTAATTTAGCCCTCTCACCACTGCTAAACCAGAGACTCATAATAGTCACTGATCTCATTAATCTTCAATAAACCTATAACCATATTAATATGGCAACTTACTTGCTTCACTGATATTGATTTACTGTACTAACCTCAGCATCCTATACAGTTCTGATTTGTGTTTTCCTGTAAACTCTCCAAACAGGTTCATCGATACAGTAAGGATACACAAGACACTTTAGTGTGTCCTCTTACTGTTAAGCTCAATTGTATTTCCCTAGTTATCAGGCTAATGAGAATGAGAGGTCAGTCTTAGCAGAAGTAATGAGTAAATGCAGAAAGGCACACATTCTCCTTTTTAAAAAAAATAGTAAATAGTCAAATTTGGCTGGAGCCTAGGGTATCCTATATATAATATTCACCACAGCCCAAACTGCAAAAATCTATCTACCTTTCTATACATAGTTATCTAGTGATAGGTATCTGTAGATAGATATGTTTAATTATAGTTCATTATCCTTTTATTCTCAAGTTTTCTAGTGAGGATAAAATTATTACATTTAAAAATATGAAACTATGGATATTATGCAATACTCTTATCTTTTAAAGTTGGGATTAAGCAGGAAATGACTTAAAGGGCAACAGCAATGCTTCATAAATAATTAGTTCTTCTGTCTCAAGATTAATGTCCGTCTGTCAGGAAAAAGGTGAAAGAAAACATGGTACCATAGACTGTGGTCATAAAGTAAACATAATACCTTGACTAATATACACAATGACTGGCACGGAGTAGTTCCTTAATAATTGTTGATAAGGGGGGGCGGAGTCAAGATGGCGGAGTAGAAAGACTCACATATGCTAGCTCCAAACCCACAGCCCATAGATCTCCTGTAAAAAGAACTCCCAACAAATTCTGGAGAAGGGAAAGTCTCACTGAAACACAGTGAAGGAGATTTCCGTTTCAGAGAGCCCTGAAAAACCAACTTCAAAAGTCCATTGTGCACTGGACAGGAGCAGAGCCCAGCCCTGCCCTGACTGTGCAGCACTGAGATGAGTGAGCAGATCCGAGTACACTTCAGGGACGGAATCTCCAGTGGCTACAAAGGTCCCTCCACCCACAGACACACAGGTCCATGAGAGAGACGTCTGGATGGGCCGAGAGGGGAGCGGGGTGTCTTCATGACTTGGGCCCCCTTGGGAGGCAGCAGCAGAGGCAGCGGGCAGCCAGAGGCTCCCAGAGCAGGCAGGAGCTCAGCAGTAGCTCCATTACAGGTTTCCACATAAATCCCCTGAGGGAACTGAGCCTGGGAGGAGGGCCTGCCCCCACCTAAGAACCTGATTTAATCTTACACTGAATACCAGCTGGGCCGCCAAAAGCCCTGAGGCTGAGGAGCAGCATTTGAATCTCACACCCCAAGCACTAGCAGGGCGGATCTGGAGGCAAGGTAGGGTGGAGAGGAATCTCAGAATTCAAGTAACTGGCTGGGAAAATGCCCAGAAAAGGGAAAAAAAATAAGACCAGAGAAGGTTACTTTCTTTGGGAACAAATGATTCCAACCTTCCTCTCTGACGAGAAAGAAAACTGCTTACCATCAG
>CM053771.1:205243382-205254627 GCA_028658325.1 Potorous gilbertii | reverse complement strand
CAAAAGGGGAGACAATTTTGGAACCCAAAATTTTGTGAAAATGAATGTAAAAAGTTAAATAAATAAATTTATATTAAAAAAATTATTGTTGATAATAATTGTTGATTGAGAAAATGCCAGTAGATTTTAAATGATACCCCAGTAAACAGTGGGCAGTCCTTTGGATTTTGCAGTTAATTCTGATACAAATTGATGGCCTTTTTAGGGAGATCCTTGCTGTCTTTTAGTAGAATGTCACGAATTACATGAGTGGTAGAGTTTGAAGACTGAATCTCTAAGAGGATAGTACCATGTAGCACCTTATTAATAGTGGTTTTCTATTCCTAGTTTCACTTCTCCACATTTCTCTATGTTCTGCCAATTGATAGGTCTGAAGAATGAATTTCTAGATAAACTATGACTTCTGTTGTTTTGTACTTGGAGACTTTGAAAACCCTATAGAAATGTAAGTGTTCAAGAAGAAAAGGATCAATGAAAAAGTTGTTAATCTGGATAAGAGCTGTGCCCAGAAGTCCTGGTGCCCAGGACACCCTGGGTCAATCAACACAAAAGGTCTTCTCAATATAATTTTACCTCTAATTTTTTTTAACTTCAGCTGAAACATAATAGATTCTGTTCCATCACCTTACCTTTACTCTGTGTGTATTTCTCTGCTTCAAGTGTGTTTCTTATAAACAACATATTGCAGGATTATTATTTTCCATCCGCTCTACTATCTGTTTCAATTTTATGGAAGAGTTTCATTTACAATCAAAGTTATGATTATTAGCTGTGTATTTTCCTCTATCCTATTTTTCCTCCTGTTTATCCTCTCTCTTTGCACCCTTTCCATCATCACGCGTGTTTTGTTTTTGTCTACTGCCTCCCCAGTCTGTCCTCTCTTCTGTCA
Organism: Potorous gilbertii; assembly: GCA_028658325.1. Classification (NCBI taxonomy): domain Eukaryota; kingdom Metazoa; phylum Chordata; class Mammalia; order Diprotodontia; family Potoroidae; genus Potorous; species Potorous gilbertii. Next base: position 205,253,738 of record CM053771.1, on the reverse strand, counting down.
GTTCCCACCCCTTTCACCGTTACTAAATCTCCTCCCTTCATGCTTTCTTGTTGGGTAAGATAGATTTCTACATTCAAATGATTTTTTAATATTATTCCTTCTTTGATTCAATACTGATGAGAGTAAGGCTTAAATGATGCCCATCACCAACCCTTCCATCTTTCCCTCTACTGTAATTGGTTTTTTGGCCTCTTCACATGAAATAATTTACCCCATTCTATATGTTCTTTCCTTCTAGACCCAATGTACTTCTCTTTTTCATCCCTTAATTATTTTTTATGATATTCTCTCAAATTCACCTTATAACCGTACCTTCTATGTATATTCTTTCTAGCTATACTATTAGTAGTACAATTTCTAAGAATTATAAGTCTTCAGTCTTTAAGAATTATAAGTGTTCTCTACATGGGAAGACAATAAACAGTTCCCTTCCATTTAATACCTTATGCTTTATTTTTTTAGACTTCTCTTGAGTCTTGATACTGGAGATCAAAAGTTTCTTTCAATTCTAGTCTTCTACTTATGAGAGCTTGTAATCCTTGTATTTCACTGAATGACTACTTTTCCCCTTTATGTATTATGCTTAATTTTTCCAGGTAGGTAATTCTTGATTGTAGTCCTAGCCCCTTTGACTTCCTCAATATTGTGTTCCATGACCTTTGATCTTTTAATTTTGTAGCTGCGAAGTCCTGTATAATACTGATTGTAGCTCCCCAATATCTGAATTTTTTCTCTGCCCATTTGCAGTATTTTTTCCCTAGCCCCAATAGTTCTGAAATTTGTTTTTACTGTTCCTTGGAAGTTGTAGTTTGGGATTTCTTTACTGAGGTGATTGTTAGATACTACCAATGACTATTTTGCCTTCTAGTTCCAGGATATCAGAGCAGTTTTCTTTGTTAATTTCTTGAAAGACACTGTCCAGGTCCTCCTTTTGATTGTGGTTTTCAGGTAGTCCAATGATTCTGACTGTCTCTCCTGGATCTTTTTTCCAAGTCAGATGTTTGTCCAATGAGATATATTACATTTTCTTCTATTTTTTCATTCTTTTGATTTTGTTTGGTTGATTCTTGAGTCATTAACGTCCACTTGCCCAATTCTAACTTTTAAGGCATTGTTTTCTTCAGTTAGCTTCTGTACTTTCTTTGATTCTTTTAAATTTAAGTTCTGCTCCTGGAATGGAAGGGACATTTTTGGGCTTCTTATGCCAAGGGATGCAGGAGCAGGCTGTTTACCATGTGCTGCACTGATGTTACCCTGAGGCTTGCGGGGGGCCCTGTTATCTGATACTGTGCTGAGGGAGTGGAGTGGGGAGTGGCTTGTGCTCCTGGAGTCCCATAGACTTCTGGCAGCTTATCGGGTGTTGAGCTAGTGTCCTAATGGTGGTATCTGATGTGTGCTGATGCTGGTGGTGTTTCTTCATTTCCATGGGGCTACACTGAAGCACTTGGTGCTCTGATTGCTGGAGGACATGTTTACTCAGGCACCTGTAGAGATGGCATCTACCTGTTTGCCTAGAGCTATACTGAAGCACATGGTGTTTCTCAGTGTGCTCTTTCTCTTGGCTATGTATGTGGGGGCATTCTCCTGATTTGGTATTTGCCTGCTCCACTGCAGTGGGGCTCAGGAGTTCCTACTGTTTTGCTGAGGTGGGACTTGCTGCCAGCTTGCTGGGATGTTTCCTGTCCTGGATTGTGTTCCTCTTTTACCTGAGTGAAACAGATCTTTCCTGATAAACTTCCATGTTTCTTGGGCAAAAATATTGTTTCACCCCATCTTTTTGCTGAGTTTGCTGATTCAGGATTTGTTTTAAAGTGCTATTTTATGGTTGTTTGGAGGTAAATGTGGGAGAGTTAGGGAAATTTGCTGCTTACGCTGCCATTTTGGCTCCCAAAAGTCGGTCCATCAAGATAACTTTTTAAGAAAAATTTAAGCAAATCAAAACAACTGTGAGGCACCAAATCACATCTATCAGATTGATTAACATGACAAAACAGAAAAATGATAAATGCTGAAAATGTGGAAAAATTGGAATATTAATGCAATGTTGGTGAAGTTCTGGACTGATCCAACATTCTGGAGAGCAATTTGCAACTATGCCCAAAGGGCTGTAAAAAGTTTGCATACCCTTTGGCCCACCAATACTGCTTCTAGGTTTGTATCTCAAAAAGGTCAAAAAAAAGGGAAAAGGACCCACATGTATAAAAGTATTTATATTAGTTCTGTTTATGGTAGCCAAGAATTGGAAATTGAAGGAATGCTCATCAATTGGGGAATGCCTGAACAAGTTGTAGTATATGAATATAAAGGAATACTATCGTGCTATAAGAAATGACAAGTAGGTGGACTTTAGAAAAAACTTGGAAAGGCTCATATGAACTGATGCTGAGTGAAGGGAGCAGAACCAGGAGAATATTGTACACATTTATAGCTACTTTGTGCAATGACTAACTTTGAGAGACTTTTTTCTTTTCAGTAACGCAAGATTCTAAGACAATTCCAGAAGACTCATGCTAGAAAATGCTACCCACATCCAGAGAAAGAACTACAGAGTCTGAATGCAGAACATACCATTTGTTCTGTCTCTTTTTCTAAAATTTATTTTGTTTTGTTTCTTCTTTCTCATGGTGCATTGTATTGGTTATAATTATTCTTTACAATATGACAAAAGTGAAAAATGTTTAATATGAATGTTCAATATGTAGAGGCTATATCAAATTGCATGTTGTCTTGAGGTGAGGAGGAGGAAGAGAAAATTTAAAACCCCAAATCTTGTGGAACTGAATGTTAAAAACTAAAAATAAATTAATTAATTTAAAAAATAAAGGAATGATAGACAATATAAAACACTTGGAAGTCTACCTGCCAAGAGAAACCTAGAAACTATATGAACATATAACGTTTTTTCCACACAAAGTCAGATCTAAATAATTGGGAAAATATCAATTGCTCGTGGGTATGTTGAGTCAATATAATAAAAAATGACAATCCTAATAAAAGAGAGAAAAATGTAATTCCCAGGAATAAGGAAAAATAGAAGAAAATAAGAGGAGAAAAGTCAGATCTCAGAATATAAATTTCAATCACAGAGGTCAGGAATCCCAGTCACTGCACAGGGGTGAAGAAGTAGAATTGATTAGTGACAGTGTGCCTAGGACAGTCAGGGATGAAATTCCCTGGATTGCAGCCACTGTGGGGAGGAAGTGCAGTATTTGGCAGCTTCCTATTTTATACAATTCTTCTTCCTAACTAGGTGCTAAGCTTCATTGTTTCTACCTGCTGAAGGGGTAAATGTGCTTTCAGGACCCTCTAAATTTTAGCACCCTGCGGTAAAGCCCTGTTGCTTCAATCTAGTTACAGCTCTAAATGGATAAAGGTCAAAGGAAATTGATTCTCACTTGCCAAATCCTTAAATCCCTTTTTCATCTAGTGTACCTTTTCCCACTGGCACTGTCCAGCATATTTCACACATCACATTCATGTCAAAGACAACTTGATTTCAGGAAGTAACACATTTGTGTGAATTTCATTTCCTTTATAAGTTAGGAGGATGTTTTTTTCCCACTTAATGTAGAGATCTCATTCACATTTTCTGCTTTGCACTCTGTCTCCTTGGGAACTACTTTGTTCATGCATATCTTTTAATGTCACGTCTCCTCATGACTTTTTGGTATGTATGTCCTGGGCTTTCCTCAAATAATAAACCCTATGGCCTGTTGGTTGTATGTTGTAGATATGTATCCTGGGCAACAGCCACAATACACCCTGTTGTCTTGGCAGCGCAAATACTTAAAACACTGTGCTCCTTCTCCTAACCCTGTTAAGGCTGTCTATTTTGGCACTGACTGACAATGAGCGCAATAAAGTGTAAAGATGCCTGTTGGCATCAATATGTCTTTGCAGTCACAGAGGAAATGCTCCTTGCTGGAGAGATGACCTTTCAGCATTTTGTACTGGAGTTGTTGATCTAATCTCATCCATAGTGGTGCTGACATAAAGCATGCCAGTGACATTAGACAGGCATCTGGAGCTGTCTGACTGTGGGAAAGTCATTGGAAATGTAAGCAAATTAGGTAAAATTCATAGAGCTGCTGAACCTTGCCAGACCAGGTGTGATTTTGGAGGGCAGCCCTGTAGAACTGCACATAAAAGCAGAGCAGATGGTAAGAGCAGGATATGAATTGGGAAGGTCTGGGGCAATCACAGGTCAAATGAAATTTCCAAAGTTATTTACAAAACAATTTAAAAATAAAAACCAAAGCACTTTTATTTTTGTTTTGGTGTTTTGGTAAGAGGGAGTGCCTAAACATGAAAAGTGGAGTGTATTTTTTCAGCCCTCTTTTTGTCTTCTATTTTTCTTTGTCATAATTCAATTTAGTAAAGCCATAGGCATTTGTGGAGCACCGCCTTCTACATGAAGTCTTCCTAATCATCCCAATTGTTAGTGTCTCCCTTTCCTAATTACTTTGTTTTAATTTTGTATGTATTCTTTATATGTACTTATATTTAAATATACTTTCTCTCATGACAGAAAGCAAGCTCCTTGAGGTCAGTGTGATTTTCATTTTTATCGGTGTAGTCCCATTAATGAGCACTGTACTTGGCTTATAGAAAGTACTCAATAAATACTCTTCTATATGCTTTCTTGATTGCCTGGTTGCTGCTGTCCTTATGCCACCTCACCTCAAAAAAGCTTATCATATCATCAGACTGATGACAAGATGATGGGTTCGTAGGAAGAGATGGCAGGGACCATAGAGCCAATGTAGACTAACCACCTCATTTGACAGATGAAGATGCAACCGGGGAAGTTAAGTGACTTGCCCCAAATCACATTGCTACTGAGTAGTATAGGCAGGATTTGAAGTCAGGTACTTTAACTCTTAGTCCAACAAACATTTTCTACCATAACACATTGTCTCCCCTATACTGAAATAATTTTATTAAAATTAAAGAACATTGCATGAATATCAAGGGCAGCTAGGTGGCACAGTGGATAGGGCATTGGGCTTGGAATCAGGAAACCTCTTCTTCACATGTTCAAATCCAGCCTCAGACACTTATTAGCTGTGTGACCTTAGGCAAGTTACTTATTGCTGTTTGCCTCAGTTTTCTCATCTGTAAAATAAGCTGCAGAAGGAAATGGCAAACCCCTCCAGTACTCCAGACCAGGAAACTCTAAACCCGGTCATGAGTGAACAACAACAATATTAACATCAAAATGGAAATGTTAATGATGTGAAAAGGCTGTTGACTTTAGAACCAGAATAGTGGGTTCAAATCCTGTCATTGTAACTTACTACCTGGGTAACCTTTGAAAAATCTGTTTAAACACTTTAAACCTCAACTTCCTCATTGGCCAAATAAGGGAACTGAATTAGATGACCTCTAAGATCCCTTCCAGGATTCAGTCTAACCATTCTATAATAGTTATCTGAGAGATTAGCAAGATCATGAAGGGTAGAGAAGTGGAGAATTTTCATTTCACACAGGCAGAGAACTAAGAAAATTTGGACCAGATCTATTGTTTCCTTTGTATAGAGAACTCCCTGAGAGACCATCTGGCCTTGTGAATAGAGGCCAGCACAAGAATTAGAAAGGCCTATGTCCAAGTCAGTCTGAGTCTCTATACTCATAAGTGTTCTGCATCAGCAGAGGGAGTTTTCTCATTGAGAGTTTCCTATCCCATGAATGCACAGGCCTGGTTGAAAACAAAAAGTCAAGATGAGTGGTGCTTACCTTTTACCAATGTAGAGCATCTGCGCTGGAGTTTATATTTCAAGAGAATTGCCTGGGACAGGGAGAGGATAAGTACTTGCCAAAGTTCTATGTCAAAGATGAATTTGAATCCAAATCTGCTTGGATCAGGGACTGATTGTCCATCTGCTATGCACACATCCTTTCAAGGGCATAGACACATTAAGAAAAAAAAAGAATTGGAAAAGTCCTTAGAAAACACCTACTCCAATGCTTTCATTTTACAGCTATTGAAACTTGAGCCTTAGGTTAATGCCTTGCTGAAAGTCATGGAACTAGTTAGGGACACATCCAGGATCTATTTTCCGAAACCTCAAACCTGTTCTATTAAAATAACATGACTCTGCCCAGATGTTGGAGTGATCAGATTCCATCTCTTCTTTTCCTAAATCATGTGTCATCCTCCTAAGTGGAAGATTTTCCTTAGATATTCCTATATCTATTACAACCAAAAACTTTGTCTAATGTATGGGAGGAAAAATTCTTCAGATAGTTCATTCAAAAATAAATCTGTCAAATGAGTTGTCTCAATTAAATGAACCGGAATATATTGATTGTCTTAAAATATGTTTGTATAGATTCAATTCTGTGTGTGTCACTAATTTTGTGAGACTTCAGTTGTAAAAAGTGATTGTGAAATCTATTTCAATTGATATAGGTCATAAACAAAGAGATTCAGTTGAATTTTTTTCATGTAGTTGCTAGAGGTGTAGGTGGTGATGGTAGCTTTTGTTTTCTAAGAAAGGTAAGGATTCTAAGAAATCCTATTACATATGCCAGGTTTAAAAAAATAATCATAGCACCATGGAACCTGGATAACATGAATCTAATTCTAGACAATACTAGATATTTAGAGGGCTTTGCAAATTCTTACCGCATGATTTTCTGTAAAGACTTTAACAAGAATTTACATGGCAACAATGACAAACTGAATGGTTACTGATATAAAATTAACCAGGACACCTAGATTTTTTTTTAAATGTCCCAAAGTTCATTCAGAGATGGTATTGTACAGAAGAATGTTAGCTCCATGAGGATAGGGAGGAATTTCTTTTTATCTTTGTATTCTTAATTAAACGCTTAATAAACATCTGTTGAATTGTTGAATAGTCATGTTTGAGAAATATTTATTGAGTGTGAGGGAGAAATAAAATATAACAAACTTTTAAAAACATGTCAAAGCAGATGGTCTCATCTAATGTAAAAATTATCTACTCTCCTTGAGTAAGAGATATCTGCAACTGTCTAAATGGTTAATTCAACACTACTGCCTTAGATCAGACGGACTTCTTTAAAAACTGCAAAAGCAGGGATATTCTGGGAAGATGATGGCATAAGTCAGAAATTTCGAGGCTCTCCAGATTCCTCCACAGACAGAAAATCTCCATGAAATAAACACAGAGCACTAAATCCTAAGGGGCAAAGTAATTGTTCTCCCTAGAAAATTGAGAGGACTTGTGAGAGGATTCCAGGGGCTGAGGTTTGGTATGATTGAAGTGTAAATACCTCTAGGCCAACTCCACTGAATCAAAAATGAGTAGGCCTAGGGGGAAGCTAGGTCTCAAGGAATTTCACCTTAGGAGCTTTTACATCACAGTCTTAGGAACTTCAGCCTCATCAACTTTTACCTCACAAACTTCCATCTGAAGAAGAGCAGACTCTGAGTGAGGGAAGATTGAAGGACTCTCTGCTGTTTCTGGAAGTTAAGCCTAGTGGTGCTAACCACAGCAAGGGGAAAGGGAAAGAGGAGGATCAAACACAAGCCAATGCAATATTCACAGTGCCTATGGTAGCCATGAATATCCTAGTGCAATTTTGAATCATAAAACACAACAGACTCTCCACACTTAAGACAGAACTAAAACATTATTTAGACACCAGAAAGCCAAATCCACCAGAGCAACAAAAATCTACACACAGCCACCATGCAGAGGACAATACCACCTAAACCTTCTCAGCTTCCCACAAACCAGCTCCACTAAACAAATCACAAGCAAGGTCCCTTAAACAAAATCACAGACAAACTCTCTCACACTAACCAGCAGCCTGCTTGCCTGCATCCTTCCTAGCTCTGACTACTCTCATGACCAAATTTCTTCTCAGATATTTTGTATTACTGCCTCTTCCTGTTCCACCCTTCTTGTTCTACCCATTTAGCAAGCTTCTCCCACCCAACCACATGTGATTTAGGACTCCACGTGATTTAAGCAGATCACACAGGTCTATTAATGAATGGGAAATATCTTCTCACTTAAATTACCATTACAATGCCCTACCCCAGTGAACAAGAACATGTTTGGGACAGATGAGTTGGGACTGAAGGGAGGAAGAAGGAATCCCTAAGGTTGAGTGCCTGGACAGAATTCAGAAAATCCCAGTAACAAGGACTTAAGACCTAGGCAACATTACACTCATTACCATAGAAAGTGAAGCACACAGTGTGTGTGTGTGTGTGTGTGTGTGTGTGTATATGTGTGTGTGTGCATGTGAGAAACACACTTGATAATTGGACAAAGGATATGAACAGGAAGTTTTCTAATAAATAAATCAAAACAATTCATAGTGATATAAAAATTCTCTACATCATTGATTAGAGAGATATAAATTAAAACCATCTTGAGATATCAGTTATGAGACTGACTTGTATATTCTAGAATGTTTACATCAGCTGTCTTTGTAGTGGCAAAGAATGGGAAATTGCTGGAATGCAATTGGGGAATGGCTGAATAAACTGTGGTATATGATTGTGGTGGATACTACTGCACTCTAAGAAGTAATGAGCTCGATGACTTTAGAAAAACATGGAAAGTCTTGCAAAAAATAATGAGAGAAATGAACAGAACCAAGAGAACATTGTATATGGTAACACTAATATTGTTTTAAGAATGACTTAGAGTGAATAAGTTAGTCTATCTATTATAAATAGCCAGATTAATTATAAAGGACTGTATCAGTAAGCACCCCTACATACACAGGGGGCCTTGATATCACAGGTTCTTAGATCTGCATTCATGAAAGGAAAGCAACTTTCAAGAGGTTAACAATCATGTTAATCAAGCATATGTATCATTCCTTTAACCAAGCACATCTATCATTCACCTAGTTCAGAGGAGTCAGCACCCTGAACTTCAAGGAAAATACAGAGAAATCAAAGATCAACAGTCATGGTTTCCTCTGCCTGATTTCAACAAACAGGTCCAGCTGCCTGACCATAGTTATGATAGAGGGAAACACTAGACGTCTGGGTTTTCAAAACCGGGAGTGAGAGGCTCCTTTAGCAGCTTTCCAGAGTCCTCATCTGACCAAATAAATACTTCCAATCAGTAAGCCCCAAAATAAAACTTCCCCTCAGAATATTTATACACTTTCAGAGCCAGAGGGCATAAATTTCTGACCCCTGTGCCTCAACAGAAAAAAATGCCAAAAATACTTGGGACCCTCCTACAAAGCAACTCCCTTAATCAAGCTTCCTTCAATGTGCAGACCCATCAATCGGTGGGGAAGATCTTCTTTAATTACATTATTCAATCAGAGGCACTTTGAGTAAACAAAAAACAGAAAAAGATCCTAATTTGATTGCCATCACAATGGCATAAAAAGAGACCCTATGTGTATCCAGAGAAAGAACTGTTAAATTGAAGTATATGTGTAACATTTTTACATACATATATGTTTGTATAGTATATGTGTATGTATGTGTGTGTATATGTATGTGTGTGTGTGTGTGTGTGTCTAATGGTAGCCATATCTAGGGCAGGGGCAGGAAAGAAAACAGATATTCACATGATATTTGTATATTGGAAAAGAATAACAAGTTGTGCATAGTAGAATTGTAGTTTCATGTGAAAATCATCTTTTTTTTTTTATTGTACTATGTTGCAAATACACTTGTTTTACTCCATATATTAAAACTTAAATTAAAAAAAATGAAAAATGTGTTTGATCCTTTCCTTTCTGGTCCCTGAAAAGAAGATTTTTGTAAATTAATTTATTTTTAAATTTCAACATTCATTTCCACAAGATTTTGAATTCCAAACTTTCTCCACATCTCTCCCCTCCACCCACCTGAAGACACCATGCATACTGATTACCCTGTCTCCCAATCTTCCCTTTCTTTTATCATACCCCTCCCTTCTGTTTCCCCATTTTCTCTATTTTCTTGTAGGGCAAAATAGATTTCTATACCCCATTACCAGTATTTCTTATTTCCCAGGTGCAGGCAAAAACATTCTCAACATTCATTCCTAAATGTTTCAGTTCTCCCTTGTCCCTCCCCACTGATCCCCACTGTGAAGGCAAGCAATTCACTATAGGCTATACATGTGTAGTTATGCAAAATACTTCCATAATAGTCATATTGTGAAAGATTATATTTCCCTCCATCCTATCCTGTCTCCCACTTATTCTATGCTCTCTTTTGCTCTTGTCCCTCCCCAAAAGTATTGACTTTTAATTACCTGCTCCTCCAATTTGCCCTCCCTTCTATCATCCTCTGCATAGCCCACTTTTCCCCTTCTCCCCTACTTCCTGTAGTGTAAGATAGATTTTCATACCAAATTAAGTGTGCAAATTATCCCTTCCTTAAGTCAAATATGATAAGAT
>CM053771.1:205202505-205243282 GCA_028658325.1 Potorous gilbertii | reverse complement strand
CCTACATGGAAAGATAATATTTGTAACTCTTGAGACTTTTCTCAGTATTTAGGTAGTTGGAGGGATTTTATATATATATATATATGTATATATATATATATATATATATATACATATATATATATATATAAAATCCCTCCAACTACCTAAATACTGAGAAAAGTCTCAAGAGTTACAAATATTATCTTTCCATGTAGGAATGTAAGCAGATCAACTTTAGTAAGTCCCTTATGATTTCTCTTTCCTGTTTACCTTTTCACGCTTCTCTTGATTCTTGTGTCTGAAAGTCAAATTTTCTCTTCAGCTGTGGTCTTTTCATCAAGAATGCTTGGAAGTCCTCTATTTCATTGAATGACCATTTTCCCCTGTAGTATTATACTCAGTTTTGCTGGGTAGGTGATTCTTGGTTTTAATCCTAGTTCCATTGACTTCTGGAATATCATATTTCAAGCCCTCTCATACCTTAATGTAGAAACTGATCAATCTTGTGTTATCCTGATTGGATTTCCCAGTTTTTCTGCTTCCTTCCTAATCTTGTTTGCACTGAGTTGGTTTGTGCAAAAACTTTTCAATTTAATGTAATCAAAATTATCCATTTTGCACTTCATAAAGTTTTGTATCTCTTGTTTAGTCAAAAATTTCTCCATTCTCCATAAATCTGATAAATACACTATTTCTTGTTTATAGTATCGGCCTTTATACGTAGATCATGTATGCATTTGGACTTTATTCTTGTGTATGGGGTCAGGCATTGGTCTATGTCCAGTTACTGCCTCGCTGTTATCCAGTTTTCCCCACAAGTTTTGTCGAACAGTGAATTATTACCCCAGAAGCTGGGGTCCTTGGGTTTATCCAACAGTAGATTGCTAAATTCATTGAATACTGTGTCTTGAGTACCTAACATATTCCACTGGTCTACCTCTCTGTTTCTTATCCATTACCAAGTGGTTTTGATAATTGCTGCTTTATAATACAATTTGAGATCTTGTAGGGCTAGGCTACCTTCCACAGAATTTCTTTTCATTAATTCCCTTGTTGTTCTGGACCTTTTGCTCTTCCAGATGAATTTTGATATGATTTTTTGTAGCTCTAGAAAATAATGACCTGATAGTTTGATTGATATGGCATTGAATAAGTAAATTAATTTAGGCAGAATTGTCATTTTTATTATATTTGCTTGGCCTGCCCAAGAGCAATTGATATTTTTCTAGTTACTTATGTCTGACTTTATTTATGCGAAATTTTTTCGTAACTGTATTCATATAGTCCCTGTGTTTGTTTTGGCAGGTAGACTCCTAAAATGGAATTTCTCTTTCAATCTCTTGCTGTTGCTCTTTGTTAGTAAAATATAGAAATGCAGATTTGTGTGGGTTTATTTTGTAACCTGCAACTTTGTCAAAGTTATTTATTCTTTCAAGTAGTTATTTATTTGAATCTCTGTGATTCTCTAAGCATATCATCATATCTGCATAGAGTGATAACTTAGTTTCTCCTTTGTCTATTCTAATTTCTTCAAATTTGTTCTCTTTTATTGCTGCAGGTAACATTTACAGTACCATATTGAATAATAGTGGTGATAATGGAAATCCTTGTTTCACCCCTGATCTTATTGGAAATTCCTCTAGCTTATCCCCATTCCATATAATACTTATTGAAGGTTTTAGGAAGATACTACTTATTATTTCTTTAGAAGTTCCATTTTTTCCTGTGCTCTTCAGCGTTTTCAATAGGAATGGGTGTTGTATTCGGTCAAAAGTTTTTTCTGCACCTATTGAGATAATTATGAGTTTTCTGTTAGGTTTGTTGTTGATATGATCAATATTGCTAATAGTTTTCCTAATATTGAACCAGGTCTGCATTCCTGGTATAAATCCTATCTGATCAGAATGTATTATTCTTGTGATAAGTTGCTGTGTTCTTTTTGCTAAAATCTTATTTAAAATTTTTGCATCTATATCCATTAGAGAAATTGGTCTATGATTTTCTTTCTTTGTTTTCATTCTTCTTACTTTAGGTATCAGAACCATATTTGTAACATAAAAAGAATTTGGGAGCACTCTTGCTTCCCCAATTTTCCCAAATAGTCTATATAGTATTGGAATTAACTGTTCTTTAAATGATTGATAAAATTCTCTTGTAAATCCATCTGGCCCTGGAGATTTTTTCCTAGGGGGTTCATTGATGACTTGTTCATATTCTCTTTCTGAGATGAGGTTATTTAAGTATTCAACTTCCTCTTCTGTTAATCTGGGCATTTTATGTTTTTTAAAATAATCACCCATCTCATTTAGATTGTCAAATTTATGGGCATATAGTTAGGCAAAGTAATTTCTAATTATTGTTTTAATTTCCTCCTCATTGGACGTTAGTTCACATTTTTCATTTTTGATATTGGTAATTTGGTTTTCTTCTTTCTTTTTTAAAAAATAAAATTGGCCAAAGGTTTATCAATTTTGTTGTTCTTTTCATAAAACCAATTCTTAGTTTTACTTTTTAGTTCAATAATTTTATTAATTTAAATTTTATTAATCTCTCCTTTGGTTTTCAGCATTTCTAACTTGACATTTACTTGGAAATTTTCATTTAGTTCCTTTTCTAGCTTTTTCTGCTGCACGCTTAATTCATTGATCTCTTCTTTCTCTATTTTATTCATGTATGCAATCAAAGATATAAAACTTCCCCTAAGAATGGCTTTTGCAATATCCCAGAAGATTTGGTAGGTTGTCTCATTATTGTTATTCTCCTGAATGAAGTTGTTGATTGGTTCTATGATTTGTCGTTTGACCCACTCTTTCTTTAGGATTAGATTATTTAGTTTCCAATTAATTTTGGCTTATCTTTCCATGGACTTTGATTACATATAATTTTTCTTGCCTTATGATCTGAGAAGGATGCATTGACTATCTCTGCCTTTCTTCCCTGGACTGTGAGATTTTTATGCCCTAGTACATGGACAGTTTTTGTATATGAGCCATGTATAGTAGAGAAAAATGTATTTTCTTTCCTATCTCCATTCATTTTTCTCCAGAGATCTATCATATCTATCTTATCCAGGGTTTTATTCACCTCCTTAACTATTTTCTTGTTTTTTTTGAGGTTAGATTTATCAAGTTCAGAGAGTAGTTGGTTGAGGTCCCCCAGTGGTATAATTTTGTTCTCTATTTCTTCTTATAACTCCCTTTGTTTCCCCTCTAAGAATTTGGATGCTATACCACTTGGACCATATATGTTTAGTAATTACATTGCTTCGTTGTCTATGGTGCATTTAAGTAGGATATAGTTTCCTTCCTTTTCTCTTTTAATTAGATCTATTTCTGCTTTTTCTTTGTCTGAGATTAGGATTGCTACCCATGCTTCTTTTACATTAAATGAAGCACAATATATTCTGCTCCAGCCTTTTACCTTTACCCTGTGTGTATTCCCCCATTTCAAATGTGTTTTTTGTAAACAACATATTATTGGATTGTGGTTTTTAATCCATTTTGCTGTCCATCTCTCTTTTATGGGACACTTCATCCCATTCACATTCACAGTTATGGTTACTATCTGTATCTTTCCCTCCATCCTCTTTCCCCCTGTTTGTGCTTTTAGTTCTCCCTTCTCCCTCTCTATAATCGATTGACCACTGTTTTCCTCAGTCTTCCCTCCCCTCTTTCAGCCCCTCTCCCTTTTATGCCCCCTTTCCCTTACTCATTATTCCCTCCCTTTTAACCTTTCCTCTATTTTCTGTCCCCCTTCCTCTCTTACTGCCTATAGAATTAGTTAGATTTCCATATACATAATTGAGTTTTTGTTCATTCCTTGAAAGAAATCAGATAACAGTAAATATCAAACCGCTCATCTCTCTCCCCTCTTTCCCCCATTGTAATATGATTTTGTGCCTTTCCCTGTGATGAAATCTACCATTTTCTGCCTCCTCTCTTTCACATCTCACACTCCAATCCCTTTACACCCTTAAATCACATTTTTATCATCAGATCCTTTACTGTATATCCACTACTTCTATCTATGTATATCCCTTTTATATATCATGACGAATATACAATTCTCAAAATTATCAAGTATCATCTTCCTTTATAGGGATGTAAACAGTTTACCCATATTGAATAACAAGTTGATTTTTCCCCCGTTTACCTTTTTATGCCTCTCTTGAGAGTCTAATTACCCATATCACCAATCTGTCCTTCCTTCTAACACCCCTCCCTTCCCTTATCCCCATCTTCTCTTTTTTCCTGTAGGGCAAGGTAAATTTCCATACTCCATTACCTGTATTTCTCATTTCCTAGTTGTATGCAAGAACAATACTCAACAGTTGTTCCTAAAACTTTGAGTTCCAACTTCTCTCTCTCCTTCCCTCTCCACCCATCCCCACTGGGAAGGCAAGCAATTCAATATAGTCCATATCTGTTTAGTTTTGCAAATGACTTCCATAATAGTCATGTTGTGTAAGACTAGCTGTATTTTCCTCAATCCTATCCTGCCCTGCATTTCTTCTGTTCTCTCTTTTGACCTTGTCCCTCCCCAAAAAGTGTTTACTTTTAATTACTCCCTCCTCCCATTTGCCATTGCATTCATCATCCCCCTGACCCTACTTATCCCTTTCTCCCCTACTTTATTGTAGTGTAAGATAGATTTTCATACCAAATTGAGTGTGCATGTTATTCCTTCCTTAAGTCATATATGATGAAAATAAGCTTCACTTTTCCCCTCTCACCTCCCCACCCCTTTCCCTTCCATGAAAAAGCTTTTTCTTGCCTCCTTTATGAGAGATAATTTGCTGCATTCCACTTCTCCCTTTCTCCTTCCAATATATTCCTCTCTTACCCTTAATTTTATTTTTTTAGATATGCTTCCTTTCTATTCAACTCATTCTGTGCACTCTGTATGTGTGTGTGTGTGTGTGTGTTTATAATCTCTCCAGCTACCCAAATACTGATAAAAGTTTCAAGAGCTACAAATATTATCTTTCATGTAGGAATGTAAATATTTCAACTTTAGTAAGCCCTTTATTATTTCTCTTTCCTGTTTATCTTTTCATACTTTTCTTGGTTCTTGTGTTTGAAAGTCCAATTTTCTTTTCAGCTCTGGTCTTTTCATTAAGAATGCTTGGAAGTCCTCTATTTCATTGAATGATTATTTCCCCCTGTAGTATTATATTCAGTTTAGCTGGGTAGGTGATTCTTGGTTTTAATCCTAGTTCCATTGACTTCTGGAATATCATATTCCACGCCCTTTGATCCTTTAATGTAGAAGCTGCTGGATCTTATGTTATGCTGATTGAATTTCCATAATATTCAAATTATTTCTTTCTGGCTGTGTGCAATATTTTCTCCTTGAAAATACTGGGAGCTCTGGAATTTGACTACAATATTCCTAGGAGTTTCTCTTTTTGGATCTCTTTCAGGAGGTGATTGGTGGATTATTTTAATATTTATTTTTCCCTCTGGTTCTAGAATATCAGGTCAATTTTCCTTGATAATTTCATGAAAGATGATGTCTAGACCCTTTTCTTTTGATCATGACTATCAGGTAGTCCCTTAATTTTTAAATTGTCTGTCCTGTATCTATTTTCCAGGTCAATTGTTTTTTCATTGAAATAGTTCACATTATCTTCCATTTTGTCATTCTTTTGGTTGTTTTGTAATTTCTTGATTTCTCATAAAGTCATTAGCTTCCATCTGCTCCATTCTGATTTTTAAAGAACTATTTTCTTTAGTGAGATTTTCCATTTGGCTAATTATGCTTTTTAAAACATTCTTCTCTTCATTGACTTTTTGGATCTCTTTGGCAACTGAGTTAGCCTGTTTTTAAAGATGTTATTTTCTTCAGCATGGGTCTCCTTTAGCAAGCTGTTGACTATATTTTCATGATTTTTTGTATTACTTTAATTTCTCTTCCCAATTTTTCCTCCACTTCTCTTACTTGATTTTCAAAATCCTTTTTGAGCTCTTCCATAGCCTGAGACCATTGCATATTTATTTTGGAGATTTTTGAAGCCTTAACTTCCTCTAAAGGTATGCATTGTTCTTCCTCATCTGAAAGGATGGAAGAAAATATCTGTTCACCAAGAAAGTAACCTTCTATAGTCTTAATTTTTTCCCTTTTTTTGGACATTTTCACAACTGTTTACTTGACTTTTGAATCCTTTGTCAGGAGGAGGATATGTTCTGAGGACCTGTAAGGTCTCAGTTCCTCCAAAATGGCACAATCAAGGGAGAGGCATTTACTCTTCTCCTGTCTTGTGCACTGCTCTGGGAGCAACTAAAAACTTCTGCCCAGAATCTGTGAGCAGAATATCCTCTCCCTAGCTGCTTCCAGCTCCACTATGCCAGTTTCCTTCCTCACTCCAGGGCTGTGTTCATTACTGAGATTCAGATCAGTTGCTCAATTCCCCCAAGGACTTTAGGTCAAGCGCTCCAAAAATGGACACAGCTGCTGCTCTCTCTGTCACTGCTACCTGGGATTGGATTAGAGGAGGACCCTGCTCCCTTCTCACCCAGTTGAAAAAGTTTTATCACTGACTTTTAAAGCTATCTGGCATTTGTGGGTTGAGGGATCTGAGAATAGCTTCTGCTGCCAGGGATTATGCCCCCAAGTCCAGTTCTAGTCCTTTTCCTCCTGGTGGCACCCAGTCAAGGCTGGGCTGTGATCCGCTCCTCATCCTGTGCAATAAAACTTTCCTGTCAGCCTTCCCGGCTGAAAATTTCTTTCACTCTATTGTTTTCTGACTTCTGTTGCTCTAGAATTTGTTTAGAGTCATTTTTCCTGGTATTTTATGGGTTGTGGGGGAAGAGCTGAAATATGTGCATCTTTCTACTCTCCCATCTTGGCTCCACCCCTGTCTATAGTTATTTTAAATGGAAGTTCTTTTTCTATTTCTTGCTGCTGGGTTTGTTGGTAATAGATAGAAGTACTGATGATTTATATGGGTTTATTTTTTTATCCTATATCTTTTCTAAAGTAAATAATTAATTTAAGTACTTTTTTAATCTGATTGTCTAGGATTTTCTAAGTATACCACCATATCAACTGCAAAGAGTGACAGTTTTGTCTCCTCATTGCCCATCATAAATTCTTCAATTTCTTTTTCTTCTCTTATTGTGAGAGCTAATATTTCTAGTACAATATTGAGTAATAGTGGTAACAATGGACATCTTTGCTTCACCTCTGATATTACTAGGACAGCTTCTAACAGATCCCCATTAAAGATGATGTTTATCTTTTCTTTCTCTTTTTAACTCTGTCCCTCCTCAGCAGTGTTTTCCCTCTGAGCACCACCTCCTTCATTCTACCCTCCCTTTTATTACAGCTCTCAATTTCTTGTTTCTCTTTTCTCTCACTTTCCTATAGGTAAGATAGATTTCAATACCAAAATAAATTTATATGTTATTTTCTCTTTGAGGATTAAGTTTCAAGCAAGGTTCAACTCATCCTCCCTTCCTTTTTACACTACTGGGTCTTTCATGTCTGTTCATGTGACAGAATTTATTCCATGCTGCTTCTCTCTTCCCTCTTCTCCCAGTGCAAACCTGTTTCTCATCCCTTAGTTTTTTATATCATACCATCAAAGTCAACTTATAACTGCCCTTCTTTCTATATATACTCCTTTAACAGCCCTAATAAAGACACCATTCTTAAGAATTATTAGCCTCATCTTCTAATGTAAGGATTTTAAAAATGTAACCTTATTGAATAACTTATGTTTTTTTCTTTCCTTTTTTACTTTCCTTCTTTTCTTTCCATTTACTTTTTTGTACCTCTCAATCTTATATTTGAAAATTGAGTTTTATTTTCATTTTTTGTCTTTTTATTTGGAATGTGTGAAAGTCCCCTATTTCACTGAATGTCATTTTTTCCCCTGAAAAATTATGCACAATTTTGCTGGTTAGTTGATTCTTGATTGTAATCCAAGTTTCTTTGCCTTTTGGAATATCATATCCCAAGTCCTCAAATCCTTTACTATAGAAGCTACTACATCCTGTATAATTCTGACTGTGACTCTTTGATATTTGAAATGTTTTTTTTCTTTCTGCTTTCAGTATTTTCTCCTTGACCTTAGAATTTGGGAATTTGGCTACAATATTCTTGGGAGTTTTCATTTTGGAATATTTTTCAGAAGGTGATTGGTTGATTCTTTTAATTATTATTTCACCCACTGAGATACCAATGCAGTTTTCTTTGATAATTACTTGAAATGTGCTGCCTGTGCTCTTTTATTGATCAAGGCTTTTAGGTAGTTCAATAATTTCTTTCTTTATATTAATTTATTTATTTTAGTCAACATTCATTTCCACAAGATTTTGAGTTCCAAATTTCCTCCCCATCTTTCTCCCCTCACCCCACCCCAAGATGACTTACATTCTGACTACCCCTTCCCTCAGTCTGCTTTCCCTTTTATTACCCCATCCACCCTGCTATCCCTCTGCCTCACTGTCTTGCAGATTAAGATAGATTTCTATACCCCATTGCCTGTACATGTTATTTCCCAGTTGCATGTAAAAAGTAATTTTTAAGATTTTTTAAAAAAACTTGGAGTTCCAGATTCTCTCCCTACTTCAAATCCCATCTACCCTCACTGAGAAGGGAAACAATTCAGTGTAGGTTATCCATGTGTATTTATGCAAAACACTTCCATAATAGCCATGCTGTGAAAGACTAACTAAATTTTCCTCCATTCTATCCTGCCACAATTTATTCTGTTCTCTCCTTTGACACTGTCAGTTTTCAAAACTGTTTGCTTCTGACTACCCCCTACACCAATCTGCCCCCCTTCTTTCATCCCCCATCCCCTTTGTCCTACTTTCCTATAGGGTAAGATATCCAATTGAGTGTGTATGTTATTCTCTCCTTAAGCCAAATCTTATGAGAGTAAGACTTTTTAAAGGGCAGTGAAGCTAGGATTACAACCAAAAATCTCCTAATTAGCAAAACTCTGTATCTTCCTTTTGGGAGGAAAATGGATATTTAATGAAATAGAGGACTTTCAACCATTCCTGATGAAAAACCCAGAGCTGAATAGGAAATTTGACTTTTAAATACAGTGACTTTCAAAAGAATTCTAAGAAAATAAACAAGAAAGAGAAATTATAAGAGATTCAACACAGTTAAACTGCTTATATTATATATGGAAAAATGATACTTACAAATCATAGGAACTTTGTCATTATTAGGGCAGGAAATGCGTGGGGAAGAGGTGTATGCCCCAGCAGAAGGGGGAAGGGAGAGGTAAATTATCTCATATAAAAGAGATGAAAAAAGCTTTTACAATTGAGGGGAAGATTTTTGGGGTGGTGGCAGGCAATGCTTGATATTTCATTGGAATTGAATGAAAGAAGGAATAGCATGCACATTTATTTATCTATAGAAATATATATTACCCTAGAAGTAATTAGAAGGAGATAGAGTTAATACAGGGGGGTTGGGCTGATAGAGGGACTTTGATATACAGAGAGACAGAGAAAGAAGCAGAGAAAGAATAAATGGAGGAAGGAAGTAGGATACAGTGAAATATGCAGTTAGTGACCAGAACTGTGAATAGAATGAACTCACTCATAAAATGGAAATGGTATCAGAATGGATTAACAAATAGAATCCTATGATTTGTTGTTTATAGGAAACATACTTTCAGCAGAGAAAAATATGGGGCTGGGGTAGAATCTATTAGGCTTCAAATGAAGTAATAAAAAAAAAGCAGAGATGGCAATCATGATCTTGGACAGAACAAAAAAAGACCTAACTAAAAAGAATAATCATAGCAATTACATTTTGCTAAAGGATATAATGGATTTTGAAGTAATATCAATACTAAACATATAGGTACCAAATGGCATAGCCTCCACATTCTTAAAGGAAAAGTTAAATAAGTTACTGGATGAAATACAATAAAAAGTAAAATTATACAGGTAGGACCTCAACTTTCCCTCTCAGAACTAAATAAATCTAAGCAATAATTCAACAAGAAAGAAGTTAAGATGAATACAATTTTAGAAAAGTTAGATGTGATAGAACCTCAGAAAAAAATAAATGGCAATAGAAAGAAATATACTCTTTCTTCTCAGGGATACATAGCACCTACAAAAAATGACTACTTATGAAGGCACAGAAACCTTACAATCAAATACAAAAAACAAAAACATTAAATACTTTCTTTTCATATTATAATGCAATAAAAATGCATTCAGTAAAGAGCCATGGAATCATAGATTAAAAATTGATCAGAAACTACATAATATAATGCAATAAATGAGTGAGTCAAGGAAAAAATCACAGAAACAATCAATAATTTCATTATAGAGAGTGACAACAGTGAGACCACATACCACAGTTTATGGCATGTAGTCAAAGCCATAATTAGGGGACAAATTATATCTATAAATGTTTATATCCAGTATAATAAAGAACAGATAAATGAATAGGGCATGCAAGTAAAGAAAAAACTAGGAAAAGAACAAATTCAAAATATCTAATTAAACATTAAATTCTGCAAATTAAAGGAGAGATTAGTAAAGCTGAAAGTAAGAAAACTATTGAATAATTAAAATAAAAATAATAAATAGAGAAACCATGGATTGATTTGATGAGAGAAAAGAAAGAAGAAATCCAAATTATCCTTATCAAAATGAGAAGATGAATTTGTCACCAATAAAGCAATTATTTGGAACTATTGTACCCAATTATTTGCCAGATGAATGAATATTTACAAAAATATAAATGGCCTGGATTAACAGTAAAGGAAATAGAACCCTTATTTATACATTAAAGGACATAACCAAAAGCATATTAGGGGAGCTTGGGATAGTTTACCTGTCATATCTGTGGTTAAGGGAAGAATTTCAAACTAAATAAGTGATAGAGAATGTTATCAATTATAAAAGATAATTTTCATTACATGAAATTAAAAATGTTTTATATGACAAAACCACTGCATTCAAGCTTAGCAAGGAAAGAAAACTTGAAAATATTTTTTTTACAGTGTCTCTGATAATAGCCTCATTTCTCCAATGTATAGAGAAATGAGTAAAATTTATATAAATACAAGGCATTCCCCAAATGATAAATGGTCAGAGAGTGTGAGTGGGCAGGTTTTACAAGACAAAATCAAAGTTATCTATAAAAGTGCTCTAAATCACTATTGATCAGAGAAATGAAAATTGAAACAACTCCAAAGAACTATCTCTCACATATCAAATTGGCTAATATGACAGAGCAAAAAAAAAGTGACAAATGTTGGAGAGCATGTGGGAAAACTGGCTCATTAATTTATTGTTGGTGGAGTTGTGAACTGATCCAACACTTTTGGAGTTCAATTTGACAAAGTATTGATAACAGCTCTTTTTGTGGTGACAAAAAATGGAAATTGAGAGCTGTGATAGTGTTGTTTTTTTGTTTGTCCTTCATTCTTGAAGAGGCCCATGACATCAAGATGATGACATGACTTGCAGTTGACTTTGACCTGAGTGAGAAAGGGCTGGGAAAGGTCACCAACCTCACCATCTTTTCTTGAGCCATCTGGGTCCAGTGGCATGATATTCATCAGGACAACTGGAGATGGCCCAGAATGCCATGTGAAACCTGGCTCTTTCAGGCTTAGGTCTTATAACAATCTTGCTTTGAATGAGATACACTCATTCAGTGAATAGACTTCTTTAAGCTACACAAGAAATGACTCTTTTAATAAAAATCAATCAAGCTGGGAGGGGAAGACCCTCAGGGTTCATGAGTAAAAGAGAAACAATTACTACTTAGTTATTATATCCACTCTGTGCTAGGTTAGGGAGGACTTGTCCAGTCTATAAGCTCCAAAGTGAATTGGATTTAAGGTTTTATCTTTGAGCAAGAAATGTAGCCAGTAAACCCAGAGGAAAAAAGGCAGCTTTTGGCCAGCTTTTTCCCCTGGGCGGAACACCAGAGGAGGGAAGGGAAGGGGAATAGTGGAAGAAAGGGGCGGGTAGGAGAGGAACTGATACTTCCTCCCAGATTGTATTTGTCCTTCATTCTCCAAGAGGACCATGACATAAAGATGATGATATAACTTGTAGTTGACTGTGATATATGATTGTGATGGAATATCATTGTGGTATAAGAAATGATGAGTAGGATGCTTTCACAAAAAAATCCTGGGTAGACTTACATGAACTGATGGAAAGTGAAACAAACAGAACCTTTAGACTATTCAACATGGTAACACCAATATTATGTAAGAAGCAACTGTGAATGATTTAGTTATTTTCAGCAATACAAAGATCTATTCTAAGACAATTCCAAAGGACTTATGGTGAGAACTGCTATTCGTTTACAGAGAAAGAACTGAGGAAATTTTAATAGAGATTGAAGCTATTTTATAAAATGTTTAAAAAAAACTTTGTTTTTCTATTTTGTTTATTTTTTTCACAGCATGATTAATATGGAAATTGATTTTACAATATTGTATTGTATAACCTTTATCAAATTGTTTGCTTTCTCAAGGAGTGGAGAGGTGAAGCCTCTCCACAAAGAGAATGGAATTTGGAATTCAGATTTTAAAAAAATGTTTAAATTATTTTATATGTAATTGGTAAAAAAAATAAATATTTAAGGAAAACATTGATTTCAGACAATATTAACTTTTCATAACACATGAAATCTATAGCATCATAAATACTGTACAGCAAATACAATTCTTAAAACTAAAACTTTTTTTAACCTGTATCTTATCTTCCACTATGTCAGATGGCAGTATAATGGCATCATACTATACATGATATAGCTGTATGCCTCTATACTTCAACCATCCTCTGAAAACAAAGGAAGAGACTGCTGGGACTGTTGTAGCTGCTGTTGGAAGATTTGGAGGCTGGTGAGGTCTCCACATTTCCTCCAAAACTCTGTTCTTCTAGGCTGTTGGATGGCTTTGGAAATCATGCCGGTCGCACCAGTTTGAAATAATCTTTCATCAGTGTTTGTTTCATGGACCATTTGAGATATTTAAGGGTTTTCAGAGTGTGGGAGCATAGGAGACTGTTTAACCTTGAGGCTGTAATCATGATCAGATCAGCAAACAATGAAAATGTGCAATAAATTCACAGGGAGCTCTTTATAAAAGGAAGGTGAACAAGATCTGTGAAGGACCTAGTAGGATACAAACACTCCAAAAACTTGAGGGTATATAAGTCTCATTTTTTCCCCTCTGCTGACCATAGCCATGATGGTCACAGTTGCCAACACAAAAGTAAAAATGAAGTTACTAATAAAATTATGGGAATGTTTGAAGTGGGGGAAGGATGAGGATTGACTGCATGTACTTTCATTCGTGGAAATTGCCTTCACTCCTATAGCTTCCTCTATCATCTTTCTGCTACTGACAACAAAATAACCCTGGGAGGTAGATACTACTGTTATCATCCTATTGTACAGGTGAGGAAACTGAAATAAACAAAGCGTAAGTGACTTTCCTGGAGTAACACAGCTAGTAAGCTGTGTGACATCTGAGACCAGATTTCAACTTTACTCTTCTTGACTCTGGACCCAGACTCTATGCACTGTGCCATTAAGCTGCCAAATACCTGGATATTCCATGGCACCTCAAGCCTAATATATCTAACAATGAGATTAACTTTCCCTTTAAATCTGCTCTTCTTCTTCTGATGTCACTGTTTCTATCTGTCACCATCTTTCTTCTATTCAAAGAAGCATTGTAATAAAGTGGAGAAGCCATCAGCTTGAGAGTCAGAAGACTTGAGTTCCTATCTTGTTTTTGTTATCACTGTGTCCCAAGCAGTGTAAGTTTCTAGGGTAGGTTACTTGCTAGAGCAATGGTAGAAGGACTCAAGGTGAGGTCAAAGCATAGAATCCTGTAGTCGCTATTTCCTCTTTCTGAAAGAACCATTCCTCACATGCCTGCCTGTCTGCATCCTACATCATCCCCCATCCCATTTGACATACTATTTCTTCTACTCTTTTAATATTGTCTTAGCTTCATGGTTGGACCCAATCTGACACAGAGAGCCCTTGGTTATTCATTTGAGGTATAAATATAAGACCCATATCAAAACAATAATCTTCCAATGGTTATTCCAACCATAATGGAAGTCAAGAGTCAAGAAGCTATGGGTTTAAATATGACCTCAGATATGTTCTAGCCATGTGACCCTGGGTAAGTCTCTCAACCCCTGCATGCCTCAGTTTCTTCATCTGTAAAACAGTAATAATTATAGTACCTATCTCCCATGTTTGTGGTCAGGATCAAATAATATCATGTCCTAGCTCTACTCAAATACCTTCATTTTCACCCCACTCAATAGAGTTCAGATAGTTTGTCTGATATTCAAGGTCTTCCACAGCACAATGCCACTCAATCTTTTCAGTTTTATTTCCCTTTTGCGCATTCCGTATTCCAGTCAAAGTGAATCACATATCAAGAATACAAATACAAGCAAAAAAAAAGATAGCCCCTGCTTTCAAGGAGTTTCTATTCTAATAAGAAAAGGCAATATATAAAGATTAGTTGGAAAGCAAGGGAACAGGTAGTAGAACAGCCTGGGCATATGGGGGTGGGTGCGTGGAGTGGAAAAATACTCTCCCTTCTCATCCCCAACACATATACAGCATACTCCATATTTTCCTTCCTCTGTGCCTTCACCCATACTGTCTCCTATGTCAAGAATGTCTTATCTTGCTTGCTTGTTAATTTCTTAAAGCCCATGTCATATGCCATGTGGATCCTTACCTAAAGTGCTCTATTAGCAATGACCTTCCTTCTTGGGCTGCACCTAGCATTTCATTTTGTATCACTAATACTTGTCTTGGCATCTTGTCTATTATAAATATTTGTGCCTGTGTCATCACCTTCTGACCGGTTATAATAACAATAACATTTATATAATGTTTCCTATGCCAGGCACTAAAATAAGCACTTTATAGTTATATTGGAGCCTCACCACAACCATGGGAGGTAGGTACTATAATTAGCTTTATTTTACAGATGATGAAACTGAGGCAATAGGGGGTTCAGTGACTTGCCCGGGGTGACATAGCTAGAAAGTAACTGAAGTATTTAAACTCCAGTCTTCCTGATTTTAGACTCAGAACTCTAGCTATACTGTCCTCTGAGAGCTAGGACTTAGTGTCTACATTTTCTGTCTCACCCAGTGATTATACCTAATTTATACTAAGAAGAAATGTTTGATAAAAGAGTAATTAAATTGCCCATCCTTTTTTCCCCAGTGTAGTTATTTAGATAATTACTATATGACAATTTGTCATAGGCTGCTCCAAAAGGTACACTTATATTGGGGATGTGGGAAAGTTTCTTCTATAAATTTTATAGATATATGTTTGTCTTTATGTATCTCTTTATTCTTGGCTATCCTAAGTACAGCATGCATACAGTATTTTACCTGGATCCCCATCATTTATTTCCCTTTCTTGCTACAAATCGAGTTTTCTTATTGTCCATGTTACTAGTTCCTCCCTTTATGAGTCTCAAATCATCTCCTGAACTAAAGATCCTTTCCCTTTCTCTAAGTGTTTTTTGCCTCTAGCTCAGATACCCAGGTTTCCATTGATCTCTCTCTTTTTTTAATCTTAAAAACATTTGACCTCTCCTGGAGGAGTTTCACCACACTGACTACTAAATGCAGATCATACTGCAGTGTGAAATAGTTATTTGGCTTCAGACAGGGTTCAGCATTTGAGAGTGTGTGTTTGAATACATAATTTATTATTGGTGTGGGTTAGAGCCTGGAAGGTATAAATTAGGGACATTGAGTTGTTCATTAATTATCAGGTTTTGTGACTCTAGTATGCTGAATAGCATCCAAGTGGACTAAAAAGACCCTCTTAAATGACCTAGGGATTTTGGAAAAAGTCAATTCCATCCTTTAAGTTAGCAAATGTCTTCTGTGGGTGAAAGATCAAGCTAATTATTCTTTGTTCTCCAATTCATTTCCACAACACTTTTTTGGTAATCTAAGGCCCTATGTCTAGTATAGAGTTAACATTGGCTATGTGACTGAGAAGCTGAGCAGGGCAGCAAGCAGAAGAATTCACTTTTCTTCTACTTGGGAAGGCCATGTTGCCCGGCATTGGTACTTGGAAAGTCAAACTCTTGACTATATTGATGGTTATATTGGTTCTAGTGATTTATTATAGAAATATTTTTCCTATTTCCTATTTCATGAAGAGGGGACTCGTTCTGAAACCATGGCAGCCTGAAAATTGATTTTCTGAATTCAGAAAAAAATAAATGAGAAATATTGAATTTGGTAATATTATATAGCATAGTGTGTAGTATGTTACATATAGAAAGTAGATAGATAAATAGATTGATAGATAGATGGATAGAAAGAACTAAAATGGACCTTAGAGATCATCCAGCCCGACTCCCTCATTTTACAGCTGAAAAAAACTGGACCCCAGCAAGGTTGAGTGACTTGCACAAGACCACATAGGTTGTAAGAAGGAGAGAAAAAATTAGAACCAGGGTCCTTGGATTCATTCTACTCCAAAATGCTAAAGATTCTACTCTTTTTCAGTCTATATTCACTAAATTTTTCAGTTTTCAACTTGCTTGTGCATCACATAGTTTCAGTCTTGGTTTGTCCTCTCAAACCAAGTGCACTCAACAGGAAAAAAAAATGAATCGGGAATATTGCAGTCCAACTTTCCAAATGTGTTATCAGACAGCTTGTCAACCTTAAAATTGTAATGTCAACTGAAATCCCTCCCCTGGCAGTCAATCAATTCTGTCTGTCTCTTAGGCATTCAGAAAGGTCAGATGAAGAATTTTACTCTTTGCACACACTCATACTCAGACTTTCCTAGCTGACTAAGCTTGGAAGATAGGTTTGGGATTTAAGATATGGAAGAAGTCCAGTAATCCAATTTCTAAGCCAACTGGCTTTCCTTTGAAAAGGGATGTTTTGGTGGCATATATGGGAAGCACCTAGAGTTGGTGCAGTAATAATGAAAGTAGTGCCTTCATTCAATACCCATGTTGCTTTCTTTTTAAAAAGTTCCAGATAATAACACTGTGATCAAAATATATGAAGCACTCTCTCAATAGTTACAATAATTTTCTTTTGCAGTAAAGTCTTTCTATGTAAATTAAGTTACTGTAATTGATCTTAATGCTATATAATACTATTAAAGTGTAGATGGAGTAAAAGTCACATTTGTAACTTTTGCTACATTGAAAAAAAAGCTTATTTTGTATCAGATTGAAATTATTTTCACATCTAGTAGTTCATTTTATTTTAATGTCATCAAGAATTTATTAAGTACTTATATGAATGAGAGGTAGTGTTTTATAGTGAATAGAAAGCCACCTTTGGAATGAGAAAAAACTGGGTTGAAGTCCTCACTCTGACACTCAGTAACTATGTGACCCAGAGTAAGCTTCTTAAATCTGAGCATTTCATAGGCTAAATGCAACATTAAAGGAAATTCTTCACCAAAAGCTCCAAATACTGATGAAATCAGAGGTCAGCTCTCTACCCCTTGTACCAAGTCCTGTGGTAGGAAGTGGAGTAAAGAGGGGCCTGAGGAAAGGAAAATTCTAAACTCAACATTTATTAAGTTTCTGAGGAATGTGAATACTTAGAGTGAAATTCTAAGTTTATGTTCAATTTACTTGAATTGTTAGCGACTGCAATCCTACTTCATTCAGGACCCATTTAGTAATCGTCTATGTCCATTATATTCCATAAAGGAAGAATTGGGGAGGTGTTGCAAGGGTCTTTAGAGACTGAGATATTAAGAAATAGCTCTTAAATAATAGTTCTCTGCTATAAAATGTCAATTGTATGACCCGAACAGTAAATGCACTAAGTACCACCCAGTTATTTATTATCTGGCAGATATGAAGTAGGCAGAGTTTAAATGACCATCTCCAGTGAGTAGTATATCAATTACGATATTTCTAATCCAGCACTTCTTTCATAGTGGGTAATTATAATGTGCAATAGAGTTGGTATGTTACAGATCAAGAATGATTCTTTCATAATGACCTATTGTACCCATAAGTTTCCTCGGAGAATTCTCCTGTTTCTTCGTTTAGCCAAGTGATCCAAGAGCTTTGATATTTTGACTAAAAAGTAACTTAAGCTTCAAACTTTAAGAGAACAAGTAGAATTTAGAGGAATTCTTTTAAGGAAACTGTAAGGGAGGGAACTAGCATTCCAAATCTCCATTAGTCTCCTATGCTGAGTGGATTCACAGTGTCTGTGTGAAATAGATAAGGAATTCATGCAACAGCAAAGCAAACATGACCTATATTAAACAGATGAAATTGCTACTTTTCTGAAGTAATACCGTCTTTCAGATTTCATATCTTTCCCCTAGACTTAATACTAGCGCCTACCTCTATTTATATCTCCAATTCATCCTATACATATCTTGTTTATATGTAGCTTGCATGTTGTCTCCCTCATAAGATTGAACTCCTTGAGAGCAAGATCTGGTTTTAGTCTTTCTTTATATCCTAAAGGCTTAGCACATAAGGTGGCTGATCAGAAAAGAATAAATAAATAAGTACATTCTTGTTCTCTTGACTAGAGTTATTTTGGTGAGAAGGCTAATAATGCAAATATCTTTAATATGGGCTTCTGTTAGATTCTATAACTAATTGGAGATACTAAGACTAAATAGCGTGAACTTTATTCAACAAACATTTCTTCAATATGTAGCATATTCACCACAGCACTGTGTACATTTTGCTGATGTATTTTCAAATCCAAGACATCAACATTGCTCTGATAAAGATTCCCTTGGAGTTGACTGAAGTTTCATTCTATCTCTTACTTCATGAGTAAGGAGAGCACAGATAAATATTCTAGGACTGAATAATAGATGATCACCATATTATGTTAGAAAGAGCTATCAAATGTATATATTAATCTCATTTGTGTCTATTATTGAAAAAATTCACTATTTAATTTAACATTTTTTACATTATTTAAAAGTTTAAATGATATACCTTGATTCACATTAACCATTTTCTGTCTAAATAGTTTAAAGTTTCAGAGGAAAGATTCGACATGATAAATGTCTCTGGCAGACATTTCTGTTTCAAATAAAAGGAAAACTATATGATGCATTTCAATTTCTATTACATAATGAAATCAATAAAAATAAATGAATTAAAAATGTTGCTCATTTTTTCTCAGCATTTTTTAATTCTGAATTTTAATTTTTGTTCATTTTAATCTATTAAGGAATGCCAAAGAAAGATCCTTATTCTCATACATGAAGCATTCCTTTTAAAATTCAGACTTCTTGATTTTTCACTTCATGCTAACAAATATGGATTAATCACTTACTACATTCCAAGTATTGTGTTAGGTGGGAGGGAAGTCAAGAACGTACTGGTGGCAGAACTGACTCCCAAGACCTAATAATTGTTAAATTTTTCAGTGTGTGAGCATTTACACCCTGGAAATAGGCTACAAATCAGGACTTGATTTATTGTTTTGTTGATTGTCTAGGGTTCAGAAAACATAGAGAAAATATTAATAAGGAAGTTTAAACTTAAAATATGGCATTCTTATATTTTCCTCAGAGATCTGGTTGTTAAATATTTCCCAGCATACCCCTTGTTTAAATACAAAGACAAGAGGAAGCAATCTTTGTCCTGAAGTATCTTATATTCTACTGGTATGTCTATAATATGTACATTTATGAGGAAAAACTATGTACTAGAGAATTAGAAGGAGAAAACACTGACAACTGGAGGGGCCAAGAAAGACTTTATGGAGAAAGTAGCACTAGAGTACAATCTGGAATAAAGTTAGAGATTCTAAGACGTGGATATAAAGTAAAAGAGAAGGAAGCCTATGAAAAGGCATGGAAGTGGGAGGTGGGAACAAACAAACACATAAGCTTGGTTAATATCATTTGAATAACCACTTTATGATGCCCAGAGTTTACTCAATCCACTGTAATCCTGACAAACACAAAATCAGCATTCCATCACTGTAACTTTCTCTAGCATAGAGAATGTGTTGATTTCTTTTCAATGTAAATGAAGTAGAGATTAGCAGATGCCTACTGTACATCTTTAGAAAAACGCCTATTTAATGATTCCTCTCCTTACCTCCATGCCATTAAAGATTCTAGAAGAACAGGTAGGCTTTATTAGTATATGAAATTTGCTATTGCTGATTTGGAAGAGCATAAGACTGTCATTCAGAAACAGAATTGGGTCTAAGGGTAGATAAGGTGAACAGTTACATGGTATATAGTGCCTGGTACAAGAGGAGGAGGCACTGATTAATATTGCATTTTATAGATGCATATAGTTTTAATGGCATCAGATTTGCTCTCACTTGCACATGGGTATTCATCTGGAGGTAAGACCAGTCACAGTGAGGTGTTGATTATTCTGAAGGACAATAAAGTGGGAAGGGGGAAGATGGTAGGGAAGTACAGTTTTTAATTCCTCATTTTGACCTTCATAGAGACAAATTTAGGTCCAAATTGTCTCTCACATGGCTGTCTTTGTTTATGAAAGACCTAGATCTCAGATAAGTCTCAATGGTACGCTGTTTCTAGGGAGCACAGTAGATAGAGTATTTGAATTTAGGAATTTAGTATTTTGGTATTGAATTTAGGAATACCTGAGTTAAATCTGGTCTCAGATGCTTAGTAGATTGGTGTGTGAACTTGGGAAATTCACTTTGCAATTTTCTGTCTCAGTTTCCTTAGCTGTAAAATGGGCATCAAGATAACCTTTACCTCCTAGCTGTTTATATGACCCTGGGAAATTCACTTCACATTTGTCTGCCTCAGTTTCCTGAACTGTAAAATTAGGATCAAGATAGCCTCTACTTCTACTACAAAGGTCAAATGAGATAGGAGCTGTAGCATAGGGGTGCCATTTTATTTGTATGAGCTTCTGTGTTTTTCCCCTTCTTTCTCTTGTTCTAGTATTTTTTCTCTCTCCCTTTCCCCCTTCCTACACCTGAGCCCCCCCTTTTTGGTTGCCAGATGGTTACCACTCTATCTGGTTTTATTTATGGCTGAATTGTTCAGTTATGCATTTGTAACAAAACTGAGGACAGGAACTCTTAAATCCCCCCCTTTCTGGTGTTTCCTGATTGGAATGCATCGAAGCTTAGCATTCATACAATGAGATATTTCAGGACATGATCTTGAGCACCAGTCTATTTAGCCTCTGCATGTTGTGACTAGCTAACATTATTAAGATTTTCTTTTAGGTCTCACTGTTATTAGAATGATACTCAAATATCTGTTTCCATTTCCAATTGACAGAGCACAGTTCTTATGCTGTCAACTTGTCGGACATCAAATCCTGGGTGTCAGTAAATGCATGCAAACTTAATTCAGAAAAGGCAGAGATATTGCCTCTTGCATCAAAACATTGTTTAAAGGCGTTAGATACATCCTCCATTCCCTTTATTGAAATCAAATTGCTTCAAACTCTGGGGTACATTCTAGAGGTCATTCTATTTCCTCTGAAAAACATGAGAATTCTGCAGTTAAAATGGATCCTTGGAAAGAGTGCCAAACCTTGTTTCTCCTTTTAAAAAAATCCAATAATTTGATAGAATACTGAATATATAAAGTTTTAGCCCTTAATTGGTATTTGTTTTGATGTAGTTGTTTCTCTGTTGAATCTCCTTTTACCTATTCTTAAGTAAGGTGGACCCAGGAGGATGCAAAATTAGAAGATATTACACCTTGAGTCTTTGATCAATGCCATTCTAAATAATGTGCAAAATTTCTTTCAACAAAAGAATTGGAAAAATGGATTCAATCAGGAGAGGTTGGGTCCAATTGAGGTTGTTTAGCGTAGGGCAGGGTAAATCAGAATGGAGACTGGTTGCTAACTGTTTTCATTGAAGGCATAACTGAAGAAATTGGTCTTAAATGAAAGAGAGAGGAGGCAGATAGGACCATTTGTCCCTCGACACATTAACCTTGATCCAGAAATCCAGAAAGTTTGAACTCTGATTTTAAGAAGCACCTGCTCAGACAGCCATTTGACTGGCTGCTATTTTTATTTGCCTTGGGCATGTGTTTTTCAGAGAAGTGCCGCCTTCAGGCAGAGGCCTGGACTCCATTATGTTGGAATCTTCTGCTTCTGAGAGTCTCTCCAGGACCCCCTATTCAGATGGCGTTTGAGGGAAGCTTAAGCTTATTTAAAAAAAAAAAAACAAACTCTGCTGTCTCATTAAAGGACATACTGAAACTCACCTAGGAAAATACTTAAATATTAAAATTAAAGCAAAGGCATCTGGAGAGAAGATATTTAGGAAATTTTTTTCTGATTGAAGCAATAAATACATTTTAAAAGGGTTTTTGGGGTAGTGGCAGAAATGTCATTTCAGTGAATATTAGAAATTATTTGTGTTATTGATAATAGTAGCTCACTAAGTCAGTCCCTTAATGTTTTCGGAGGGCTCCACTTTTATCCTCTCATTAGATTTACCATCCCTCTTAGGGTGGTGCTTTTATCTCCACTTCACAGATGAGGAAAAGGAGACTAAGACAACTCAAGTGACTTGCACAGGGTTACACTTCTTATAGGTTTCTGAGGACTCAGGTCTTTCTAGCTCCAATTCTAATATTCTGTCCACTGTTCCATCTAGCTGCTCCTAATAGACTACATAGTATTCATGGTTGCACTTTTTCCTTCTTAGTAACATTCATAATTTATTAAAAAAGTAAAATAATTGCATTTACTTTTATCTTAAAATTCTTGCACACATTTATGGAATTAGATGTACTCTGATACTGATGAAAGCTGACAAAAAATCTTTGCTAAAATAGCAGACTCACTCCTAGGTATTTTAGTTTTTTAACAGTGCTATATGCTTTAATTCAATTCAGAACATGCTCATTAAGCACTGACTTAGGCAGTGTGCTGGGTACTGGGGCAGATAGAAAGATAAACTATGATGCTTCCCTCTTGGTCACGGTGCTTATAATCTAGTATCAACTTTCTTTGGGAAAACATATTCTGAGAAAGAAGCCCTGATTTCTGGCTCTTTTCTGTTTGAGGAAGATGTTCTTCTGTGTATTGAAAACATTGACTATGATGTCAGTAACTTTTAAAATATAAAAGCAATTTTCCAATTGAAGAGGAATGCTGGAACACTGGGTGTGACAGTCTCAGTCATCTCTGGTGAGTATCCGTAAAGGTTCTGATTAGCAGTTAATGAATGGCTAAACTTTTCTCATGATGGTTTGTTGAGGTGTATATTCTTTTAAAACGAAATAAGTTTCAGTGGCCTTTGTGATTTGCTCGTGAAATAGTTTGTTCTGCTGAAATGGCTCTGGAGGCTCCATTACAGGGAAAGAGATCATGACTCAGTGAGTTTAGGCCCAGGAAGGAAATTTGAGATTAAAAAATTCCATCTAAAATCCTACCCCAAGTTAGGACCTGCTACAATCTACAAAGCACCATAACCATCCTTTCACTGTTGTTGTTCAGTTGTGACTGACTCTTAGTGAATCCATGGATAATAGTACACCAGTACTTGACATGAGGTTTTCTTGCTAAAGATACTAGAATGGTTTGCCATTTCCTTTTCCCATAAATTAAAGCAAACGAAGATTAAGTGACTTCCTCGGGGTCAACCAGCTAGTAAGCATTCAAGGTCATATTTTAACTCAGGTCTTTTTGACTCTGGACTCAGCACTCTATCCTCTAGATGCCATCTAGCTGATTCAGTGATAAAAGAACTAGTCCTGGAGTCAGGAAGACATGAGTTCAATTACTCTTTAAGATGTGGTTAATTAACTATAATGGACATATGAAGAAAGATGCTATCTCCATCCAGAGAAAGAAATGATAGGTAGAGGTATGTATAAAATAATTTTACATATATGTATCTATTTGTGTCCAATAGTAGCCATCTGTAGGGTGGAGGAAGAGGAAAGGAAGAAAAATAAAGAAAATTACATGACAACTTTATTATATATTTAAAAGGGATAACAAGTTTTACATGGTAGATTTGTGTGTGTTCGTCCTTCATTGCCAGAGAAGACCATGCCATCAGAGAAATGATGACATGACTTGCACTTGACTTTGTTTTGAGGGAGGGAGGGCTATGCAAGGTCACCAGCCTCACTTCTCCTCCAGAACCATCTGAATCCAATGACCAGATATTCATCAGGATAACTGGAGATGACACAGGATGAGGCAATTTGGGTTAAGTGACTTGCCCAAGGTCACACAGCTAGTGAGTGTCAAGTGTCTGAGGTGAGATTTGAACTCAAGTCCTCCTGACTCCTGCACTGGTAGCTGTAGCTGCCCCTGGTAGATTTGTAATTTCGTATATAATAATCTTTTTATTATATTATTTCCATAAATTAAAAATAAAATATATATAATTTTAAAAGGATGTGGTTAATAAGAGGAAGGTTAATACAGGAGTTTAGGAAGTCACTGAAGATCAGGTCATG
This sequence comes from Potorous gilbertii, assembly GCA_028658325.1. Classification (NCBI taxonomy): domain Eukaryota; kingdom Metazoa; phylum Chordata; class Mammalia; order Diprotodontia; family Potoroidae; genus Potorous; species Potorous gilbertii. Next base: position 205,218,877 of record CM053771.1, on the reverse strand, counting down.
GATAAAAGAGATTGAGAAGAAGTGATGAAACATTAAAGATAAGAAAAATGCTTGCCTTAGTGCTTGATTTAGAAGTATAGATGATCTTTATGGAGATGGAGTTATGGGGTTCTGGATTCCAGTCATTTGTGTAACTAACTTGTGTTAATCTTACTCTGAGACTGTCCTCATAATGGGCATGAATGGGCCAAGGCAATGTGGCTTAAGATTCTGCTTTTCAATGAAATATTTAATTAGCTTCATACTAAATTCCAGTTCCTTTGCCGCAATCTCATGGCAAACCTCGGGAGGTGCAGGGATTTTCAGGAAGAAGAGTTGATGTGGAGGTTTCTCTTTTTGTTAGATGTTGGTACAACCCAGCATTTTCCTAGCTCTTATTCATGTGTTCCCACTTGACCTCATTATCTCGGGAAAGAATTATTTAAAGGCAGTAATGTCAATATCAGGCTTGTGCTCCAACACCAGCTCCTACTAAACCCCCTGTGTCGCTTTCCTGGAAATGGAGGAGTACAGTAAGCCACATAGGAGGAGAATGGTAGTAGGGTTGTGACTGGACTGACAATTTCATGAGTAAAGGACATTCCAAGCTAAGGAAACTCCCTCTACCAGTGTAGGTATCTTCTCTACAGTTTGTAGTCTTAGAGAATTGCCTAGAACACTGAAATTTTGTCTAAAGTCACATCTAAGTTGTCAGAGATGGGACTTGAATACAGGTTTCTTCACTCTGAATATACCTCTCTCTTCACTATACTAAGGTAGTATTCTTCTTTTGGGGGGGGGGGTGGCAAGTAAGGAACTGAATTTCTCTGGCATGACCTTTTTCTTTCCCAACTCTGAAAACATGTCAGTTTGAGATAATTTACTCTGGAAATTCCTAGAGCATATAATTTTCATTGCCTCTGCTGCCTGTAACTGCATTAGTGGCAACATATGTAATATACTCTCTAGTTTTTGAGAAAAATGCCTGAAGAGTATTACTAAAGGCTGCCAAACAAATCTAAGTTGTCAAGGGTGCTAGATCTGAGCCAATTTGGATCAACATCAGCACATTATGTCTTGCTGAGCTTTGGTATGGATGAGTACAGCTTTTGTAACCAGGAACTCTAGCACCTGGGATATATTTGGAGGTGAGGCAAGGGGCAGTTGATTTCTTAATATACCATTCTTGAATGCTGGTGAGATAGACTGATGAGGTAGATGCTGGTGAGATAGACTGATGAGGTAGCACTATGAGAGTTGAGATGAGAAACAAGGTGGATGTTTGAAGGGTCAGGATTTGTGGTGGAGAAGACGGTGAGACCTTGAAGAAGAGGAAGAATGACTTGAAGGTCCATAGATGTTAATTACAAGAATCTCCAGATGGAGTGAACTTTTAAGGAGAAGTTGCTAACTGATGCACATAGAGGGAGAATCTGCAGTTGAGTGGCTCAGTGGATCGAACCCTAGACTTGGAGTAAGAGAGAATTGAATTCAAATATGGTCTCAGATATTAGTTGTGTGACTCTGAGCAAGTCACTTAACTTCTATCTACATCAGTTTTCTCAACTGTGAAGTGGACATAATAACCACAGACAAGGATTATTACGGGGATCAAATGAAATAATATTTGTAAGGTGTTTAGCACAGTGCCTGACAGTAGGTGTTATATAAATGCTTATTCCCTTCTGTTCCCTTCCCCCACCCATTTGAAAAATAGGCATAATAATTGCACCTATTCCTAAGGTTATTGGAGGATAAAATAAGATAAAATTTGTAAAACACTTTCTAACCTTAAAGTTTACATAAATATTAGCTATTATTACTGTTTTGTCATCATCATTGTTGCAGATATTATATTAGTCATGGAGAGTGCAGAGTGTGCCAAGTCCTATTCCTAGCCTTGAATGTCAGAATACATGAGGAAAGGGGAATTTGAGATGGAGAAAATGTTATGAGAAATGTAGTGTCTTCAGAAGAAAACTAGGTTTCAGTGAACAAAAAAGAAGCACCACTGTCAGAGGAAGGAATTACCTCGCATTTTCTTTGCTACTGATCCCTCACAGTATGGGTCCATAGACCAGGTAACATGTTAGGCGAACATGTACTCTGGGTACAAGCTGGGACCCAGAAGATGATTATGACAGCTACAAAACCTCAGTAGTTGATAGTCATGTGTCCAGGAGAGGGAGACAGCCCATTAGGTGGCTGGAGCGCAAGCAGGGGAGAGATGGACAGAATGCATGGCTGGGAGTTCCCCTGCTAAATGTTGGTGCCTCGGATGAAGCCCCATCCATGTCATGCTAGTTCTGGCTTTGGCTCAGTTCTTATCTCAGCTTAGCTTTGCTGTGTGATCTCCCTTGTGTAACACAAAACTGTGTTCTTGCAGTTTCCAGTAGCATGAAAGCTGCTTGCCAACCCCAGAGGGAGAATGGTTATGTTGGCACAGATGGGGTCTCTGACAGGTGAGAGAGAGTGTGTAGATTCCCTTTGAGTCTCAGAAAGCTCCTTCAGTTTCAGCAATGGATCTGTGCCCCCTTTTTCTCACGCGTAATAGACTTTGACTGCTGGTGGGAATCATAGCGCCCATAGGAAAGGCACTCTGAGGATTTAGGAACAATTTTTTTACCAGCAGCATGGCAGCGTTCAGAGTCCTCTGCTCCAGGGAGCTGTGTGAACCTGTTAACTGGGTAGGATGTTATCCTCTTTTCTGCCAGTGGGGCTTACTAACACCAGCCCTGGGACTCATATTCTGGTGGTGTTATCTAAGTATTCTAAATTGTCAGTCCCTGTAAGCAAAATCAAGATTGCGTTATCCTGCTTCATGGCATTGGGAGATATAACCAAGCATAAAAATAGATTTTTTTATTTCCTAAATGTTCTTTTACAGGAAATTTATGAGCATTCAATACTTTTGACACCATTTCCTTTCTATCAGTTTTTATCTAAGCCTTCAGGTCTTGATCATTTCCCTCCACTCTCCAACCTCTGAGCAACAACCCTCAGCTAGAGAGGAGTAATAGAAGAAGAAGGGGGAGAGGCACACAGTTAATGGCATAAATAAGGTTCATCTCTCAGCCATGGTGCATATTATTTCCTCTTTATTCAACCTCTCTTCTCTCTCCTATCCTTTCCCTTTTCCTCCTTTTCCCTCTTTCCCTATTTTTCCCTCCCTTTCTCTCCCTTTCCTTCTTTTTCCCTCTCTTTCTTTCCTCTCCTCTCTCTCCCTCTCCCTGTGTCTCTATCTCTTTGGCTCTCTATCTCCGTATCTCTGTTTCTGTCCCTTACCTTGTTTCTCTCTCCTCCCTCTTCCTCTTTTTCTTTCTCCCTCCCCTACTTCCTTATGAATTCTTTTCAAAGTGGCCTCACTGAACTAAAGGATTCCAGTTCTCTCTCCACCTGTGCCTCACCTACTCAGTGTAGTTCTATCTGATGACTTTGCTATATCTCTACTATATTTTCTATAAAATGTAACAGAGCTATGATTTGGGGCATTATTTCCACTTACGAATATTTCCACATCTCCATAACCTACATGATGACTAAAAAATTAGTCACCTTACACTTAACCTGGTAATAGTTCATTACTTTGCCTCTTCTCAAAACCTCTATACCTTAGTCAGACAAGAACTTGCGTTCCACTGATAACTTTCATCACTCCATGATCACTTCTATGTCACAATAAAGAATAAGGGTACAACTTTAGCAAGGATGTATTTGTATTACAAGTACCTAGATTCATGTTCATGTACTCATTTGAAATTTACTTGTATATTTTCTTGTTTAGTGTCTCCAAAGTTTGTATGAGGATAGTGATTGGATCTTGTCCTTCTTCATAATACACTGTTCTGCCTAGTTGGGTGGGGTTAGCTATCCTGTTGAGTCTTAATGTTGCCATCAAGGCTAAGCATGAAGAATAGCTGGTGCTGATAGGTCTAAAACATATGCAGAAAAGAGAGACTAAGGCAGGATTACTGTGAGGTAGAAATGAGACAATGTTTGTAAAGCATGTAGGAAATCTTAAAGTACTATATTTTTCAGTTATTATTGTTTTGTTGTTTTAATGATTGTTAGATTAGCCTATGGTTGTGACACCTGCAATCTGGTAGTGATTTCATTCCCTGACTGTACTTTTATGTAGCTTGAACTTAAATGTTTAGAGCAATACAAAGGTGTACTATTAAATATTTTGCAACACAAAAATACATGGATAGACAAATATACACCTGCACATATACATACACACACACTATCCTTATACTGAGAAAGATCTCATGAGTTTACATGTAGGAATGTAAAGAATTCAACTTTAATAATTCCCTTATGATTTCTCTTTCCTATTTACATTGCTATGCTCCTCTTAATTCTTGTATTTGAAAGTCGTTTTCTATTCAGCTCTGATCTTTTCTACAAGAATGGTTGGAAGTCCTCTATCTGATTGAAGTTTCATTTTTTTCCCTGAAGTATTATACTCAGTTTTTCTGGGTAGGTGAGTCTTGGTTTTAATCCTAGCTCCTTTCAACTCTGGAATATCATATCCCAAGCCCTATGATACTTTAGTGTAGAAGCTGCTACATCCTGTGTTACCCTGATTGTGTTTCCACAGTACTTGAATTCTTTCTTCCTGGCTTTTGTAACATTTTCTCCTTGACCTGGGATCTCTGGAATTTGGCTACAATATTCCTAGGAGTTTTCCTTTTGGGATCTCTTTCAGGAGGTAGTTGGTGGATTCTTTCAATTTCTATTTTACCCTCTGCTTCCAGAATATCAAGACAGTTTTCTTTGATAATTTCTTGGAAGATGATGTCTAGGGCTTTTTTTTTTATCATGACTTGCAGGTAGTCCAATAATTTTTAATTATCTCTCCTGGACCTATTTTCCAGGTGAGCTGTTTTCCCAATGAGATGCTTCACATTGTCTTGTATTTTTTCATACTTTTGGTTTTGTTTTATAATTTCTTGATTTCTCATAAAATCATTAGCTTTTATATGTTCCATTCTATTTTTTAAAGAATTATTTTCTTCAACGAGCCTTTGGACTTCTTTCTCTATTTGGCCAATTCTGCTTTTTAAGGCATTTCCCCTTCTGGCTTTTTGGACCTCTTTTGCCATTTGAGTTAGTGTAATTTTAAAGGTTTTATTTTCTTCAGTTCTTTTTGGGTTTCCTTTAGCAAACTGTTGACTCTTTTCTCAATGATTTTCTTGTATCACTCTCATTTCTCATCCCAATTTTTCCTCTTGATTTTCAAAATCCTTTTTGAGCTCTTCCATAGCCTGAGACAAGTTCATATTTTTCTTAGAGGCTTTAGATGAAGGAGTTTTGACTTTGTAATCTTCCTCTGGCTTTATGTTTGATTCTCCTCATCACTAGTGATATAAGAAAATCCTTCTTCATCAAGAAAGTAAGAATCCATAGTGTTTTTTCCCATTTGCTCATTTTCTCAGCCAATTACTTGATTATTGAACTTAAGTGGAGTGTTCCAGAAGCAGCCTCTGCTTCAACAGTGACTGTAGCTGCACTGGGGCCAGGGCTGGGTCTAGACCATGCTCCCCTCTCAGTCACATGAGAGACCCTTCCCACTGACCTTTGAAGCTGTCTTTAGCTGTTGTGGGTTCAGAAGTCTGGAATCTGTAGCAATCTTCCATGATTCAGTCCCCTAAGGCCTGCTCCCTCTCTGTCTGCATGGGTGTGATCCATCCCGAACTGTGCTCCACTCCTAGCCTGGTGCAATAGACCCTTTCCCTCAACCTTCCAGATTGTCTTGGGCTGGCAATTTTCTTGTCTGTCATTTTGTGACTTCAGTTGCTCTAGAAGTTGTTTCGAGTCATTTTTACAGGTTTTTTGAGGGCTTTGGGGACAGAGCTCTAGCTGATCTTTGATTTTGTTCTGCCATATCAGCTCTGTCCTCCACCCCCCAGTATTATGGATAAGAATCCTTTTTATTGATGATTTACCAACAAGATATCTTTTTATATACTATTATACATGAATTATTATTTCATTCCAAAAACAATAGAATAAAATTTTCATCTTAAGATTGTCATTTTTGTGAGACCAGTCCATAGACTACCTAGAATAGTGATACTAAACTCAAACAGAGATGTGACCACTAATCTTTACAAAAGGATTCCTGTATGCTACACACTGTTTAAAAATAATATTGTTATCTACAAATTTTATTAAAGCTAAGTGGTGCAATGGATAGAGCACTCGGCTTGGAAGTGGGAATGATCATCTTCCTGAGTTCAAATCTGGCCTCAGACACTTACTAGTTGTGTGATTCTGGGCAAGTCACTTAATATTGTTTGTCTCTGTTTCCTCATCTATAAAAATGAGCTGGGAAAGAAAATCACAAACCGCTTCAGTATTTTTGCCAAGAAAACCCCCCAAATGGGGATATGAAGAGTCAGATATAACTGAAATGACCAAACAACAACAAGAGCTTTATTGTATTTTTATTTATTTTGTTAAATATTTTCCAATCACATATTAATCTGTTTCCAGCAGCAATTGGGAGTGTTATGGGCAACAGGACCAAGGTTTTTGACTCCTCTGACCTAGAGGATAATTATGAATCTTGCTTTTGGTCTAAGACCTACTAGATGCAGAATAGAAACCCCAACATGGAGAGATTTTAAGCTCTTTGAAAGCAGGTAATTTGCGATTTTTCATTATTACATCTTTTACATTACTTATCACCGACTTTCCCACCATACTTGAGAGCATTTCCAGTCATCCTGATCTATATCTTGCCATTGGACCCAGATGACTCCAGAGGAAAAAGTGAAATGAGTGACCTTGTGCAGTCCTGCCTCACTTAAATCCAATTCACTTGCAAGTCATGGCATTATCTCCATGAAGTCATGGTCCTCTGAGAATGAAGGACAAACAAAAACAAGGTCTTGAGGTTTTGTTTTTTTTTTTATCACCACTTGTGAACTAATCATTGTGGAGAGCTCTTGCCAAAGAGACAGGCCAGGTGCCAGGGAGTCATAGCAGATAGGGCAGAGGACATGAAGCCAGGAAGACTTTGCTTCTGATCCCACTTCGAATACCTATTAGTTATGTGCTAGAGGGCAAATCATTGAACCGCCTTGAAAGCTTCAGTTTCTTCATCTGCAAAATGAGGAAATTGAACTAGGCCTCCTTCTTCTAGCTTAAAATGTGTTCTACCAACTTCTACCAAGATGTATTCCAGCTTTGTAACTTAAAAGTCTGGGAGAGTTCATCAGAGGCACTGAGAAGTAAATTGATTTGGCCAGGGTAGCATAGCCTGTACCAGATCAGGAGTGAGATTTGATCCAAGATCTTCCTGACTCTATTCCCTATGCCACAGTAACTCTCAACTTTCACTTAAGAGGCATTTAATGTTAGTTGTATTGGATTGTATTTTTTCAGTTAATGCCATTGAGTTAGTGCTCGAAATAGGTAAAAGCCCTGACCTAAGTAGGCACAATTATTTTTCCCAGTAAGTGTTTTAGTCACCAGGCTCATTGTAAGAGATTGGGTCTCCCAGGAAGAGATTTCCATATTGTTTCTTTATGCAAGACAAACCAAATAACAATTGAGGCTAAGACCTTAGGGTGCAAATAAAACAGTAATCCTCAGTGAAGGATTCCATTAGAACTGCAGCCAGTAGATGGCTTAATGTGTCTGTGGAAATCTCAAGCAATGCAGTTAAGGAACATTAGCATGTTTATAATTCACCAGCTAAAATTGTGGCTGTATTTTACAAATGAAAAATAATCAACCCACTCCTCTTTAAGAACAAACTACAGTTTCTGGTCAAATTGAATGCAGCAAAACCCCTTAGAAAACAAAACAAAACATGTAGCCACTCAAGCCTCCATAGCAGAGGAGTACAGAGTTGAACCAGCTGAGCATCTGTTTAAATTTCTCAACTGTCATACATTTCAAAAGAGTTATTTATAGTTCTTGTGTTTCCTTTAAGTTCCTACCTGGTAGACATCCTGCTAAACTGGGGGGAAAAAGCAGTATTACAAAGGCTGCCAATTAAACATATTTTTGAATTAAGTGGAGATCTGATCCAAGTCTTGGTAAGAATCTTCACATGCAGAATCTAGTAAAGATTTTCCCATCAGTTTGTATTGCTACTGCCTTGAAATGTCCATTTATTTGTTTGTTTGGGGTTAGCTTCAATAATCAGTTTAGGTGAGAATTGGACTTTTGCTTCAGACGCATTGGATAATGGTTGGAAGAAAAAATGAGAGTTAAATGAAGCTTGGAATTTAACGTTAAATCTCTCCTTCTTAGATTAAGTATGAGAATTTGTGTGTGTGTGTGTGTGTGTGTGTGTGTGTGTGTGTGTGTGTAGAACTACACTCTAGTCTGAACATGTTTCTTACAGAGGAGGTTACTGAAATACAGCAAAAGAAGCCATTGAGTAGACAGAAATATCAAAATGGGAGCAAGTAGAAGTACATGCAACTTGGGTGTACCCATCACGCCTTCAAAATAAAAGTATTATTTCTATGATTACAACAAATCATCTTCAGCAACGTCATAAGATCATGGATTTAAAATTGAAAGTAACCTTCACTGACACTGTCTAACCCCTTCTTTTTACAAAAAAGATAATTGAAACTAAATGTCATTAAGTAACTGAGCTAGAATTTGATCTCAAGTCAAGTACTCCATCTAGATCTGGGTTGCCTCTACAATGATGCTAAAAATTCTTTGTAATATGGGCATAGTTCTGAATTCTCCAAAGAGGGGCTCTGGAAATGGAAAAAACTGACTCTGCAGGTAGGGGCTGATTTTTTCCATTGTCTGAGCACCAGACTAGCACAGGAGTAGAGATCTCATCAGTAGATTTGCTGCTTTTGTAATAAATTTGGTAAGTTGAGTAATGAACAAAAGTACAGACAAAATTTATAAAATAGTTTTTACTTGAGTGTATGGTTCTGTCTACTTTCATAGCAATGGTAGGGGAAAATCAGGAGGAAGAAAAGACAGAGGGGGTTGAGAACCATAGTCTAGACCAGCTACAAAAATTAACATAATTTTAAATATGTTAAGTGTGAACTTTGACGAGCAAACAGTAAGTGGAGAGATTATTGTGAGAAGTAGATGAAATTCATATTTAAATAAAGCCAAAAGACACAGAGTTGTTCTAGCTAAATAGGACAGTTCACAAGTTGTCTTTGGAGATATGAATAAAGGATTTCTTAAGAAGTTGTTTTCATCATATCATCCAAAGCAGCAAGCAACATTGAAATTTTAGTAATTCCATCATGTGATGGTCAAGATGAGCTAAAGGAAACAAAATTAGAAAGACTGCTCAATTCAAGAAAACATTTTCATTGATATTTAATTACTTTCATGTGAAGATATGCAAAAGGAAAGATGGTGAATATTGTGTTAAAAAAATGTCAAGGTTAACAAACAAAAAGGGCTAAAAATTTTGAGATGTCTGAGTCATCTGCCTGCCTGAATATCTTCAATATATTTTTTAAAAAAGAAAGCTGGTAGGTGAGAAATGGTAAACAGATTGAATTTTGGAAAAAAATGGAAACATTTGCATGAAATAATGAAGAGTGAAATGAGCAGAAGCAAGAGAGTGTTGCATACAGTAATAGCAATATTGTTCAAAGAATAACTGTGAACTATTAAGTTATTCTGAGTATTATAAATACTCAAGTGAACTACAAAGGACCTATGGGAGAAGATACTATTCACCTCTAGAAAAAGAACTTACAAATAGAAGTACACAAACACACACACACGCACACACATTTATATCTGTGTCAAACAGTGGTCTCCTCTAGTGCAGGGTTGAGAAGGAGAGAGGGACACAGTTCAGAGCTTAAAATGCAACAAAGAATAAATTAAATTAATAAAAAAGAAAGGTTGAGCTGACTACATATGGTAACGATTGAATGATATAAGCAAATGAAATTAATTATATTTTAGCACACAGGAAATAACCAGTTACTAATATGGGACTCAATTCATAATATCCATCTGCATGTGTCATATGGTTGACTAATTAAATCAAAAATCAAATCAATACCAAATTATTTTTAAAAAGAGATAAAGATAAAAATTCCAGACTGGAGTAATTTCTACCCTACCTGTTGAAACAATCTATTAAAAAAAGGGGAGGGGATTAATAAAAGTAACAATGACTGTTCTAATTATTTATTAGAGAATTTTAGTCAATATTATGTCCAGAAACAAATGGAAAAGTTTCTTTCTTTTGTTTTACTAAATAAATTTCTATTTATTTAGGATTTTCTTTTTTCCCCAGTTACATGTAAAGATATTTTTGATATTTGTTTTTAAAACTTTGAGTTCAAAATTCTTTCCATTTCTCCCTCCCCTCACACAATGATTAAGAAGGCAAGCAATTTGATATAGGTTATACATGCGTAATTATGCAAAACATTTCCATAATAGTCAGGTGAGAGAAAACACAGACAAAAAATAGCTTAAGAAAAATAAACTAAAAAACATACTTCAGTCTCTGTTCAGACACTATCAGTTATTTCCTGGGAATAGGTAGCACTTTTAATCATAAGTCCTTTAGAGTTGTCTTGGATCATTGTATTGCTGAAAATAGCTGTCATTCAGAGTTGATTATCTTAAAATATTGCTGTTAACTTTGTACACAATACATTTCTCTTTACATCAGCTCATGGAAGTCTTTCCAAGATTTTTTCTTGAATAATCTGCTCATCATTTTTTATAGTACAATAGTCTTCTATCACAATCACATGCCACAATTTGCTCAAGCATTCCCAAAGTGATGGATATTCTCTCAATTTCCAATTCTTTGCCCCAGAAAAAAGCTACTACGAATGTTTTTGTACATATAAGTCCTTCTCTCTCTCTCTCTCTCTCTCTCTCTCTCTCTCTCTGTGTGTGTGTTTTAATCTCTTTTGGGATATAGACTTAGAAGTGATATTGTTAAGTGAAAGGGTATGCATGATTAAATAGGCATTTGAGCACAGTTTCAAATTGCATAGAATGATTGCATCAGTTCACAATTCCACCAGCAGTGCATTAATGTCACATTTTCCCCACATCTCAAGACTCCACCATCTATCATTTTCCTTTCCTATCCTATGAGTCAATCTAATAGGTATGAGATTGTACCTCAGGATTATTTTAATTTGCATTTCTCCAAACAATAGGTTAGAGCATTTTTCATGTGGCTGTAGATAGTTTTCATTACTTCATCTAAAACTGTTCATATTTTTTGATAATTTATCAATTGAGGAATGACTCCAATTTTTATAAATTTGACTCATTTTTCTATATGTTTTAGAAATGAGGCTGTTATGAGAGAAACTTGCTTCCCCCCCCCCACAGTTATGATTCCTGTATTTCCCTCCATCTTATCCCCACCCCATTTATTCTATTTTCTCTTTCCTTCATCCTATCCCTCCTCAAAAGTGTTTTATTTCTTACTACCTCCTTCTCCAATCTACCCTCCCTTCTATGACTCCTCTACCCTCCTCTCATCCCCTTTCCCTCCTACTTTCTTGTAGGGCAAGATAGATCTCTATACCTGTTTGAGTGTGTATAATATTCCTACTTTGAGCCAATTCTGATGAAAATAAGGTTCACTCATTCCCCCTCACCTCTCCCATCTTTTTCTCCACTCTAAAAGCTTTTTTCTCACCTCTTTTATGTGAGATAATTTACCTCATTCTATTTCTTCCTTTCCCTTTCTCCTAGTACATTCCTCTCTTACCCCTTAATTGTATTTTTAAAAAGATTAGATATCATCCCTTTGTATTCAGCTCACATCTGTGCCCTGCTATCTGCTCTAATAATGAGAAATCTCCTATGAGTTACAAGTATCACCTCTCCATGTAAGAATGCAAACAGTTTAACCTTATTAAGACCCTTGTGATTTCCCTTTACTGTTTATCTTTTTTTAATGTTTCTCTTGAGTTTGTATCTGAAAGTTAAATTTTCTACTCATCTCTGGTCTTTTCATCAAAAATGCTTGAAAGTCCTTTATTTCATTTTATATCAATTTTTCCCTTCAATGATTATATTCAGCTTTACTGGGTAGGTGATTCTTTGTTGTTAGCCTAGCTATTATGCTGTCAAGAATATGATGATACAAGTCCTCCAATCATTTAATACAGAAGCTGCTAAATCTTGTGTTATCTTGACTGTGGATCCATGATACTTGAATTGTTTCTTTCTGACTGCTCAGAATATTTTCTCCTTGATTCTTGAGTTCTGGATTTTGGCTATAATATCCTTGGGATGTTTCATTTTGGGATTTCTTTTAGGATGTGATTAGTGGATTCTTTAAATTCTTAGTTTACTGAGTCTAGAATACCAGGAAGTTTTCCTTGATAATTGTTTGAAAGATGATTCTAAGCTCTCTTTTTAAAAAAAATTTTGATCATGGCCTTCAGGTAGCCCAACACTTTTTTAAAAATTTTCTCTCCTGGATGTAGTTTCCACGTCTGTTGTTTTATTAAGTGAGAAATGTCACACTGTCTTCTTTTTTTCCTCATTATTTTGACTTTGTTTTATTGTTTATTGATTTTCTATAAAGTCATTAGCTTCCATTTATTCCATTCTAATGTTTAAGGAACTGTTTTCTTCAGTGGTCAATTTCTTCCATTTGACCAATTGTACTTTTTAAGGAGTTTTTTTCCTTCAGTGAATTTTTGTGCCTCTTTTTTTCCCATTTGGTCAATTCTTCTTTAAAGCATTCCTCTCCTCTTTGCCTTTTTGTTATTTCCTTCAGTACTTTTTCTGCCTCCTTTACCAAGTTTTTATCTTTTTTTCATGATTTTCTTGCATCACTCACATTTTGCTATCCAATTTTTCTTCTACCTCTCTTACTTGATTTTTAAGATCCTTTTTGAGCTCTTCCATGACCTGAGACCAATTCATATTTTTCTTGGAGGATTTGACTTTTGTTGTGTTTTGATCTTCTTTTATCACCATGATAGGTGTCTACAGTCTGAATTTTTCCTATTTATTTGCTTATTTTCTCAGTCTATTTATTAATTTTTAGCTCTTTATTAAAATAGAACTATGCTTTCAGGGTGGAGGAATTTATCACTTTAAGGGTATATCAGTAAGCACCCCAACATATGCAGGGGGGGGCCTGCTATCACAGATTCTTTGATATGCTTCTCTAAAAGGAAAGGCAACTTTTGAGAGGTTAACAATCACTTTAATTAAGCACATGTATCATTCAGTTACTTTCAATGAAAAAGTCAGCACCCTGAACTTCAAAGAAAATGCAGAAAAATTAAAAGTTGACAGACATGCTTTCAAAATGTCTGACCATTAACATATATATATGTATATATATATATATATATATATATATATATATATATATATATATATCTTTACCAGAGAGGGAATATCTGGGTTTTCACAGCCTGGGATCTCATTAGAGGTTCCCAGAGTCTTGTCTGGCCAAACAAATACTTCCAGTCAGAAAACCCCAAGCTTGATTAGGAGCCCAAGTACCTATTGTTTTTTCTATTGAGGCACTGGGACATAGGGTCATGCCCTTTGACTCCCTGTCGATTAGCTCTATTTCTACTTTTGCTTTGTCTGAGATTAGAATGACTACCCTTGATTCTTTTACATCAACTGAAGCACAGTTTATTCTGCTCCAGTGTTTTACCTTTATGCTGTATGTATCGCCCCATTTCAAATGTGTTTCTTGTAAACAACATATTGTTGGATTATGGTTTTAAATCCATTTTGCTATCCATCTCCATTTTATGAGAGAGTTCATCCCATTCACATTCACAGTTATGATTACTATAAATTTCTTCTCCTCCATCCTCTTTCCCCCGATTTGTGCTTTTAGTTCTCCCTTCCCTTCCACAAAATAGAGTTTTAATTTTTGACTACCACCTCCCTCAGTCTTCCCTTCCTTCTTTCAGCATCCCTCCCTTTTGCTCCCCTTTTCCCATCCTACTTCTTCGATCACTTTTAGCTTCCCCTCCCCTTTCTTTACCCCTTCCCCTCCTAGTTTCTATAAAGCTATTTAGATTTCTATACTTAACTGAGTTTGTTTTTCCCTCCTTGAACCAAATCAGATAAGAGTAAATCACAAACAATGCTCATCTCCCTCCCCTCTTTCCCTCTACTGTAATATATTTTTGTGCCTCTTCCTGTAATGTAATTTACCTTTTTCTGCCTCCTCCTTTTCACATCTCCCATTACAATCCCTTGACACCCTTAAATCAAATCTTTATTATCACATCATTTACTTTACACCCTTCCTCTATCTTAAGGGATGTATAACCCTTTCTTATATCATAATAAATATACAGTTCCCAAGATTAATAGGTATCATCTTCCCTTATAAGAATGTTAACATTTTTCCCATATTGAATAACAAGTTTTTCTCCCCTGTTTACCTTTTTATGCCTCTCTTGAGACTTATGTTTGAAGATTGAATTTTCTGTTGAGCTCTGGCCTTTTCATCAGGAAGGTCTGGAAATCCCTTATTTCCTTGTCTGAAATATTATGCTCAGCTTTGCTGGGTAGTTGACCCTTGGTTTTAGTCCCACCTTCTTTCCCTTAAGGAATATCATATTCCAATTCCTTTGATATTTTAATGTAGAAGCTGCCAGGTCCTGTGTGATCCTGACTGTATCTCCTAGATGTTTGAATAGTTTCTTTCTGGATGTCTGCAATATTTTCTCCTTCACTTGATAGTTCTGGAATTTGGCAACAATATTCCCTGGTGTTTTTAGTTTGGGATCACTTTCAAGAGGGGAACTATGGATTCTTTTGATGATATTTTGCCCTCTTGATCTAGGACTTCTGGGAAGTTTTGCTTGATGATTTCTTAGAAAACATTGTCCAGGATCTTTTATTCATCATGGCTTTCTGGTAGACCAAAAATTCTTAGATTTTCTCTCCTGGATCTATTTCCCAGGTCAGTTGTTTTTCCAATTAGATATTTTACATATTCTTCTATCTTTTCATTCTTTAGATGCTGTTTGATTGATTCTTGATGTCTCATAGAGTCATTAGATTCTACTTGCCCAAGTCTAATTTTTATCAAATTGTTTTCTTCAGTTAACTTTTGCATCTCCTTTTCCATCTGTCCAATTATTCCTTTTAAGGAGTTATTTTCCCCAGTTAGTTTTTGTACCTCCTTTTCTATTTGTACAATTTTCACAGCTAAGTTTTGTACTTTCTTTTTCACTTGTCCAATTTTTCTTTTCAAGGATTTGTTCTCTTCAGTGAATTTTTTTCATCTTAAAAGCCATTGACCTGTTTTTCTTCTATTTCTCTAATTTTGCTTTTAAAATCCTTCTTCACATCTTCCAAGAATGCTCTTTGGGCTTGCCACCAGTTCATATTCCCTTCCAAAGTTTCAAATGAGAGCACAGTCTCTGACGTCTGTGGTATACATATTTTGGTCCTTGTCCCCATGTAAAGGTTCCATAGTCGTTTCTATTCTGCTTTGCTTCTTACTCATGTTGATCACCCTTTTCCTGGCTTTTAAAGTCAATCTCTGTGTCTGGGGCACAGGGGTCTCTGTCCCACAGTTCTTGTGCCTAGAACCTGAGGCTTTATGCGTTGTGGCCTCTGATTCTTTCAGCTAGAAGCTAAAATGCTGCAGCTTACCTGGTGCTGAGGTGGCCAGTGTTTGAAAGCAGAAGCCAGGGGGACGGAGCCAAGATGGCGGAGTAGAAAGACTCACATTTGCTAGCTCCGAACCCACAGCCCATGGATTTCCTCTAAAAAGAATTCCTGACAAATTCTGGAACAGTGGAAGCTGCGCAGAAACACAGTGAAGGAGATTTTCGTTGCAGAGAGCCCTGAAAAACCAATCCCAAAGGTCCATCGAGCCCCGGATGGGAGCGGAACCCTCCCCTGCGCTGCCCCGGCCACATGGCACTGAGAGGAGCAAGCAGACCCCAGCAGGCTTTAGGGATCAGAATATCAAGTGGCCACAAAGGTCCCTCCACCCACACACTCACAGGTCAGTGAGAGAGACGGGCTGAGAGGGAAGCGGAGTATCTTCAGGACTCTAACCCCCTCAGGAGGCAGCCTCTGTGGCAGAGGCAGAGGCAGCAGCAGCCAGAGGCTCCCAGAGCAGGCAGGAGCTCAGCAGCAGCTACATTACAAAAGATCTCTGCATAAACCCCCTGAGGGAACTGAGCCTGGGAGGCGGCCCTGCCCCGACCTGAGCACCAGCAGATAAGCTCCCACTGAATAGCAGCCAGGCCTGCCGCCAAAAGCCCTGAGGCTGGGGAGCAGCATTTGAATCTCAGACCCCAAGCACTAGCTGGGCAGATCTAGGCTAGGGGTGGAGAGGACTCTCAGAAGTCAAATAACTGGCTGGGAAAATGCCCAGAAAAGGGAAAAAAAACTAAGACCATAGAAGGTTATTTTCTTGAGAAGATGATTCCAC
>CM053771.1:205169809-205202005 GCA_028658325.1 Potorous gilbertii | reverse complement strand
GGAAGGGAGGGATGATAGTAGAGAGGGTAGATTGGTGATATGGGTAATTAGAATGTCCAATGTATTAGGGAGGGGGGAGGGGACAAATGGGGAGAAAATTTTGGAACCCAAAATCTTGTGAAAATGAATGTAAAAAGTTAAATAAATTTATTAAAAAAAAAAAAAGCAGAAGCCAGGTGAAGTCTTTCTGGGTCTCCCTGGAGTTACCCTTGAGATCACTGTGTTAAATGTGGAGGAGGGGTGGTCTTGCCACAGGAGGTCTCCTCTGCTGAGCTAGAGCATAGGCAAGCTCAGCAGTTGGTGAATCCATCTACACCAGTGTCATCCTGATTCCCCTTGGGTGCTGAGGTATGCCTGCAGTCCTGGTGTTGGTGGTTGTGGGCCCCAACCTCTGGATCCCAGGATCTCCTCCCGGTTTGCTGAGGTGGGACTGTCTGGGACAGCTCTGGTCCTGCACAGGTCCCCTTCATCCACATCAAGAGGGACCCCCTTTGTGATTTTCTAGACTCATGGGATAAGAGACTGTTTACCCCTTTGGCTGATTCCACTGTTCCAGTATTTTCCCTGGGGAAATATTTTCTGGGATTTTTGATATCAACACGGGGAGTGGGAGAGCATTTGCTGATCACTCGGCCATTTTGACTCCCAGAACTTCAAGTAGATGACTTATAGACATTTAATCTATAGGCTGATGGTGTCAGGAGCAGCTACTGTATTTGCCTGGGGCTCCTGTGTCTCTTGCTTGGTTCCTCTGGACTCCTGTCCTGGGCTGATATGCCCAAGATATCGCAGTGTGGCAGTTGCCTCGGGCCAACTGCCTAGAGCTTTCTGCTTGGCCCTGTCATGGCGAGGGCCAGATTGGTACAGCTTGTGCTCTCTGCACTCCTCCAGCTCTGCACAAAAGATCCTTCCCATTGACTTTTCCAGTTCAGCCTGGGCTGGAAATCTGTCACAGTCTGTTTCCCACTGGATTCTGCCCCTCCAAAATCTGTTCACATTCTTTTTTTTGCGGTATCCGAAGGAGTTGTCTTAGAGCTTAGGAGAGTAGTTACTCTCACTGCATCATGTTGGCTCTGCCCCTCAAACCATGTTTCTTACATGAATATGTTTATATCATATAAGACCCTATGAAAATTGAAAGTACAGAGACAACTTTGTCCAAACATTTTCTCAATAGAAGCCTCAGTTGATACATTAAACAGGAAACATACACACACACATTATACACACACATGTACACATATATTTATATATATGTATATATATGCACATATATAATGTATGTATTCACCATAGGTTTTGACATTGTCAAAGAGAATGCTGTAGACAAAATTCAGACTTTAATGGAGCAATTCAGCAAGTATTTCTACATGCAGATAATATACACTATTTTGCATTTAGGACTACAACATTAAATGGTTTTCTCAATGACATGCATGATTACTTAAAAATGATTTCCCACAGGGGAAAGACAAAGTGGATGAGAAATATATATTTTTCAGATTATGACACACAGTTAAACTGGCATTCTAGTAAGTTATTTTGTTCAGCATAGTTGCTGCAAATGAAGAATGAGTCAGATCTAGAATTTAACATGAGGGGAAGATCATGGTGTACCATATTAAGGAAATTATTTAGCCTTTTCATTTTTCCAAGGCTTTGCTATTGCAAGAAGCCTTTTTTTCTTTTTTTTAATGCATTTTTTTGATTACATTGGAGGGCTACAAGTAATGGGCACCATGTTTTCAAAGTCATAATTGCAATAGAATGAAAGAGTAATGGAAAGATACATAGTAGGTATGTAAGCATGCTATCAATATTAAGTTGAATGAATTTCTGTAAAAGTCATCATTTAAGATATAGATTACGGTTAAAGATGGTGGTCCAGTCATAGAAAAGATTAAGAGATAGCAAATGAAAAGGTTGGGAGCTGTCCATGAATAAGAAGTTATAAAATTCACCTTATCTTCTAGCAAAGAAAAACAAAAGATGCAACTTATAAAGAATATGTATGACAGTGCACATTGCATTCCACTTCAATAATTCTCTTGTTCTCTCCTGAGAGTAGAAAGATGTGTTTCTTTATCAATTATCTAGGATCAATGTTTACAGTTGACTCTTTTTATTGTTGTCAAAATATACATTGTTCTTTTGGGTTCTATTTTCTTGGCTTTGCATAAGTCTTTCTATATTTCTGTGAATTTTTCATATTTTGTTTTTTTTAATTTTGGACTTATGATATCATTGGTATTTGGAATTCCCAAGGAAGACATTCCTTTTTAAAATGTGGATCAGTACCTTTTCCAAAATTTGTTATCCTATGGAGTTCTTCAAGCACCTACCTTCTAGTGTCGTTGTGAAGTTCAAATGAGATAATATGTGTAAAGCATAGTGATTGGCACACAGTATGTGCTCCTATGGAGTTCAACATCCTATGTGGGGTCACAAGGAAAGACGAAGACCTAGCTATCACAGACAGGACTTGAAACTAGTTATTCCTGATTTGGGGCAGGCTCTCTCTCCATTATACCATGCTGCAATTTCTTATGACACAATACTTTTCCATTATGTTCATATACATCAACTTATTCAGTCATTCTGCAGTCAGTGGACTTCCATGCTGTTTGCAGTTCAGGGGTGTGCTGAAGAGAGTGTGAACTGGGCTTTATTTTCCTCACCTGCAAAACATGGATGTTGAACTTAATAGTCTATAAGACCTCTTTCAGATCTAAATCCATGATCTTATTATTTGGAGCAGTTAGGTGACACATTGAATAGAGTGCTGGGCCTCTGGGAGTCAGGAAGACCTGAGTTCTAATCCAGACTCAAGCATTAGATGTGTGATCTTGGGAAAGTTTGTCAATTTCTGTTTTTCTCAGTTTCTTTATCTGTAAAATGGGGATAACAGTAGCGCCTACCTTCTAGCATTGCTATGAAGATGAAATGAGATAATATATGTAAAGCATGGTGGGTGACTGGCACACAATATATGCTATACAAATGTTATTTATTTACTATTAAATTGAGGAGTTGCATTTCTTCTGAAATCACACATATACTTACAAACATGCATATGTGTATGTATATGTATGTAAATATATGTGTATGTACACACACAGACACATACATACATGTGTATACATACATATATGGATTGTGCATGCATGTGTGTGTACACACACACACACACACACACACATATATATATATATTATCGTGAAGCTCAAGCTAAAAAGCACTTTAAAGATAATCTGGTACAATTCTTTCACTTTACAGTTGGGGAAAATGAGGCCCAACAGGTTGAAAGACTTGCAAAAATTCACAAAAATAGTAGCAGCAACAGGAGTACTACTAGAAATGCCAGTAATAGTCATAGTGATAGTAGTAAAAGCTATATTTGTGTAATTTTTTAAAAGTTTGCCAGGTACTTTTCAAATATCTCCTTTTATCTGTACAACAGCTTTGTGAGTTAGATGCTATTATTTTCCATTTTATAGATGACGATACTGAGACTGAGAGAAGTCAACGGACTTTTAGCTTCACAGAGCCAGTGAATAGCTAAGGCAGGTTTCAAATTTGGGTCTTGCTGAATCCAGGTTTGCTACTCCAACTAGTATGCTATCTAGTAGAGATTCAGGATTTGAACCCAGATCCTTTGATTGTAAATCCAGTGTTTTCTTTTCCCACCATACTATTCTGTGTAAGACTAATAAAAAAGAATAGGATAAGAATTTCAGAGGGCAAGAGGAAGCAGATGGATTGGTTTTACACTAATAGAGGGAGAACTCATGCTAATGAGATCATGGATCCAAATAAAATATAATAAATATTCTAAGAGTTTCTGGAGATAAAACTAATGTTATTTCTATGATCTATGAAGTTCTACAATTTTATTTTTAATGTGGGGAACTTCTGTGATCATTGACATCAAAAGCCTATACTTACATATATACACATACACACATATAGTCAGAAGTGGAACAGTGAAGATGTTGGGATGGAAATTTATGAAAGACATTCTTTTCCATTTCCTTATTATTGTTTGCTTCCTCGTAACAACAATAATTTCCTAATTAACAATAGCAATCATAAGGAAATGATAATTTCCTTACCGACAATAATGACATTGTTATTTTATTATTTTGTTGTTACTTATTAAAAATGACTGATATTTATATAGTATTTTAAGGCTTGCAAGCACTTTATAAATATTTTATTTGATCCTCACAACAAGGTACATGATATGAGGCAGACAGAGTTCAAGTGTCTGAGAAAGGATTTGAACTCACATCTTTCTGATTCCAAGTCCAGTGCTCTACCCATCAAAGCACCAAAGCTTTATCTACATGCTGACAATAAAAGTAATATTATTTTGAATCTTTTAGATGGTTTCTAGTAATTATATGTTTAGCATAAGGTAGTCAAATTTAGTAGATGGTTATGAATTTGTTTACATTAAACCAATTATATTGATGTTTTGATAGTTCATTGACTTGTTTGTCAGAGTGAGGATACAGGATACAGAGTGAGGACTCGGGAGGTAAATGGTATATTCTAAGTTTTAAATCTACCTTTTCTAAAACCTTTAAAATTTTGAAAAATGTACACTGAAATTTAAATTTTTCTTCTATTTAAAAAATATAAACTTGTTAGCTCTTGTATATATATATATATATGTATAAATATATTTAGATATTACATATCTAAGTATATTTATGTTGTAAATATATTTATAAACATTTTTAATTTAATGATATGATGATGAAAATGTCTAATGGAATTATTTTAGAAAGCTGAGCTATCAAGAGGCTTTTTAGACCGATGAAAACCAGATCTTCTACAAACAATAACAGATAAGAGAAAGTTAAAGAGTCTGAATTTTTTGATGGATGAAAATATGCCTCAAAAGGAACTTAACCCCCTAAAATGC
The DNA here is from genome assembly GCA_028658325.1 of Potorous gilbertii. Lineage (NCBI taxonomy): Eukaryota > Metazoa > Chordata > Mammalia > Diprotodontia > Potoroidae > Potorous > Potorous gilbertii. The sequence continues at coordinate 205,197,075 of CM053771.1, read as the reverse complement.
TTCTATTGCAATTTTTAGACCCTGGTCTAGCTGATTAATTCTTACTCCTGGATTTTAGTTATATGGAACATTTTAAAGTCTTTGTTAATAATCAACTGCTGGACTTCTGCTAATTAGTATGCCAACCAAAGGACTAGACCATTTTATGGGAAATGGTATTTCCACTTAAGCCATCACTTTAAAAGGATATTTCGGACTGATACCCATAGGTTAGCAGAAAAACTAGAAATCTGATGAATTTCCACAAGTACCTACTTTCTAGGGATAAACATAACTACAGACATTTATTCTCTAGTGGAATGTTTAGTATTATTGAAATTTTTGTTTTTGTTCCAAGTCATGCCCTGAATAATTCTAGCACAGCAATAAAGTCTCTTTACAGATATAATTCTGCCTTTTCACAAACTTAACTTGAATTGTAGAGATGTCAGGGAAAAAATGACAGTTTGAGGAATGTATACTGGTGTACCTTGATGTCAGATAAGGAAAAAGTTACAATAGCTTTTCAGGAAAGGAGGCATCATGGTGAAAGAATGCATGAATCCATGACTAGTAAATGGGGATCTAGATTATATGCCCTTCATCCTTTGAAATACTAACGAGCTTGATGACCTCTGACTAGTCATGAACTCACCTCTTTGAGCTTTTTTCCTCATCTGTAAAATGGAAATAGCTAACAATAAATAATAATAGTACCTCTCCTGCCCTACCTAACTTGTAGGCATGGGAAATGTGACAACATTTGTAAATACATTAGAAATGATACAACTTGTATTTGTGTGGTCAGAATGAGATGACACATAAAAGAACTTTGATAATAACAAAAATGTTTCTATAAAAGTTAGCTTTTATAATTATTAAGATCAAATAAAAATAAACTATGATTTTATTATGTGCCCCCCCCTCCTTTTTTGACACTTAAATGTATTTTTGCTTCCCAGGTTTAGCCTATTAAATCTAAGGAAGACTTTCTTTCCCCTTGAGAAAAAAAAATGTGGTAAGTAGCCATGTAGTAGTTGTTTCACGTGCTGCACATTGGAAAAAGGTTAGAAGGAGTGGGAGGAGAGAGAAGGATGTGCTTTTATGTCTCTGACTGAGAACAAAACCTGTACACAAATGAATGCGTTTCTCTCAGTTGTCATAGTTATGAAACCCCATTGTGTTAACAAATGGGAAATAACACCTCATGGCAGCCAATCTAAAATAATCTCGATGTGATGAATACCATGGACAGACCTGCCAAGATGCACAGATTCTCAGTGTGATCACATAGCTTTCATTGGTCACAAACAGAGAAAAGCATAGGATCGGCTGGAAAACGACGTCAGTGCTGCCAGCCAGGAAATCAGATATCAGACCTCACCATAGAGCACGATCACACCTGCCACTTGACAGGTGTGCATGGAAATTTATGAAAAGCTGCTCCAGCCAAACTATCAGACAGCTAAAAAGAATGGTGGATGTCTTGAGCCTTGACATTTATTACAGCTTTGCCAGCATATCTGTCTTGTAGAGTATGATTTGAAAAATGATATATCTGCCCATGATCTTAATAAGCTCATTTGTCCCAGGATCTTATTGTACTTGGGTTCACTGATTGAAGAGAGCCAACAAAATAAATAACAGATCTCAAATGATAGATCTCTTGAGTGAGATGGCATTGTTTGTTTCCAAATGTAGATAATCTTGATGTTTAATGTTTCCCATTAGCTCTATTAAAAGAGGTTATGTGCAAGGCAGATTTGTGTAGTAGAAAGGATATTGGACCAGCTCACAGATTCATAGGCTATTAGAGGTGGAAGGGAATTCAGGGATCATTGAATTCAGCCCTCACATTAGACAGATAAGGAAGTTGAAGCCTGAAGAGAAGTGGTTTCACTCAGGATGGGTAGCTAGTTAAAGGGAAAATCCAGGTCTCAGATCCAGGACTTCTAACTCTGATTGCAATGCTTATTACTACTTTCTTTTGATTTGAAAATTTCTCTCTTGGTTTTGTCATTCAAATTTTCAGTTTCTTAATTTGCAAATGAAGAAGATTGGTCTGATATTCCTTCTAAAAACTATGTAGTTCTATGAGTTTAACAGTTCTTTATAAGGGAAATCTTTCACAAGGAAGAATTTAATTCTTGAATATGATTAAAATCCTCCTTGGAACAATAGACTATTGATATCTATATATCTATATATATATATATATATATATATATATATATATATATATATATGTTTTATGCTTTAAAAATAGACAAAGTAACAATTTTATTAGATAATTGGTCAAAAAGTTATCTCCTTAAAATTTATTCACCAGTATATCTTAAATTAACAAAAACCTTGTCAGGGTTTTATTTTGAACGATTCAAAAAGACATATATCACCTCACTGATGACCTTTGGTTTAATGACAAAATCCATACCATCTGCTTCAGCTAACCTAGGTAGTACCCAAGTTTCCTAATTTTTAGTTGACTTTTCAATGAGTCATAGACTTAAAACACAAAGGACATCAGAGATCATTTAGTCCAGTTCCTTCATTTTACAAATGAGGAAACTGCATCTCAGAGAGGACAAATGATTGGCCAAGGTCACACAGGTGGCAGAGAAAAGATTTGAAATAAACTCCTCTGACTTCAGAGCTAATGGATTTTCCCAAATCCTATACTGAAATCAAGACGTGGTATTTTTTGTCTTTTTGAAAAGTGTAGTAGGTAGATTTTACTTCTTCTAAAACATAAAATTCTTCAGAGAAATCACTGCATATTTGTTTATTTTCTGTAGCCTATGCCTCGCATGCAAAAAGTACTTAAGAAGCCCATACAAGATTGCATGTTGTCTCAGGGAGGGAGGGGAAGGAAGGGGACAAAATTTAAAGCTTATGGAAGTGATTGTTGAAAACTGAAAACAAATAAATTAATTAAATTTTTAAAAAGTGTTTCAGAAATATGTATTATAAAGTTCCAGTCTGCTGAGTTTGATGGTGATAATTGTGATAGCTGGTGATGGAGGAGAAGGAAGAGAAAAAGATTTATGCATTGTTTTGGTGACAAAGTCCTTTCACCTACTTTATCTCATCTTGTCTTGACGATAGAATTCTGAGATACATAGGAAATATATTGATACCCAAAGAAACTAAATGACTAAAGCTATGTCACAGAGCTAGTAAGCGGCAGTGCCAGAATCAAGTCCATATCTCCTGACTCCAGATCTAATGCTTTTGGATTTCACCTCACTGCCTCTCCTGATTGTTTTTTCTGCCCATATGGAATTCCTTTGAAAAATATGATTGCTTAAATGTATCCTATTACCCATACACCTTCTTCAGAGATCTTGGCGATCTTTTCCATAAATGGAGATGGTCTTGAAATCCACTAAATGACAACAGATGAAAGTAAGAAAATGAATAGTTCAGAGTAGTGATTCATCTTGACTGGAGGTCATACTGACTTTAGGCTTGGGGAACCTCAACAGGCCTGAATTCAGCATGATCTCCAGTCTCCCACTTAGGGCCACATCAAGAAATAAAGTTAACTCAGGCTACCTTACAGCGCAAGGAAGCAGAAGCAGAAACTAGGGATATGAGCAGAGCACTGGACTGCCCCCAGCTATGGGACCATCTTCCAGTCCTGGGATTATCTTAGAATCTTTGAAATACAAACAGAAGTAGATCATATAAACTTAGAAAAGTAAAAATATTTGACCAATTAGAAAATGCTAAGTCATGATCAATACCTTATATTCTAATAGGAGTGAAAAAGACAGTTGTCCCTTTCAGAATGTATCTTTGAGGGTCAGAGAGACAAGAAAGAAAAAGACAGAAGCTGGATATAGGTATATATGTCTCTATATGAGTGTATGTAGTATATATGTATACACATGTACATATACATACACACACATAAAAACAAATGTGTTAACACATATACTTTTACAGAGGACCAGATACATGCATTTGTACATGTGCACATTTATGTTTATATATAAGCATAAGCGTTTACATATAAGTATATATTTGCACATGCATATTTGTCAGACCCCTTCTTGAAGACTTTTCAGATTTGTATTGTTTGTTGATGTGTGGGTATTTGTATACGAATCTCTGTTGTCCTGTTGTCCTAGGATTAGTTAAGTGTAGAGGGATTCATCATGAGGTTGGGATATGAGTTGATGACTATTTTTTCCTCATATCAATTCAAGAAGCTTATCTACTAAGCTATGAAGGGTGTGGGATCTGCATCAGTGAAGGAAATACTCACATTGATGGACTTGTGTATACTTGAATGACTGGAGTAATTATGTTTCAGCTTGGGTTACTGTTAAAATATTTGCTTTCTCTGAGTATGCCACCTGATGGTGATAGAAGATGATTCATACTCAAGGCTGACAAGGGCAAGCTGCCCTGGGGGGAAAACACCACCATCAATAATCTGCAAAGTGAATGCTGAATATCATCTGTTCCTTGCATGCTTTAATTATATCAGTCTTGAATTGTTCTACAAAATGAAGCATTTTTAAAAGTTAGAGTTATGCAACCACTGCTACATATGTCTATTATTTTAAAGGAGCAATATATCAAAAATGTTTGACCAGCCAAGTTCCACAAAAGAAAGAGGAAGAAATAACCCTCAAATTCCCAGAATTTTTTTGTTTTTTTCACTGCTCTCTAACACTCATTCTAAATTCAGGGACACATAATTCTTCCCTTCACATTCAACTTCTAGTTTTTGGTTTTTACTATTGTGAAAACTCTAATTTATAATGTTGCTCCCAAGAGTATGAATCACTAAAATACTTCCCCCATCACACATACCTTTCTTTCTTTTCTATCTTCATTCTAAGTGGGTGTCTCTTCCCCCTAAATTTTCCCATCATTTCCACTCTTGAAGGAAAGAGATGAACTAAGGACATCACTCCATTTGTTTTATTACCAAGACTTTAACAAAAAACTGAAGACTTCCCAGGTAGTGGGCTTTTTGTTTTTAGTCATTGCTACCAAAATTGAAGTTTTGGGTTTCAGAGAAGAAAGCAGACTAGAAAAGTGAAGAGCCACTTAGCAAGATCCTCTTTGAGAAGCATTTAGATGTTTAGATTGCAGCTTGAAATAATGGAATGACCAGCTCTTGTTTAGGGAAAGGGTACACATAACAAGGGCTAATAAGTGTGTTTTTAATAGACTCCCAAAAGTCTAATTATTCAGATTTAAAATGAAAAAATAGCATAGAGTGTATCTACAATGTAGAAAGAAGAATAGCACTGAAAACACCCTGAAATTCACAAATACCATTATCAAAGAATAGTCAGCAATAAAGCCTTGGGTATCACTTTCATTATACAAATGCACAAAATACAAGAAACAATCAACGTGAACTGGATATCTACTGAAAGGAAGAATTGCTAAGATCAAAAGGGATGGGACCTTTGACTGGTGTATCTGGAAATATATACCTTTTTTTTAAAAAAAACAAGAAACTATATGAAAGGAAAGGTGGTACAACATAGAATATTAAGAAAATAATCATATGATCAAATTCAGGAACTTGGATGAGGGGTAGAGACAAACATCATGGAAAATATCTGGATTAATATTAAAGGAGGAAGAAACAGAAGTTGTGTTTTATTTGGTGTAACCTATAGACCCTCTGAAGAGAAAGAAGAAATAGGGGAGCCCAAGAAAAAAAAGACCGTGAATCCCATAGAGTAATAGGAGATTCATTTATCTCAGCATTTTCTGGAGCTCTCTATCAGAAGCAGAATAGCTCATAATTTCTTTGCTTACCTTAATGATAATGTCATATTTGAAAAGGTAAAGGAATCAACAAGGGGAACTCATAGAGTAGATTATATTTACCAACAAGAAAGAACTAATTTCTGAAGGTGGGAATGATGAGGTTCTTTTAGAGAAGAGACACTATCTTCGAGTGTGTGATAGAGGAGAGGAAAAGGGTGGGGGTGAGAATAGAGGTTTACTGTTCATTTTTTCAAAAAACATAGAGTGACCATGGAGTACCTGCTATAACCATGAGCTAATCTGGAGAACAGAAGGGGTTTTGGGGGGAATTCCTAAGATATATCTGCACAGTGGTTGGTGCAGATACCAGGTGAAGGTTAGGTTAGAAGTGTCCTAATGGCTGAATGGGAGGAGCTCTCGAGAGGTTGGGAATTTGTTCAGGAGGGTGTAGAAGAGAAGAGAGTTGTGTATTGAACACAATCTTTAAAATTAGCTACCAGAAAGGGTAGGACATAGTCTATCTTCTCACCATCAAAAGGGCTGATCACACACCTCTTGGGTTAATTTCAAGGCTACCCCGGAGTTCAGGATCCCTTCTTTGGGATCATTGTTCTAGACTGTCAAGATCTTTAAAAATCTTACTCTGGCAGTGTGTTAGCTCTTGACTCCTCCACACACACCCAATTTTGGTCAACTGAAAATGTAATAAGCATACAGACTAAGCTTTTATACAAGATATTGCTAAGCATTTTAAACAGCACCTATCCTAGGATAATGTCCTGAAGATCTCCTTCCAAGTTCACATGAAGCTGCTCAGGTCCAATTGTGGGTCAAGCTGTTTAATCAGTTCTAAATTCTTTCTACTCTTTTCACAGGATTATGAGAAACTTGGCAAAATGCTTCACTAAAATATGATTAAACTATATCTATAGCATTCCCCTGATCTACAAATTGAGTCACTTTGTCAAGAAAGGAAATAAGGTAATTTCAAATGGCCTGTTCTTGATGAAGTTATTCTGACTCCTTGTGATCACTGTTTTATGCCCTCATTACCATTTAACCAGTAATAATAAGTGACTATCATTTATATATAGATCCTTAGGGTTTACAAAATGCTGTGTATCTATTATCTCATTTGGTCCTCACAACAGCCTATAAAGCGGGTCCTATAATGGTCACTTCCATTTTACTGATGATAAAACAGTTTGAGAGAGATTAACTGACTTGACTAAGCGATACAGCTAGGAAGTGTATGAGGTAGGATTTGAACTGTAATTTTCTTAACTCCAAGTCAACCATTCATGCTCAATGAATTACCAAGTTAATCTTATAATAATAACCTATATTTATATACAATTGTGCTAATCACTTTATAAATTTTATTTCGTTAGGTCCTCATAATCCTTGAAAGTAGATTCAATTGTTTACCCCTATTTTACAAAAGAGGAAACTAAGGCAAATAGAGGTTAAATGATTTGCCCAGGGTCCTACAGCTGGTAAGCATCTGAGGCCTGACTTGGGTTCAGGTTTTGTGTACTTTGGTTCCACCTGTTTCAGAATTTTATCAGGAATTAAATCCAAGGTGACTAACTAAATTATATGTATATATAGTTTGCAGACTGCATAATATTTCTTTTATAGAGAATTTGAATAACATTTGCTTTCTCCCAATGTTATGGTACCTCTCTTGCTCTCCAAGATTTCTCAAAGATCATTGTCAGTGATTCAGAAGTCATATTTGTCATTACTTTAATACCTCAGGATGTAATTGATTTTTGATCAGGTGAGTTTAACTCATCATTTGCTCTCTTGGTGAATTTGGGCATCAGTTTAGTCAACTATACCATTAGTAATTGTGGGCAACAACTATGAGTTACTTTTGTTCAACTCCTAACAGTTTTTGGTCTGTCCTTTTATAGGGACCTCAGTAGTCTTCCTACACCCACTGAATGAAGAAACTTGGGAAACTCAAATCCTGAATCACCCAGAAAAAGTAAGGTCAGTGGCAATGTCCAGAAGGCCCCTTTCTAAGTATGACATTATGAAGGCTTAACAGTCAGCTCTCCAAGAAAGTAGGCATGAAGCACTTTTAAATATAATCACATTATTAATATTTTCTCCATAACTCTCTTATGTTTAGACAATCAACAAAACAATAAATCAAGCCTTGATGTGTAGCATTTTTTAGTTTCCAGGATGTAAATGCTCACAATGAAAAACTTTTTTGTTGCCTCTAATGAAACCAATCGAACATACTCCCTTTTCCCACCTTGGATGGGTAGGGAGAGGTCTCCCTCACCAACTAGCCACAAATTTACTAGGAGTCTCTCCCACTCTCCCCAGCTTGAATCATCAGCAGTCCTCCATTGTGACTTGTACACTAAGTTCCTTTGGGCTTCCTTAGAATCTCTCATTTGGAAGGAGCCTATATGCTAGTCTGGAGTCACAAGGAAGAGAAATCAACAAGGGTGATGATACTAACCATGCACCAGCTAAGGACTTTTTTCAACCACAGTAGAGTAGAAATGTAATCTCTGCCACCTGACTTTCTCAGGGCTGTGACCTAACAAGTGGGGAACATAATTATCTTCCAAGGCAAGGGAAGGGACAAGCCTGGCAACATTAACAGTGATAAGGAACATCAAGATTCATCAGCAGATGGAAATGTGGGTACAAATAGCCAATCATCAAGAAATGTCCCAGTGGTCTAGTGAGAGATTTTATTGTGTTCATATATTGGGCTCATAGTCAAATCAGGTGATGGGAAAATCATTAGGGAGGACTTACACTAAATCAGGGTCCTGATTCAAAGAACAATAAAAAAAATAGGATGAAAAATGGGGCTACTATCAACACTGTGAAGAACTCAAATACTAGTTATACTACTGTGTTTCCAAGTATGTTAGCTACCACCTGCCTGACCTATACAGTTTGTTGGGCCATTGTTACTATAACATACAGGATGAAGTCAAAATATCAGTCTAGGGGCTCTGGCCAAGATGCCCAAATCATGAATAAGCTATTGAAACTTGCTTTTAATAAATGATTTCCACCTTAGTAACAAAATTGCTTCCAGGAATTCTGTTTCTGCCATCAAATACATCATATTGACGTATTCTTGACCCCAACATCTAATTATTTTATACCTGAGGTCTGATGAAATTGTAATAAAGTCATCTTAGGCACCATTCCCTAATTAATTGATTACTAGTGTTCCCATCACATAATTGGCTTATTTTACCTATGGATCTGAGCTAGAAAATGACTTAGCTGTTCTTTCTTCCTAAGAGATTTTGCATAATCCTTTTCTTTCTGCAGATTTATGCCTTCCTTTTCCATTCTTGCAATCTTCATAATAACAGTGGTTGGCATTTCTATAGCCAAATTTCTATATTTTTTGAAGTTACAAAGCACTTTGTACACACTATCTCATTGTTCTTTCAATAACCTTGTGAGGTTATTGCAGGTATTTGTATTGTCATTTCCATTTTACAGATGAAGAAAATGAGGTGGAGAAAAGTGAAAAGCTTTGCCAAAGAGGGCATGATCTGCCTGGGAAAGGAAAGGTCTGGACAGATCTCCTGACACCAAATCTGCTTTTGGAGAGTTTTTCCCACTATGTCATGCTGTGATTGCTTGAGGTGTACTTTACCTTTATGACTTTCCATGACTATTTTTTTTCATTTTTCTTCTTTTTCAAAATGCATTTCTTCCCTCCAGTTGCTTTCTTTTCTCTCTTGTTTCTTTATTTACCTCCTTGCTGCTGAACAGAATTAGCTCTCATTGGGATGGGATCATGCATTTAGAGTTGGAAAGGATCTCAGAGGCCATCTAATCCATCCCCTCTCCTTTTGCAGAGTGTTACCTCCACATATTGTAAGAAACTGAAGTCAAGAGTGGTTAGATGAATTGTCCAAGGTCACATAGGGTGAAAGGAATTTACAATCATAGATCTGGAGCTCAAAGGAAACTTGGAGGCCATTTAGTCTAAAGCTTTCATTTAAGAGATAAGGAAACTAAAGCCCTAGAAAATTAGGGGGCTTGCCAAAGATCACACAAATAGTAAGCCACAGAGGTGGACATTGAACCCAGACACTCCAATTCTAAATCCATTGTATTTTCCACTGTATTATTCCTTGTTGGTATACGGATTGCCAGCCTGCACTGTACTTTTCCCCTTTATCCCTTCCTTTCCCAGGACCAATATCACCAAATTATCTACTCCTTCACATGATTCCCCCCCCAATTAGTCAACCCAGTCAATAATTCCTTTCATATGGATGCTGTTCTTGAGTCACCTGAAGTAGACAATCCTAGGAGTTGTCTTGACTGAAATACTGATCAAGGCAACAAGCATTTACTAAGAGCTTCCTAGGTATCAGGAACTGTGTTAACCAACTAATGATAAATCTCTCCAAACAACTAGGTTGGTGCTTAAATGAAGGCTATGCATTTTAGCACCAGCTTCACCCCTTGAAGTCTTTTGGAATGAAAAGGATCTGCCAGAGCTTCTGTTTCGTGTTTACATCCTTTGAGGGCTCAGGATCCTCTCCCCACCACGATGAAGAATCAGAGTGAGATATTCCCTCTCCTGATCTAGCTGAATCTCTGTTCTTGGATGCAATACTTTGGATAGCTGGATAGTAGCTGAATCACCCAACTTACTGAATATTTTGGATATATCTTTTATGTACAGACAGACTGTTTTCTTTTTTGTACACAAAATCTTAGAGCTTTCACTTATGAGTCAATGAAATTTATACTATTGTCTAGTTCATAGTTCAATAGTTCAAACTAGTTCAAAGAAACTATGATTAGGAGTGACTTTTCCTATACCCCACAAAGAATATTTTTTATGATGATGGAAGTCCTTATCAATTGTAGTTCAGGATTATATTTTTTACCCTAGCTCAGTCTTTCAATAGGCCATCTATTCTTTGTCATATTCCTACTTCCTGCCTAGTATTTTTTTCCTTTCTCTGGACTGTTTCCTTCAATCAAATCTGGAAACTTCTATACTCAAAACATTCCAAGTTAAAAAAAGTCCTTTTTCCTAGTTGACTGGTGTCTCTCTCTGAAGTCAGTCATGCAGGCCTTCATCACCTCACACGTGGACTGTTGCAGTAGCCTTCAGTTGACCCCCATGCCTAAAGTATTTCCCCAGTCTAATCTATCCTCCATTTCCCTGCTAAGATGATCTTCCTAAAGTGCAGGTTAGTCACCCTCCTCCTTCCAACTTCTTACACTCTAATGAACTCACTACTACCTCCAGGATAAAATGTAAAATTCTCTGGCTTTCAAAGGCCTTCATAATCTGTCCCCTTCCTGCCTTTCAGACTTCTTTTGCTACTCACCTCCTCATGCCCTCTGATCCATGATCCATGTGTGTATATGAATACACACATATGCACATGTATAGATCTAATTATGCATATATTACATAAATATATAAAATACAAATACAATGTATGCATATTAATATAATGCATTTATGGATATGTATTTGAAGCAGCCAGATGGGGCAATAGAATACTGGGCCTGGAGTCAGGAAGTCCTGAATTCAAATCTGTCCTCAGATACTGACTGACTCTATTTACCTTAACCTCTATTTACCTTAATCCACTGGAAAATCCAGTATGTTTGCCAAGAAAACTCCATGAATACTATGGTCCAAAGAGTCACAGTCAGACATGATTGAACTACTGAACAGCATTAGTGATATGTGTATGTGTATCCATATGCGCATATGTACATATATGTGCATGTGTGTATGTATATAAATATATATTTTATGTTGTAGCCCCCATTAAAATATCAATTGATTGAATCAGCAACTATGCACATACATTATGTATATATGTGAATATGCGTATACACATGTATATGGACACACATGCATGCATACATGTGCACAAGCTGTGTTTACATATGTATATGGATGTACACATGTATATGTACATGCATCCCTTGTGCTTATCACTATGCCTGGTACATGATACACACTTTATAAATTCTTGTTAACTGACATGTGTGAAAGCAGCCAGACTCTACTGAACATGACCATTCCCTTACTGTAAGGATATATGAGCACCCCTGATGTGGGTCCAGGCATTTTTCTCAAACTGATTCAGCAGCTTCCCTGACTCCTAAGATGCCTGAATCTCCCTGAAATGTCCTGTGTTCCCATTTTCTCACATAGTTTGAAAAAAACACCCAAAACTCCCTGGTGACATCCCTAATGGTTTACCTTTCTTGACTCTTCTCAGGCCTGCCTTGAAACTGTCAATCATAGTCCCTGCGTAAGAGGTGGAGAGGCTGTCTTAGTTTGGAGGTACAAACGTAGACCCTAGTATAAGAGGATTAAGTTGGCTGCCCTGGTACTCTCTCTTTCCTTATTGTCCCTGACTCCTATTATCCTGGGTGCCCTCTGTTAAGTCAAATGGTCTTCCATTTGAGGCTTTTCCTTAAAAATATATCAAATGAAAGAACAGCTTGCTTTTCAGAAGTGCCAAGTTTGTCTTGCCTTCTGCAAAGATTTTTAGTCTCAGAAATGCATTCTGACAAAGATTTGCTGAACCTTTCTATGTTAAATGTTGCTCAACTTGGGACCACAAAGGGTCCACCAAGAGTTGGTCATCTTCTGCTCCATGCTCTCCATCTTTAATAACTCTGGATGCTGCTGCTGCTAATAATTGCCATTTTTGTAGTGCTTTAAAGTTTACAAAGTGCCCCAAAGTTGTAACATTCACAAGAAATCTACAAAGTAGATGAGCAGGTATGATTATTCTCCTTTGTAAAGAGGGAAACAAATTCAGTAAAGTGATTTGCCCACACAGTAATAGTATTACTGCGGCTTAGTCTTCTGAGTCCAGAACTTAATCATCAGTTTTCTATATCACAACTGAAAATAAATAAACATAACAAATAAACTAGATTTAAGTAGGAGATGATCAGAAAGCTTCAAGCTGTTGTCAGGTTGTCCAAGTCTCCAGGTCTAGATAAACTACGTACCAGGATAGTGAACAAACTAGAAGATATGATTGGTGAGTTACTGTCAATATCTTAAAACATCTTTGTGAATAGGAAAATTGCTGCAGTCCTGGAGGCAGGCAAATATTTTCTCAGCTTTTTTGTTATTCTTCAAATCATAGATTAGTATTCTTGACTTCTATCCTGGAAAACTTCACAAATGTGTTGTTAAAAAGCATGAGCATTTAGAAAGGAAAATGATATAATTACTAAGAGCCAAAATGATCACCTCATAAAGGAAAGAAGTTGTCCTTTCTTTCATTTTTGAACTGGTATACTAGTCTGCTTGATCAAGAGAATATCATAGATAAAATGTATTCTGATTTCATCAAAGAAATTAATGAAATATGTCATGATATCTTTTTGACCACTGGAAAGCTATGAGTTTGTTGACAGTACAGTTTGATTCTTGACTAGTTGAATAATTGAACTTAAAGAGTTGTGATTAATGGGTTAATATCAACTTGGCCACAAGTCTCTAGTGGAATATGCCAGGGGCTGGCCTATGCTGTCCAATATTTTTACTAATGAGTTATAAGAAGATGGCATAGTTGTAAAATTGTAAGATGAGACAAAGCTGAGAGTATAGCCAATGCACTGAATGACAGAAACAACATTCAAAACAATAAAAATATCTTGACAATCTAGAATAACATATTGGTTCTAACAAGGTAATGTTGAATAGGGTGACTTCATCAAGGAAAGAAGTTGTCCTTTTATTTTTGAACTGGTATACTAGTCTGCTTGATCAAGGGAATACCATAGATAAAATGTATTCTGAGTTCATCAAAGAAGTTAATGAAATATTTCATGATATCTTTTTTGACCACTATGGATAGCTATGAGTTTGTTGACATAGGCTCCTACACTTGAGTTAAAAAAAAATAGTTGGATGTACAAATACTGAATGGATGGTGTTGGCTAAATGACATTCTATAGGGAAAAAAAAACCTGGAGGTATCAGTAGATTGAGTTCAACATGAGTTAATAGCCTAATGTGGTAGCCAAAAGAAAGAAAAAATAGAACTTTGACTCTCTCAGTGAAGCCAGAGGATCCAAAAGAAGGGAACCAACGAGAATGATGTGCATGGTCAGGTCAAATAGAATTTGCAGTCCTGCTCAGCTGGGGGTGCCATATTTTAGAAAGGATATCGACAAATTCAGTATGTACAAAGGAAGGTAACAGGGATGGAGAAGAGAATGAAAAGCATGTACAAGAATTTGTTCAAAGAAATTGGAAATTTTTAGCTTTCTGAAAAGACAGGTTACACATAATAGCCATTTCAGAATATCTGAGATGCTATGATATGAAAAAAGAATTATTCTGCTTAATACTAGAGGGAGAAAATAGAAACAATTGGTAGAAATTGCAGGAAGCTTCATTTAAGTTGAGTATAAGAAAAGAAAATCTCTCAAGAGTTAGAACTGTGGGAAACTGGATTGTCTTCCATTAGGAGTTAATAGGTTTCCTATTCCTAGAAGTCTTCAACTGGAGATTCTAGACTTTTAAGCTCCTTTTCTATGTTAGATTCCGTAATTCTATTAGTTTTCTTTACTCTCTTTGTAGAGTACAAACATTCTTTTTTCTCTATAGAATTGTATGTCTTGAAAAACATTTTGTTGTGATGTACAAAGCACCGGATTAGGGAATTCATGGACTAGATTCTGTTCTTTGATAAGTCATTAACTATGGGTATATTTTTGGACAAGTCACCTAAGTTCTTCAAGCATCATTTTTTTATGGATGATTAGATAATACTACTTGCTCTGTGTATTTCTCAAGACTGTTTTGTGATGATCAAATAAAATAATGTGTATGAATTCTTTGCAAACTGTGTAACACTATATCAATGTTTGAAAAATCATTAAGTGCTAAATTCTGAAAAATACTTTGTACTTGATTCTTTTTAATTAGTACTAGAACTAAGGAATAATTAGTCTCAAATAAAAACCCATATTTGCAAAACCCATATTTTCTTTTCCTTAACGTTCTCAGGAGTAAAAAAATATTTGATGCTACAAAACAATTTATGAAATGCAATTAGAATTTTCAAAAACTATTTATGGAAATCAAAATACAGCTGGGTTTGTCATATTATTTGTTATTTTCCTCCTAATGGCTGTGTCTATAGAAAAACAACAAGTCAACCACATTAAGGACAATATGTTGTAATAATCTGATCTCTGAGTTAATTGTATTTTTATTTTGGACATGTAAATTGTATCCTTTTTTGTTAATATTTGTAATCTGAAAAACAGGGAATATTTACTATCAATCTCCACCCTGTTGAAATTCACAGATAGTTAAAATGTTTTGTTTTTCAGATGTCACTAGGCCAGAGCACAAAGAATGAGTCAACTCAGTGATGTCTTCTATGTTTAAACCATTCTAGTAATATTTTAAATGTTATTTGCAAAAGTTATATCTGATTTGCATAATTTGCATATGCTTCTATACCACTCTAGCAATATTTTAAAAAATATATTGTTTGTAAAAAATACCTATAATTCACAAAATTTGTACATAATTCTAGAATATATATTTCCATTTCCTTTTTTCTTTTCATTCATTCTTTCTATGATGCTACAAATTAGCTAAACTTAACAAAATATTATTTGATAGTAATAAATGTAAAGTGTTAAGCAGGTTCAAAAAACCCAACTGAACAAATACAGCATGATCAAAAATGGTTCACAGAACAGAAATCTTCAGAGATTTTATGGATTGATGGCACAGTATGGGTCAATATTATGACATACAGATTTTAAAAAATCATGACATCTTATATCACATTAAAAGTAACGTTATCATTATCTAAAATATTGATGGTATAAATGGACTAGGTTAGTGAAGGGACTGTAATCCAAAAGATTCAGGGTGGATAAGATATCTATAGTCAGATACTGGAAAGACTGTTAAGAAGAAGATGATTAGAATTGTTTTGCTTGGCCTTAGAAGGCTGACTGAGAAGCAATGGGTAGAAGCTTCAGACAAATTTGTGCTTGACTTAAAGAATACTTCCTCATACTTAGAATTGTTCATAAGGGGAATGTGCTGACTCAGGAGATAGTGGGTAATTGACTGCTGAAGGTCTTCAGAACCTGGATAATATGTTTTAATGCAAATGATAAAGTTAATGTGATCTCTGGAGGTGATGGGGTCTCCCTCTCATCCAGCAGAGGCTAGATAACCCCTTGATAAGTATGTTATATAGGGGTTTCTTCCTCTAGCATAGACTGGAATGGCTGAATGAAAAGTCCCTTTCAACTCTGAAATTTAGTGATTCTGTGGTTGGCAGACCTGCTTCCCTTTCCATTGCCAGGGTATGAACATGGGATCTGATGTTGCCTTTGTATATGGACAACAGTATTCTTAGTGGCCAAAGAACTGAAGTAAAGGAAAAAATACTAAAGTAAAATTCAAGGATGTTTCAGAGGAAAAGTAGATTTTTACTCTTTCTAGCACTTCACTATATTTGCCAGGTGAGTGGGACTCTCAAGTGAAGAGGAGAATGAGACAAAATAGAAATAAAGATGCCAGTTAGCGGTTGGGAAGACAGCAGAAAGAAAAAGGCAGCAGGTAGGCACAGAAAGGAACTTCTTGGAAAAATAGAGAACATAACATAACTGTTCTGCTGTGGCTACATACTTGTTTATATATCTAAAGTAAGTGCATGAAGAGATTGACCAGCTCAAAACTACTTTTAACCTAGAAACACTCTGGCATAAATGAGTGAAGGAAACAGTAGATGTGGTTCCCTTTTTATTTTAAACAATGTGACCCAAGTCTGGGCAGAAATGGACATATGGAATACCAAATTGTGTTATTTGTAATTAAAAATGTTCTGCATAAAAACTGGTATCATCCACACATATATTGAATGGACAGTTATTAAATAGCCATTAGATAGCTTTTTTAAAGTATTTATCCTGTGGGATAGACATAGGATTTATTTTTCCTTTTTCACATTTTTCCTATATTTAATAAAACCTATTTTAGCCCCACTCAGTACTGAGCCACAAATGTAATACTTGTATAATATAGCATAATGTGACTAGTAGCAGCAGAGTGAGGCTTCACAGAAGCTATAAATAATGCACAGCTGTAAAACACAGTAATTAGATTGCCTGCTGAATATGGGCCACTGCAAACTAGTCAGACAACAGCTGCTAGCTATTTGAACTCAATGGTTCAGGATATTGGTAATGGGATGCAGAGATTTTTCTTGTGTAAATCAACAGGTCAAATCCAGGATCAGTGACCAAAAGTCATTGCTTATGATGGTTATTTAATGGCCAGTAAGAGCATGGGGTGGCATTAGGATGATCATACATCTTTATCTAGTTCCTTGAAAACTTTTAACAGTGCCATAAACCACTATTAGAATTAACATCATTCATCTTAATAATCCAAATGCCGAGATGAATTTAATAATCCTTTCACTGGGGAAGAAGCAATATAGAAAACAGTCCCATGGTGAGGGAGGCAGGGAGTAGTAGATACAATCACAGACAATAGTCTGATTGGGGCATAGGGAGAGGAGGCAGTCATAGTGGGATAGGGGTCAACTTATCCTTCATGGTAATGATATCCTGGTGTGGTCTCAAGCTAAACAATGAAAGGCTGTTTCAAACTGTTGAAAGACCTAGAGTCCAAGGCATGGTGACTTGAACCATTCTGAATCTCCAAGGGAGTTTTTGCTTGATGGAACAAAACTCCAATTCCCTGCGCTAGTTACAGCTATATACAAAGCCCCAAGAGGAATTGCCATTCTTAATGAAAACAGGTTGCCTCTGTCTTGAGGGCTTAATGTTTGACTGAGTTCAAGGCTGTCAGATTAAAAATAATTTTTGTGAATTTAGCTCAAGTTCTGCATTAGAATCACTATATTTTCTATCTGTACTAGTCATGAAACTTGTTGTTTTGCCCTTTTGTCTCTTTTCCTTATTGGTTTCTGGTTAGGCAAAAAAAAAATAACATGATTTGCTTCTTAATTTTCAAAGGAAATACTTTGGGGTCAGTCAACAAACTTTTATTGCATGCTTATTTTTGCCAGGCACTGGGAATATAAATACAGTACAAACAGAAAGAAAGACAGTCCTTGCTCAGACAACACATGCAAGGAAGCTAAAAAAAGAGGCAAAACATAATGGCAGCCAGAAGCAAGGAAGGGTAGACAAAGTCGCCTTGCAGCAGGACAAAGTCTGGAGTTCAGCTTGGAAATGAATGAAATGTGGTTAACCAGGACACCATTCTTTCTTTAATGGTGTTTCCTGGAGGAGCCATTCAATCAGAGGGAGCAGTCTATTATGTGAATCCTAAGACTGAAGAGAGCTTCCAGGATGAAGACATTTCTGGGTCCAGTGTTCAGCTAACAGAGGAAACTGTATGTATCAGGGACTGAGTTAAGTTTAATATCTCTGGTTCCCAAATCATAATACCTTCAAAGTGTCTGTAGATGTAGTGAAAAATATCCAGAGTTTGGAGTTTTGACTTGGAGAAATGAATTAGGTTTTAGATAAATAAGTTCTAATTCAGTTTAATTCCTTTGATTGGAAATAACATCAGAAGAGACTTTATCATAAGGGTTCTATTTCTCTTTCCAGTTAATCATTAAGTACTAAAATAATACACTTTCTCCAATTGTTTTGGCACTTACTTAATCTGGCTAGAATCCTAAAATTTGAAGTATGTGAATTAATACACCAGAAACTCAGATTCTCTAAGCTTTTAGACAGAGTAATTCAGATAAATGTTTCATTCTATCTATTAATGCTTCAATCCTACTCATCCATTACCAATTCTGCCCCAGATTTCATGCCATACTATTACACATTATTTCTGTTTCTGACTTCAATCTTTTGACCTTGTCTTCAGCGACAAGCCAACCTCTACTTCAATTCCTAGTTTCATTACAGTGAAAAAATGTGATGTAGTGAAAGAAAAACTAGATTGAAGTCAAATAAATTAAATATATTGATAGATGATAGATAGATAGGTGGAGAGATACACACATATGTATGTGTATGTATGTATATATGTATATATATATATATATATATATACACATAATTCTGAACTTAGAAAATAGCAAATAAAATGGGCATTTCCATATACATGGTAGAATAGAAAGAAGATACTGCATTAAACCTGAGAGCTCTATTATTGGTATCTTGCTTTTCTTTCTAAATATTACAATAAATTCAACATGTGACTTTCAAGATTGGCCCGTATCTGTGACTCTTTCTGGTCTTCTTTCTGTTCTATTCTGTGATTGTACATATACTTCAGTGATCTTCTTCTCTTTCCTTCTTTTTTTATCTTTTTCTAATCCTTTCCTCTCTATCCCTTTATCTCTTTGAGAAAACAAGAAGAAAAAAAGGAAAAAGAAAGCCCATAAAACACATATACACATGTATATATGAATGTAAGTATATTTATGTCTATATATCTATAGCTGTAGTCCCAGACTAAGCAGTGAAAGTCTGTGTACACAACACACACACATACATGTCACCTTGCAACCATCATATATATATGTGTGTATGTGTGTATGTATATGTGTGTGTATGTATATGTGTATATATATTATATATATATAATATATAGATGTGTATATATTATATATACATATATATATATACACATATATACTCAAACAGAAGGAATCCCCCACATTCAGCCATGTCAAAAATCTATGTCTTATTCAACATCTTGGGTACATTAATTTCTTGTCAGTAGGTGAATAGCAGGCTTTATTATCATTTTTCTGACATTGTAAATGGTCACTGTACTAATCAATTTTCTTGTACTTAAAATTGTTTTTCTTGATAATATTCTAATATAAATTATTTTCCTGGTTCTGCTTTCCTCACTCTGCATCAGTGTGTATAGATTTTCTCAGGTTTCCTTGAAGGCAGCATTCTTCTGTTTCTTATGATAAAATAATATTTCATTGCATTCATATAACACAAGCTATTTAGCCATTCCTCAATTAGATGTGATCTTCTGAAGTTTCAAGTTTTTTTTCTATAACTAAATAAGCTGCTATAAATAGTTTTGTGCATATGGATACTTTCCCTCTTTGATTTCTTCAGGGAATAGAATATATGGTATACACACACAAACACATACACACACACACACACACACACACACACACACACACACTGGTACATATTGGTTGTTCTTTGTTCTTATTGTCCTTCATTATCCAAGAAGATCAATGACATCATGAGGGTCATAATGACATCTTGACTTGCAAGTGAATTAGATTCAAATGATACATAACTGCACAGAGTCTTCATCCTCACTCTCTACTCTAGAGTCGTCAGAGTCCAGTAGCAAGATGTCAAAATGAATGGCAATGGCCCAGAAATGATAAATGTATTGTTGGATTAAAGTGAGTATACAGTTTAATGCCTTTTAGTGAATGATTTCAGTGCTCTATATAACTATTTAAACTTATGGGTAACAAGTGGAATCCAAGAAAATTTAAGTGACTTGCCTCATATCATACAAGTAGTATGTAGCAAACACAGAATATGAACCCAAATTCTTTAATTCTCTATTCAGTACTCTTTCTACTGCATAACACTGCATCTCTAAGCCGTATTCTCCAACTTTCATGTCTAGCTTTATTCATGAGTTTTAAATGCTCTGGTAAATGAGATTCCTAGATACTTGAGAACTAGCTTTGCGAGACTCTTCTGAAGTTTAGTTTCAAAGTCCAACTGAATTATAGAGCCCAAAAGATAGTCTTAAATAGGCATACTAATGGCTATTGTTGAGCTTTGAATTGGTTCAGCCATTTTGAAAACAATTTGTATAATTTACTTGGAATAGGTCACTGAACTGTGCACAGCCTTTAGCTAGCATAACTACTCTTAGGATACCCCAAATAGGTCAAAGAAAAAGAAGAAAAAACCCATATATAGATAAAATTTTTAATATAAATTTATTTTCAATCTTTGACTTTTTCTTCCACAAAATTTTAAATTTCAAATTTTCTCTCCTTCTCCCCTCTACCCCAACCCAGCATAGTGTCTATTCTGATTGCCTTTTCCTCCAATCTGTCCTCTCTTCTATCACCCCCATTTTATTTCCTTCCCTTATGTTTCCTGTAGGACAAGAGAGATTTATAAACCCCCATTGCTTATATATTTTATTTCCTAGTTGCATACAAAAGCAACATTTAACATTCATTTTTAAACTTTGAGTTCCAAATTCTCTCCCTTCCTCCATCTCCACTCACCCTCATTGAGAAAGCAAGCAATTCAATAAAGGTTATACATGTCTGGTCATACAAAACACTTCCATAACAGTGATCTTGTGAAAGACTAACTGTATTTCCCTCTATCCTGTCCCACCCTCTATTTATTCAAATCCCTTCTTTGACCTGTCCCTCTACCAAAGTATTAGCTTCCTCTTACCACTTACCCCAATCTTCCAACCCTTCTATTGTCACCCCCCTCTTATCTCCTTCCCTCACCCCTGCTTCTCTGGAGGGTAAGATAAACTTCTGTACCCAATTGAGTGTGTATGTTATTCCCCCCTGAAGCCAAATTTGATGAAAGAAAGATTCACTTATTCCCTCCCTTCTTCTCCTCCATTGTAAAAGCTTTTTCTTGTCCCTTCTTTATGAGATGATTTACTCTATTCTACCTTTTCCTTTGTGTTTCTCCTAGTACATTCCTGTCAATCCTTATAATTTTCTTTTTCAGATATCATCCCTTTATATTCAGCTCACTCTGTGGCACCCCACTCTCTCTGTATCTTTCTCTCTCTCCACATACACACACACACACACACACACATACACATAAACATATATATATGTATGTATGTGTATATGTGTGTATGTGTGTGTGTGTGTGTGTGTGTGTGTGTGTGTGTGTGTATTCTCTCCAACTATCAGCAAGGATCCCAACATATACAGGAAGACCTGCTGTACAGGTTCTTAGATCTGCTTTTCTAAAAGAAAAGTGACCTTTGAGGAGTCAACAATCATTTTAATCAAACACATACTTTATTCAGTTAGATCAGAGGGAAAATGTCAGCTCCCTGAACTTCAGAGAAAATATGGAGAAATCAAGATCAACAGACATGGCTTCCAACTGTCTGACATAAGCAATACATACATCATAGATCAACAGACAGATCCAACTGTCTGACAGTTACATATATACGTGGTTACCAGAGAGAGAAGCATCATCATCTAAGTTTTCAAAGCTAGGGGTGAGGGGAGAGCTCCTTAGTAGCTTCCCAGAGTCTCTTCTGGCCCAACAAACACTTCCAAAGTTTAATCCCCAAAACAAAACCTCGCTTCAGAGTATTTATACACTTTTCAGAGCCAGAGATCATCACAAGACTTGAGAGCTAGTACCTCATTAGAAATTAAGAAAAGGTATGAGCCTCCTCTAATCAGGATTCCCTTAATGGGCAGGGCCATCAATTGGTGGTGAAGATCTTTAACTCTCATTAGCATTACACTATCCTAATACTGAGAAAAGTCTCATGAATTACAAATATCTTTCCTTGTAAGAATGTAAACAGTTCAACTTTAATAAATCCCTTGTGGTTTCTCTGTCCCATTTACCTTTTCATGCTTCTCTTGATTCTTATATTTGAAAGTCAAATTTTCTACTCAGCTCTGGTCTTTTCAATAAGAATGCTTGGAAGTCCTCTATTTCATTGAAGTTTCATTTTTTTCCCCTGAAGTATTATACTCAGTTTTCCTGGGGAAGTAATTCTTGATTTAAATCTCATCTTCTTTAACCTCTGGAATATCATATTCCAAGACTTGTTACAATCCCTTCCTGTAGAAACTGCTAAGTTCTGGGTTATCTTGATTGTGTTTTCACAATACTTGAATAATTTCTTTTCAGCTGCTTGCAATATTTACTCCTTGACCTAGGAACTCTTGAATTTGGCTAAAATATTCCTAGGAGTTTTCCTTTCTGGATCTCTTTCAGGAGGTCAGGTAATCAGTGGATTCTTTCCATTTCCATTTTACCCTATACTTCTAGAATATCAGGGCAGATTTCCTTGATAATTTCCTGAAAGATGATGTCTAGGCTCTTTTTTTATCATGGCTTTCCAGTAGTCCAGTAATTTTTAAATTATCTCTCCTGGATCCATTTTCCAGGTCAGTTGTTTTCCCAATGAGATACTTCACATTATCTTCTATTTTTTCATTCTTTTGGTTTTAGGTTATAATTTCTTGATTTCTCATAAAGTCATTAGTTTCCATTTTTGCTCCATTCTGCTTTTTAAAGAATTATTCTCTTCAGTGAACTTTTGGACCTCTTTTTCCATTTGGCTCATTCTCCTTTTTAAGACAGTTTTTTCCTTCTTGGCTTTTTCGACCTGTTTTGCCATTTGGTTTAATCTAATTTTAAAAGTATTATTTTCTTCAGCATTTTGCGGGGTTTACCTGTTGATCTTATTATAGTTTTTAAAAGAAGAGCAAGCTGTGCACAGTAGAGATCCATTCTTTCATGAGTAATCCCCTTTTTCTGTTCTGCTTTCTATGTAGAAATGTTTGTTTTATTTAGCATTTGTTGAGTTCAGAATTGTCTTTAATAATTTTTAAAAGGAGTTTTTCGTTTGGGGCCATTTATATTCCATTTGGATTCATTTTCATGAAACAGTGAAAATCAGACATAAAAAGCATATGGTAAGTAATAAAAGTTAGATTTTTTAAATCTGTTACTTAAGCACATAAATTCCAGTCAGTGACTTTGGTTGTAGCAAGTAAAATTTGAAATCAAATGTATTTTTTAGGAAGCAAGATAATATTTGCAAAGCACTTAGTAAAGTGCCTGGCACATATTAGGTGCTTAACAAATGTTTTTTTTTTCCCCTTATCTTCATCCCCTCCATAAAATTATCATGCTGTGCAGGTTCTGCTTGAGAATGGTAAACATTGCTCAAGCTGTCTCACTATGTATTAACGTACCACTTTATTATGGACCAGTTGGGGAAAATTTGTTTAATATTTGCCTCCGGAAAAATACTTTTCTTATGAAAGAAGAAGTGGATACAAATCAAAAATGTTTTTCCTATATTACATAAAGTCGTTTCCCTGAATGGTGATGGTAGGAGAATGCTTTAACAATTCTATAACTTTATGATGCTTAAGAGATATTAAGATGCCCAATAAGGCATTTATATAGAGAGCAGGTGATATTGGGAACTTCGTCTATCCAAACAGGTCAAAATTAGTCTATGACTTAATAAATAATCTCCCGGGAATTCCATTTAGAACAGAGAGTTTACACAACTTTTAGGATCATAGTTGATTTATAGTTTAGTTTAGTCTATAGTTCATAGATTAAGTTAAAAAAAGTGAAGCATTGAATTAAATCGACATAAACTTAGGGATGGAAAAGATCTCAAAGTTCTACCATGACCATCATATTATAGACTAAAAAACCAAACAAATAAACAAAAACTAAGACTCAGAGAGGATAAAGAGGGATGATAGAAGGAGGGAATGCTAATCAGAATACATGCCGTCTTGCAGTGGTGTAAGAATGCAAACAGTTCAACCTTAATAAATCTCTTATGATTTCTCTTTCTGGTTTAAATTGTCATGCTTCTCTTGAGTCTTGTATTTGAAAGTTTTCTATTTAGCTCTGATCTTTTCATCAAGAATGCTTGAAATTTCTCTATTTCACTGAACATCCATTTTTTACTCTGAAGGATTATATTCAATTTTGCTAGGTAGGTGATTCTTGGTTTTAATCCTATCTCCTCTGATCTCTGGAATATCATATTCCAAAATTTCTCATCCTCTAATGTAGACACTGCTAAATCTTGTGTTATCCTGATTTTGTTTCCACAATTCTCAAATTGTTTCTTTCTGGTTGCTTGCATTATTTTCTCCTTGACCTGGGAACTATGGAATTTGGCTAGAATATTTTCAGAAGTTTTCCTTTTGGGATCTCTTTTAGGAGGTAATTGGTGGATTCTTTCCATTTTTCTTTTACCCTCTGGTCTCACAACATCAGGTCAGTTTTATTTGATAATTTCTTGAAAGATGATGTTTAGGGTTTTTTTGATCATGGCTTTCAGTTAATGCAATAATTTTAAAATTGTCTCTCCTGGATCTATTTTCCAGGTCAGTTATTTTTTCAGTGATATATTTCACGTTGTCTTCTCTTTTTTATTCTTTTGGTTTTTTATAATTTCTCAATTTCTCATAGAGTCATTAACTTCCATTTGCTCCATTCCAATTTTTAAGGAATTATTTTCTTCAGTGAGCTTTTGGATCTCTTTTTCCATTTGGTCAATTCTGCCTTTCAAGGCAGTCTTTTCCTCATTGACTTTTTGGACCTCTTTTGCCATTTAGATTAGTCTATTTTTTTTAAGTAGTATGTTCTTCACTTTTTGGGAGGGTCTCCTTTAGCAAGCCGTTGACTTTTTTCATTATTTTATTGCATCACTCTCATTTCTTTTCCCAATTATTTTTCTACTTATCTTACTTGATTTTCAAAATCATTTTTGAGCTCTTCCATGAATGCAATCAATTTATATTTTTCTTGAAGGCTTTGGATGTAGGAACTTTGATTTTGTTGTCTTCTTCTGGTTGTATGTTTTGATCTTCTTTGTCACCAAAGTAAGATTTTATAGTTATTTTTTCCTTCTGTTTACTCATTTCCCAGTTAATTATTTGACTTTTTAACTCTTTGTTAAGGTAGGGCTCTGCTTCCATGATGGAAAGTGCACTGTCCCAAGCTTCAAGTTTTATGCATCTGTTTTTGGAGAAACTTCTACAGACCTGCAAATTTTCAGTTCTTCCAAGATTATATGATCAAAGTGGAGGTGTTTACTCCTTTCCTGAACTGTGCTCTGGTTTTGAGGGACCACAAGCACTCATTTCTGATATAACATGATTTGGGATTTAAAAAATGTTTTTCTACAAGATTGATAGCCTTTTATGTTGTGAATGTGGAGGATATAATGTGAATGAATAAAATGACCCCAGGAATGTGAGCTAACCTTTTAGAATATATATTACTTTATTTCTAATCTTAATGTCATAACAGTTGATCACTTACCCCAGTGGCATTTTATTAACATTATGGAGCCATTGTTTATTTAAAAACCCAGAATTTTAAAAGCAATGAAGCAAAAGTTCTTTATGACTCCTTTTCCCTCCCTTCATTTAAAACAAACCGTGAAAGGGAGTTGGCTAACAACATGGCTGTTGTCAAATTAAAGTTGGCTCACCAAGCCTTAGTTTGTTCCTAGTTTTAGGCTGATTTAGTTGGCTCACTTACCATGCTCCTACTTTCATTTTCAATCCCTGCTCTGGATTTAGCTAAGATGCCGTTGAACTTAGGGTCACTAAGCAGCTTGGTGGAAGATAAATGTTGTCCTCCAAAGTCAGGAATTAACATAAAATACACTAACTTTGTCAATTAACGGTCTGTTCAGAATCTGTTAGCTGTAGTTCATAGCTATGTAAGACACGCTAACCAAGCATTAATTTTTTTTCTGCACTACCACAAGGAAAAGGTCAGATTTGCATATGATAAAGAAGCAGCAAGGCTGTTTATAGATCCATGTGATCTCCCAGAATGTCTGAATCCTAAATGCAAACTATAGCTGTTTGATACTTAAAAATCTAATGATTGAACCATTATGGAACAAGAACGCTTTACATATAAATACACATGGAATCCTCTCTTTATATGTATAGTGCCTAACATATATGTGCACATATATGTATGCATATGTATTTATATAACATCTCACAGCTAAACAAATTCATTGTCAATACCTAAGCAACATATTTGTGTGTATATATGTGAATCCCACATATACCTTCACATCTATATCACATCTCCTGGCTAAATGAATTCATTAACATAGACCTAAGCAAAGATGAAAGGATGAGTAAACAGATAACCATAAATATTACTATTGCCTTTACTATTGTCATTTTTCTAGATGTTAATATCCCATTACTGCAGACAACTTTGTCATCTTAACTCAAGAACTCCAGGTTCTGTGACCCCAATTTTGAGATAAATGAATACCATAGAGCTATTAGCATCTACTAACTTTTATTAACATTATGAAACCATAGTTTATTTAAAAACCCAGAATTTTAGGAACTAGGTTTCTGAGCCCATGAAGAGAAGAAAAGCCCTCAGCAGCTCAATAGTCACCATACATGTCTAACAATGAGCCATTTAAAATCCAGCTCATATAAAAACCTCGTTATCATGGGAACTATAATGACCATTAGCATTTTGTCAGTTTGGAGAAGAGAAGAGTTCCTTTCAAGGCCCCGTGTGAAAGGAGATTAGTGATACTACTGAAGGTTCTCCTTGTAACATATGCCACTTGTGTAGTGCCTGTGATTATCAAGGTCTTCTTGTGTAGTCCCTGTGATTATCAAGGTCTTCTTGTGTAGTCCCTGTGATTATCAAGGTCTTCTTGTGTAGTCCCTGTGATTATCAAGGTCTTCTTGTGTAGTACCTGTGATTATCAAGGTCTTCTT
>CM053771.1:205105323-205169309 GCA_028658325.1 Potorous gilbertii | reverse complement strand
GTTTTCTCCTTATGAAGGCATGAAATACTTTTATTTCATTGAATGACTATTTTTTTGCTCCAATATACTACACTTAATTTTGTTGGGTACATGATTCTTGGTTATAAACTTAGTTCCTTTGCCTTCTAGAATATCATATTCCAAGACATATGATTTTTTAAAGTTGTAGTTGCTAAGTCCTGTGTAATCCTGATTGAGGCTCCCTGATATTTGATTTGTTTATTTTTGGTATTTTTTCCTTGATCTGACAATTCTGTAATTTCACTGCAATATTGCTAGGAGTTTTTATTTTGGGATCTATTTTGTGAAGTGATAGATGGATTCTTTCAATGCCTATTTTGCCCTCTAGTTCTAGAATATCAGGGCAGTTTCATCTAATAATTTCTTGAAAAACACTGTCAAGGTCATCCTGGCTTTCAGGCCATCCAACGATTCTGATATGGATTCTTTCCTGGATATATTTTCCATGTTAACTGTTTTTTTTATGAGGCATTTACATTTTCTTCCATTTTTTCATTCTTTTGCATTTGTTTGATTGATTCTTGATGTTTCATAGAGTCCTTAGCTTACACTTGCCCAATTATAACTTTTAAGGAGTTCTTTTTCTTAGTTAGCGCTTGTACTTTCTTTTCCATTTGGCCAGTTCTCCTTTTTAAGCAGTTGTTTTCATTTTCCAAGCTGTTGATTCTTTTCTTTCATAATTTTTTTGTATCACTCTCATTTCTTTTCTCAATTTTTCTTCTACCTCTCTTATATGAATTTTAAGCTCCTTTTTGAGCTCTTCCATGAATTCTTTCTGGGCTTTACCCATTTTTCTTTGGGGTTTTGCTCATAGATACCTTAACATTGCTGTACTCTTCTGAGTTTGTGTCTTGATCTTCCTTACCACCATAATAACTTTCTATGATTTTTTGTTCTTTTTTGTTCATCTTCTATGGCCTTTTCCCTTTCTTTTAGATTTGAGCTCTGCTTCCAGATGAAAGGGGCACTGTCTCAGGCTGTGCTAGTGGTTGTAGGCCTGTCTACTTAGCTGATGCTACATTAATGTTACCCTGAGGCCTACAGGGGACCTTTGTGTGGGGTACTGTTTAGAGGGGATAGAGTGATGGGTGAATGGAGCTGCTGAAGTTCTATTGAAGTCTTGCAGCTTACCTGGGCTTGAGACAGGGTTCTAGTGGTGGTATCTGGTGTGTGCTGAGGCGGAGTGGGATGTTTCTGCATTTTCCCAGACTACACTGAAGCACATGGTATTCTGGCTATTGGAGTAACCTGTTTGCCTAAGAATAAGCTGAAGAATGTGGCAGTTTTCAGTGCTGGAGTCTACCCATTCTCCTAGCTATGCTGAGGCATGTGGGTTGTCCTGGTGTTGGGGTTGCCTGCTTTAACACACTTTAGCTCAACATCTACTATTGGTTTGCCAAGGTGGGGTTTGCTGCTGGTTTGCTAGGACTCTTCCTGTCCTGGACTGTGCTCCTCTTTTACCTGAGTCAAACAGACCTTTCCTGCTGATCTTACAAGTTTCTTGGACTCTGAGATGAGTTGCTCCAGGATTTATTTTAGGATATCATTTTATAGGGGGTTTGAGCTAAATATGTGAGTTAAGGTGCTTTATTGCTTATTCTGCTATCTTATCTCACGGAAATCTACTTATTGTCTTCTTAAAGCAGAACCAAAAAAATTTTAATGCAATGTCTTGGGAACAGAGCCTGATTTACATGTTTATGTTGGATTTGTTACTTTATGTTCTATCTGTATTCTTACATGTTGCACCATTTATATGTATGTGCATATATATATCCATCTATATATATCCATACACACACACACACACACACACACACACACACATTTAGCTATATTTTTGTTGTTAAATGTCAAAATCATTTGATTTTACTTGTCTGGAAAGACTATCAATCATTCTGAGTTCTCTTCTCAGGGTCCCCCCTGTTCCCCATTCTTAGTCTGTTGAATTGAGCTGTTTCAATCATGTCTGACTCTTTGTGAGTTCGTTCGATGTTTTCTTGGCAAAGACACTGGAATGGTTTGCCATTTTCTTCTCCAGTTTGTTTTATAAATGAGAAAACTGAGGCAACACAGTTGAGTGACTATTAAGTGTCTGAGAATAAATTTGAACTCATGAAGAAGACTCTTCCTGATTTCAAGCCCAGTGCTCTATCCACTGTATCACCTGTTTATTTAGTTGCCAATCTGACACCAACTTATTTCTATTTTTCTCAGCTCTGCATGAGTATGTAGTAACCTCATAAACTTGTTACAAATGTCACCATCATTCTCTTCTGTCTCCTAAATTCATGAGCTTATAGACTTAAAGATCTGCAATTAGAAAGAATCTCAAAGGCCATCTAGTCCAATCTAATTCTCAGAGAGATTTAAGTAATTTGCCCAAGGTCCAAGGTTACTATTACAATAGTTCCCTAATAGCAGGACTAAGATTTGAACTCATGTCACATAACCCCAAGTTCAATACTCTGTGCTTGTGATCTAAAACAAACAAAAAACTAGTACCATCATTTGATCTTCTACCAAGTGATCTTCTACCAAAGAAAGCAAAAAGTGCAATATTGTTATTGGTAGATTTTTTTGGAACCTGGCAAAACTCAGGAAACACTCCATATGAAATAGGATGTCATGAACACTGATGGATTATTTTAGGAAATCTAGGAATTTAGGAATAGCTATAGTTCTACTAATTCATGCCAATTACCCACAATTCTTTCAATTACTTACCCTAGGTATACATTTTAAACTTGCCAAGAATGATATTCCTTTAATAGCAACTTCTTTTTAAAAAGAAAACAATTAAACATCCAGCCCCATATTCTCCTTGAATCCTAATCTCACATTTCTAATTGCCCGCTAGATATCTACACGTGGAGGTCTCACTGGCACTTCAACTGCAATATAACAACAAACGAGCTCATCATCTTTTTCCCATAAACCAAACACTTCTCCTCACTTCTCTGTTTCTTATATTCTTGGGAATCCAAACTCAGATTTTTAGTAATCTCCAACTCTTCCCTCTGTTCGTCATCATATCCTACCAGTTCTATATGCATAATATTTACTGCATCCATATTCCATATCATCCTAAATTCAAATCTGGCCTCAGACACTTATAAATCACTTTTTTGTCTCAACTTCATCTGTAAAATGACAGGAAGGAAATGGCAAGCCACTTCAGTATCTTTTCCAAGAAAATCCCACAAAGAGGTCTTGAAGAGTCAGATAAGACTGAAACAACTTAACAACAATAAATATACACACACACAAACATATGCATATATAGATACATAAATACACACAAATGTACATACATATATATATGTGTGTATATACATATATATGTATATACACACACACATATATATATATATATATATATATATATATATATATACTAATATATGCACAGTTTGTTTCTCCAAATAGAATGCAAGCTCCTTTGGACCAGAGATAATTTGGTTTTTGTCTTTGTTATTACAGTGCCTAGGACAGAACCTGGCACATAGTATGTGATTAACAAAAAATTGCTGATTTATTTGACTGATTCATAGCATGGTCACCAATGTGTTCTTAAGAGTGAAAATGGAAGAAATCCTAATGCAAACTAACCTTAACCTGTTCAAAAGACTTTTTAGCCAATGTGAAAATGTGGAAGATCATCAGCTACTGAGCAGATGTGATTAACAAGCATTAGTACTATTTTCTTTTTTCCTTCTTTTTTCTTTATTTTTTGTCTTTGCTAGAAGACAGTATATTATTTTTTCCAATTACTGGTAAAGTTAATTTTAATATCCATTTACATATAATACTTTGAGGTCTAAATTTTTCCCTCTCCTCTCCCCTCCTTAACATGGTGAACAATTTTATATAGTTTATGTATGTGCAATCATGTAAAAATATATCCATGCTAGTCGTGTTGTGAAGAAACAGAACAAAAGAAAAAATATTATTTTTATATTAATTTTTGTGTAATCTTCACTAATGATGAGAAGACCCACATTGAAGAGATCCTGGGACCTTGGAGGTCATGGAGACATGTTCTGAAGGAAGGAAAAGAATCTTTAAGTTTTGAACCTTGGATCCATTTTCTAGTCTGTTACTATTTAACAATTTAGTTTCAAAACTTAAACTTCCAACATACATCCATATATAAAGGATATGGATATCGGTATGCATGTATTGGAATCAGGTGAAGACATCATGATTCAAGTTTATCCAGGAAAAGATTTCAATGGCCCCGATATGACCTGTGGAAACATGTGCTAAAATTCCGATGCAGGCATTTTTTTTATAACAGGTGCAATGTAAGTGAATACCTTGATAAACCCTCTCTCTCTCTCACAGTAAATGGACTTCCTGCATCTTAAGGATTCTGCACTCCATTCCCATAATCATTGTAATACTCACACTAGGAAATTGTATGTGGGCAACTTGTTATCTATCCTTCTGCTAAATTATCTTTACAATGTACCAACAGGAAACTAATGATGGAATTGATGGAACAATACTGAGATGAACAGATTTTCATTGTGTACCTTTTAATAATTTGAGCACCTAAAATTAAGCAAGTCATTTTTGTAAAACTAGAGAGGCTTTGTGGCAAGAAAAAAAAAGCTTTATTGCTTTTCCTTCATACAAAACCATTTAGCTAATAGGAATCTATTGTGCTTATGTTGATGCTTGAAGATGACACAATAAAGATAGATTTAGACTGACACAGCAGGACGGATGATATACAAAAGGTATTGTGAGATTAACAGCAATACATTAAAATCTTTAAAACATTGCCCCTAAAAATAACTACTATATGAACCATTAAGTTACTCTTTCTTATCATAGCTCCCTAACCTTGAAAAATTTTCCATTTATTCATTGAAATGTTTTCTGTATTTCAAGAAATCAACTAAAAAAATATGATGAGATCTGCTAATATTCAGAAGGTTCAAAATAATACAAATAATTCAGTAATAGTTATAATATTACATATATGTATATATACATATATAATTATATAACAAAATATTGGTGATTCTGTTTCAATAGCATAAATTTTTCTTTATCCAGCCTGTGTAAGGAATTGGGATGCTTTGCCAAACCAGACATTTTGATCACATTTGCCATATATTCCACACATGATTTATTAATTTTTAGCTATGTCATGCAGTTCTGTAAGCACTGAATTTGGAGTCAGAAGGACCTGATGTTTAGCTATATGATCCTGGACAAGTGACTTAACCTCTTTGTATCTCAGTTTGCTTGTCTGTTCAATGGGGGTAACAACATTGCTTATGTCCAGGAGTGTCTTGAGGGTCAAATGATATAACATGTGTATAGTGCTTTGCAAGCTTAAAGTACTATAGAAATGCTATCGTTATTATTTTGAAAACTAGAACAAGAAGTAACATTTTATAATGGGTAGAGAGCTAGCCTCAGATTCTAGTCAGAACTCAGGTCCTGACTTTGACATTTAACGACTGTGTGACTGGGTAAATTGTTTAACCTCTCAGTGTCCTAAGCAGTTCTCTAAATTGCTACACAATTACCAATCTGTATAAGTAGACGGAATTTCATGAGTAAGGGATCTGTACATCAGTAAAATCATATCAGCCTCCTGACTCCATAAACACACAAAACAGAATCCAAGCAATATTAAAATTTTACTGAAAATGATTAAGTTCAAAAATTATTTAGAATTCTCTTCAGGAACAGGACCTGAACAGACCTCTGGGGCAGAGTTCCCAGCAGGGAGGGTCCCAGATACCTCAACCCACAAGCAACAAAGAAAACTCCAAAGATCAGTGTGGAAGGGCTTTCCCAGCAGGACAAGAGGGGAATGGGGTTCCTGACGGCAGAACAACAGCAGCAGACTGCAGGTAACTAAGGTGGCCAGGAAGCAACATGAGTCCATTGTCCAGACAATTCACCTTAAAGCCTCTGGCAGTAGGGAGCAGTTGATCTAAACCTCAGCCCTCAGTGATAGCCCTACTCAAAGCCCCCGGGGGGAATCGAGCAGCTGAGTTCAATCTCAGCCTTTAACACCATACTGGGGAGAGAAGGGGCAATAGGACCATCCTCTTGACAAAGGATTCAGAAGTCAAGTAACTGGCTGGGAAAATGCCCAAAAAGGGAAAAAAAATAAGACCATAGAAGGTTACTTTCTTGGTGAACAGGTGTCTCCTCACATCCTTTCAGATGAGGAAGAGCAAGGCATATTGTCACAGGAAGTCAAGGCATATAACTGGGAAATAAGAAACACAGGTAATGGAGTGTAGAAATTTATCTTGCCCTACAAGAAAAGAGAGAAGATGAGGATAAAGGAATGGTAGGGTGTGAAAGAAGGGAGGGTACATTGAGGGAAGGGGTAATCAAAATGCAAGATATTAGAGATGGGGTGGGGGAGAGATAGGGAGAAAAATTAGACATGTTACAAAGTGATGTAAAAGCAATTAATATTAAAACAATTGACTGAATTAATTACTGAAACTAAATCAGAGACATTTTTAGTTTGGGAGAAAAATTTAGACTAAGCTTCCTAGAGGCAAGTAACCTCAGGTAAAATTTGGCATCGATGGAAAAGTTAAGGTTTTAATGGTAAATTTGATTTTATGATTGCTATTTAATCAGGAACTAGAACACCTACAGAAAGGCATATCAGCCACTTAAGACTTGTCTCAAAAGATGTTCCTTAGCCAATGTGAAATTATAGTCATATCTGAAACCTGGTTATTGGAACTTGCTATTTTAAGATTCTGTGGGACTACTAAGTGACTATTCTTCTGACTCTAACTCCAGGTATGGATAGCAAGAAAGGCAGTCTGAGCCTCCAATCCATGATGCCAATAAGCCTGTGAGATGCTGGTATGAACTTCAAAAGGTGATCTCATGGGAAGGATAGGAGAGTGACTGTTCAGCCTGGGATGAGGTGGGATTCTCCTGACTTAATTTCCCCCCTGCACCTGGCAGATTTTAAGTCTGACTCAATGCAAGCTGACAATCTACTCCTGCCTGGAAATGACATGAAGTTGGGGAGATATTGTTTCCCTGCAATGTCCCTACTCTTAGTAGCAATTTCCTATAGTCAAAACGTTTGTAAGCTTAATACCAGATCCATTAAATTATTGATTGTTGGTAGAGTTTAAGTCTAAAATTGAACTATTAGGCTTAGGACTTTAGACCAACAACAATAAGTTAGGGTCCTTTAATTCTTAGTAATAGTGTGGAGATAATTACGTCAAGGGCTTGTGAAGCTAGCATACAGGGTTATTATTTGTGTCTCAGCTGGTTAATGTTAAAAAAAATTGTGGTCTATATTGTAAAGGCTTTAAAAGAAGTATCACCTGATTAAAAGTTGGAATTGTTTTATGTGATATGAACCGTGTTAAAAAGGAAAAAGGAAAAAAAAAGAAAAGGACTAGGACGATCAGTGTGAAACATTGAATGTAATATTAGATTTTTTTGAAATGTTACTTAGAGCAATGATACCATATTGGACTGGGGGAAGCCTAAAAGACCTGATATATAAAACCCAATCTCAAATCCTGAAGCGTTCACCTAACCACAGGCTGCCTTAGTTTCTTCACCTACAAAATGGGGATGACAACTGCTTCTACCTTAGAGGGTTATTGTGAGTATCAAATGAGTTAACATACATAAAGTGCTTTGCCAACCTTAAAGGGCCATATAAATGTTGATTATTATTATTTAAAAAAATAAATCTCTTCAGGATTCTATAAATCCTGTGGGTCCACACTGGAGAGAGCATCAGACCTGGAGTCAGAAGGATCTGAATTCAAATTGGCTATCAGACATTTACTAGCTGTGTGACCCTGGGCAAGTCATTAAACAAACCTTGTTTGCCTCAGTTCCTCATCTATAAAATGGGAACATACTGTACAAGGAAATGGCAAAACACTCCAGTGTCTTTGCCAAGAAAACCCCATTAGTAAGTCCATGGCAAGTAAGTGGCATAGTAGATAGAGTAGAGGACAGGAAGTCAGGAAGACTCTGAAATGGACTGAATTCATAAGTCACAGGCAAAATTAATTGAGAATTTTGAGAGCGTCATTTATTAGCCAGGCTGGCGGCTGCCTCATGTAGAGACCCAGAGAAGACAGCCCCGAACTGAGGTGGGTGAGTGCATTTTAAGCATTTTGGCACTACTCGATAAAGCCTTGTGGTTTCCACAACAAACAGGGTTCTGACAGAGTAAGAGGGGGGCTGGCTACTAGGCAAGAACCCCCAAAACAGAAAACAGGTGCCAGGAGAGGTAAACAAGAAATGACTGTTAACAATTTATCAGATAGTAAACCAAAGGGGAATAACATTTTTACAGGGGCTTAACAACAGAAAGAAACTATTACTAGGCAAGCTATTCTGCCCAGTAACCTAACAGATATCTCTCAGCCTAGGGGCCCAGGGAGAAATAATGTCCATTTTACTTGTCCATTTTAACTCATATTCAAATCTGGCCTCAGATGTTAACTAGCTATGTGACCATGGGCAAGTTACTTGTCCCTATTTGCCTCAGTTTCCTCATCTGTAAAATGAGCTAGAAAAGGAAATGGCAAACCACTTCAGTATCTTTGCCAAGAAAACCCCAAATAGGGTCATGAAGAATTTATACAGGACTCCAAATGACTGAATAATGACAACCACAATATCCAGCAGGAATTTCAAACTTAGGTTTCCAAAATGGAACTACCTTCCTTTCCCTTACCCCCAAAACGTTCCTCTATCTTTTCCAAATTTCTTTATTTCTGTTGAAAGCAAATCATGTTCAGTTGCCAAGATTTTCAACATTGGAGTCACCAAAGGTGGCACACTGGATAGCGGACTTTGGGTCAGAATAGACCAGGATTCAATTCCCTATTCAGACATATACTAGCTGAAGTGTCCTAAGCAAGTCTCTGAACTTCTCTCAGACTCAGTTTTGCCATCAGTAAAATGGAGATGATTTTATCACTAACCTCACAGGGTTGTTATAAGGATCAAAATGTGTGAAGTGTTTTGAAATACTTGAAGTAGAGAAAAGCTTCTGGGGAAAATAACTTCAGTAAAATGTAATGTGAGGCAGTGACTTTTAAAATATAGAAGCTTCATTCTAAGGCAACATAAATAATACTTTCTTTAATACAATTATAAGCAAGCACTAGAAATACAGCAAACCAAATAAAATCACAAAAAAAAGTTATTCTTGTTATGAGAGACAGGAAACTATTTTCTCTGCTGTGAGAGACACTCCTGAATCATCTGTATAATCTGTATTTTCAGACTACCAAATTCTTCAAGCAGAAATAAAAATTAATACAAAACAAGAACAAAAGTGAGAAAATATATGGATTTCATCAAAAACAGTCCAACCTGAAAAATTAGAAATGAATGAAGGAAAGGACATCAGCACCAATTACAGCAACTTTGCAAGTTTGGCTGATATAAATCAACTGACATAAGAAGAAAAAATAGCCCTCACTTGGCACCTTTGTTGGCAAATATTTCATACATTTGACAAGTAGAGAGATAGCAATGAAAGGAAATACCAACTTAGAATTCAAAATTCTTTGTAAAATCATACAGCAAGGATGGTGATGCTAGATTTGAGATCAGGAAAAAGAAAAAAGTTAGTAATGGTTAGATAACTATATCTCAGAATTATCAGCATAGAGATATGATAATTGAACTCAGGGGAGTTAATGAGATCATTGTGTAAAATAGCATAGAGAAACAAAACCTTAGAGACAGTGCACAGAATACTGGACCAGGAGGCATGAAGACCTGAGGTCAAAATTTGACTTCAGACACTTACCAACTGTGTGACCCTAGGCAAATTGTTTAACCTGTTTGCCTCAATTTTCTTATCTGTAAAATGGAGATAATAGTTGCATCTATCTTGCATGGTTGTCGTAAGTATTAAATGATTTCATAATTAGAAAATGCTTAGCCATAGTAGGTACTGTATAAATGCTAGTCATTAATATCTTTGATTATTTAATGGCATTGGCCTTGAAGATGATCCAGAAAAGGAGACTTAGAAGGACCAAACCAGTAGGAGGAAAAGGGAGTGATTGACACAGTTAAACACAACAGAGAAGTCAAAATGAATGAGAATTCAAAAAAAATTACATTAGATTTGGCAATTAACAGATTATGGGTCACTTAGAAGAAAGCAATTTCAGTTGAATGATGGGGTCAGAAGCTGGACCACTAAGAGTTGATGAGAGAGTGAAAGTCTGTATGTCAGCAACTGAGACTTCTGTCTTTATCAAATGCTAAGCAACTAGGTTCATTTTCTTCTCTATGTGGTTTATCTAATCTCTACCACCTGTACCTAATTATTTTGAGAATTACTACTTTGTAGTATAGATTGACATCTGATACTGTCAGACCTCTTTCATTTCCCCTTTTGTCATTATTTCCCTTGAGATTCTTTACCATTTTTGGCTCATATGAATTTCATTATTAATTTTTCTATCTTTATAAAGTAATCCTTTGGTAGCTTGGTATGGCATTGAATAAATAAACTAATTGAGGTGGCCTGGTCATTTTAATTATATTGACCCATCCTAACCATGAATTTTGTTGTTGTCCAGTTGTTTTGGTCATGTCCAACTCTTCATCACTGCACTTAGGATTTTCTTAACAAAGATATTAGAAGGATTTGCCATTTCCTTGTCCAGCTCATTTTACAGATGAGGAAAACTTGAGATAAACAGTTAAATGACTTGCTCAGGATTATATACATAGTAACTGTCTGAAGTCAGATTTGAATTCAAGAAGATGAGCCTTCCTGACTCTAGGCCGAGGACTTTATCCAATGTACCACTTAGTGCCCCAAGCACAGATAATTATTATTTTTCCAATTATTTAGGTCTATTATTTCTGTAAACACTGGTTCATTATTATGTATATACAGTTCTTGCATCTATTTTTGTAGGTAGACTCCAAAGTGTTTTGTGCATTCTATAGTTAACGTTTAGGTTAAAGACAAAATATAGGGGGGCAGAGCCAAGATGGCAGAGTAGAAAGAAGTACATACTTTAGCTCTTCCCCCACAGTCCATAAAATACCTGTAAAATCAGACTCTCCACCAACAAATTCTAGAGCAGCAAAAGCCACAGAAAGACAGAGTAGAGGAGATATCCAGCCCAGGTTGACCTGGAAGGCTTACAGGAAAGGTCTGTCACTGGAGGCAGAGCAAGCCCAGCCCAGCCTTGGCCACATGACTCTGGAAGAAGCCTACACATCATCTTTCATGAAATTATCAAGGAAAACTGCCCTGATATTCTAGAACCAGAGGATAAAATAAATATTGAAACAATGCACTGATCACCTCCTGAAAGAGACTGAAAAAGAGAAACTCCTAGGAATATTGTGGCCAAATTTCAAAGTTCCCAGGTCAAGGAGAAAATATTGCAAGCAACTAGAAAGAAACAATTTGAGTATTGTGGAAATACAATCAGGATAACACAGGATCTGGCAGCCTTTACATTAAGGAATTGAAGGGCTTGGAATAGGATACTCCAGAAGTCAAAAGAACTTGGATTAAAACCAAGAATCACCTACTCAGCAAAACTGAGTATAGTACTTCCAGGGAAAAAATGATCATTAAATGATATAGAGGACTTTCAAGCACCCTTGGTGAAAATACCAGAACTGAAGGGAAAATTTGACTTTCATACGGAAGAATCAAGAGAAGTATGAACAGGTAAACAGGAAAGAGAAATCATAAAAGACTTTCTAAACCTGAGCTGTTTACATTCCTACATGGACAGATAATATGCGTAATTCTTGAGACTTTCCTCAGTATTTGGGTGGATGGAAGGATTGTACATACACACACAGAGTACAGATTGAGTTGAATCAGAAGAAATGATATCTATAAAAATAAAATTAAGGAGTGAGAGAGGACTTATTGGGAGGAGAAAGGGAGAAATGGAATGGTGCAAACTATCACTCATAAAAGAGATAAGAAAAATATTTTTCAATGGAGGAGAAAAGGGAGGAGGTAAGAGGGAAAAAGTGAAGCTTACTTTCTTCATATATGGCTTAAGGAATAACATGCTCACTCAATTTGGTATGAAAATCTACTTACACTACAGGAAAGGAAGGGAGAAGGGAACAGGTAGGGTGAGGGGGATGATAGAAGGGAGGGCAAATAGGAGAAGGGAGTAATTAGAAGTAAACATTTTGGAGAAGGGACAAGGTCAAATGAGAGAACGGAATAAATGGGGGACAGGGTAGAATGGAGGGAAATATAGTTAGTCTTACACAACATGACTGTTATGAAAGTTTTATGCAAAATGACATATATATAGCCCATATTGAATTGCTTGCCTTCTCAGTGGAGATAGATGGGGAGGGAGGAAGGGAGAGAAGTTGGAACTCAAAGTATTAGAAATGAATGTTGAGAATAGTTATTGCATATAACTGGGAAATAAGAAATACAGGTAATGGGGTATAGAAATCTATCTTGCCCTTCAAGAAAAGAGAGAAGATGGGGATAAGGGAAGGGTGGGGTGTGATAGAAGGGAGGGTACATTGAGGGAAGGGGTAATCAGAATGCAATGTGTTATGGGGTGTGGGGAGGGGAAAGATGGGGAGAAAAATTGGAACTCAAAATTTTGTGGAAATGAATGTTGAAATCTAAAAATAAATAAAGCTATAAACATTTAAAAAGACAAAAAATATCTGGGAATATTGGAAAACAGTATGGAAGAAATTAAATTCTAGACCAATATCTCACACTTTACACTAAGATAAATGTCAATGGACAAGTATCCTTAATATAATAGGTTACATTACAAACAAAATAGAAAAATATGAAAAAAAATACTTATCAGATTTATGGTTAGAAGAAAATTGTGTAAGCAAACAAGGGCTAGAGTGGAAAACAAAAAAATAATTTTGATTACAAAAAATAAAGATTTAGCATAAATAAATTAATAAAGGTAAGATTAAAAATGGAATAATTAACTGGGGAAATCATTGCATCATTATTCTAATAGAAGTCTCATTTACAAGATATATAAGGAACTGAATCAAATTTATTAGAATAAGAGCTATTTCCAATTGACAAAAGCTAAAAACCATTGTTTATCTGTAGTCATATGAAAAAAATGATCCATAATAATAAGAAAAATGCAAAAAACCCATGTAATTCTGAGGTTCTATTTCACATTCACCAAATTAGCAAAGGTGAGAAATAAAAAAAAAGTGGTAGAAGTTGGAAGAGCTCTAGGAAAATATTCTCATCAATGCACTTTTGGTGGGCCTATGAGGGGAAACATTTTGGAAAGCAATTTGCAATTACACATAAAATGTTACCAAACAGTGCATTCCTTTTAACCTCACACCTAGACCTACATGGAAAAGAGACCAAAGAAAGAGAAAAAAGTCCCATATCTATAATGATATGGGATGTGATGGCAAAAAAACTGGAAACTAAGTGTATGCCTGTCATTTGTGGAATGGCTGAATAAAATTTGGTGTATAAATATGATGTAACACTATTGTCCTGTAAGAAATGAGGATGTAAGGGGAAAAAAATAATATCAAAGATACAGACTCATGGGAGCCAATGCATAGTGAAATAAGCAGAACTGATTTATACCATAACATCAATAACATAAAAATGAAAATTTTTGAAGAGTTTTATAAATTGGTATACAAGGAAGTCAGTAGGGAACTTTTGCAATAAAAACATTATAAAGATAAATTACTTTGAAAGCTCAAGGAACTATAATCCCGACAATGACCATTCAGAACTCCAGGGATTGTTGGGGTAGCATCCTATTCCCCTCCTATTACAGGTCAGAGGCTAATGGATCAGAATGAAATATGGTTTTTGAATATAGCCAATGAAAGAATTTATTTTGCTCATCTATGCCTATTTGCTGCAAGGTATATTTTTCTTTTCCAGGGGGATGTGAGATGAGAGGAGGAAAATAGATTTCTATTTTTTAAAAACCTTTGAAAAAAGAAGAGAATGAGAAAAAGTAAGTTAAGGCATATGTACAACACTGAAAAATATTACAAACAAGGATTTAAACAGAAAAATGCATGTTAAGAATACCATTTATTCATTTACCTAGCATTAATCAGGTACCTGCTATATGATAGGCATTGTTCTAGACCCTGAAAACATAGAGATAACAAGATAGTCCTTATCTTCAAGATGTTTATATTCTATTGGGAAAAAACATAGTTTCATGTAAGTAAGTAAAATTTTATACAAAGTAATTACGAATTAATTTTGATGCTTGCCAATGATTTGGGCATCAGAAAGGAATTCGTGTAGAAGCTGGCACATGGACTGATATTCAAACAAAACTGAGCATTCTGAAAAGGCAAAAGCAAGGAGAGAGTACTTGACATGTGGACAGTCATTGCAAAGCTTTGAGATGGAATGTTGTATATGAGGAACAGAAAATGTTTCAGTTTATCTGAAATATAGACTATGCGAAGGGGAATAATATACGTGTGTGTATGTATGTATGTAATAAGCCTGAAAACTTTTGCTGAAGATATATTTTATCAGGCTTTGATTGCCAGACAGAGGAGATTGTATTTTATTCTAGAGGCAATAGGGGGCCAGTGAACCTTTCTACAGAGTGTTATGGTCAAATGTCAACTTTAGGAATGTTAATTTGGTAGCTTTGGGGGATGGATTTGAAAAGGTAGTGATTAAAGGCAGATAGACTAGCCAGAAAGTTATACAAAAATCTAGTCAAGAAATGATGAGTGATCAAACTAGGAAGATAGATTTGTGATTGGGGGGAAAAGAGGGGAGAGATAGAAGAGATCAAGAAAGCAAAGTACATACTGGAGCAGTGGAATATGCAAAGATTTCCTTGAACTGATGTAGAGAAAAGAGAGAAAAACAACACACACTTTGACTACAAGTATGAAGTTAAGAGCAATATTCACTTCAATATTATGATGTGTAAGGACAGGGTTGAAACCACCTCACACCCTTTCATCTCTGACGTTATAATT
Organism: Potorous gilbertii; assembly: GCA_028658325.1. Classification (NCBI taxonomy): domain Eukaryota; kingdom Metazoa; phylum Chordata; class Mammalia; order Diprotodontia; family Potoroidae; genus Potorous; species Potorous gilbertii. The sequence goes on along the minus strand of CM053771.1, from coordinate 205,154,294 downwards.
AAGTGAGAACATCTCAATCAATCAAAATATTGTCACGTACAAAAAGTCTTTGGAAGCCACCAGATGAAGTGAAATAACCAGAAATATGGCCTGCATTCATAGTAATTCTTCATTTGGAAGGTTAGTTTTGAAATGGTTTGTACGTATACCCTCAGCTAGAGAGTAAAATTTCCTGAACATTGGTTCAGGAGTTGGAATCTCATCCTTATGCTAGGAAAGAATATCTTTCCCCTGCTCAGCTCACATTGTTTTCTCATGCTAAAAGAAGACACTCTGCAACATCAGGATAGGGTCAATCATAGGTATTTGCAATAAATAATGTTAAATCTATAAAATGTATTTTTTTACAAATATTTTTAAATAATTAAATGGAAATAAGGTCAGGATAGGGTAGGGTCTCCTCTGTCATTCCTCTGACTGGCTTGTTTCTCTCAGCACTCCTGCCATTGGAGCAAGCTGCTACAATAAAACACAGAGACAGACAGACAGAGAGAACACAAAGGGAGGGAGGGTGGGAGGGGGAGGGAGGGAGAGAGAGAGAAAGAGGGAGGGAGGGAGGGAGAGAGGGAGAGAGAGAGAGAGAGAGAGAGAGAGAGAGAGAGAGAGAGAGAGAGAGAGAGGAGAGAGAGCTTGTCCATTCAAAAGTAATCTTTCATGATCTCTACTCTATCTCCTCCAGTCTCTGAAACCTCAGTATCGCTATAAATAAAAATAACCTCCATCCACAGATCAAAGGGCTGATTTTGAGTTTGTGTCCTCTCTTCTTGAACTGAGAACTACTATAAATCCCCAAGGTTTTTGTGGCCAGCCAAATCCTTGACAGAGGTTGTCAGAGAAAGCTGTTCCAGTAGGCTGGGAAATGTTCTCACCTCCAGGAATCGATTACGAAGAGGCAAGTTGAGAAGGGAGAAAATTTGCAGACATTCAGATCTGTCTTTCCACAAGTTTCCACAGAGAAGAATAAAAGTAGAATTGATGTATGACAGAGAAGGGATTATATCAAGAAAGGTCATTGATCTCCAGGCATCTCAGAGAAAATACTTGGATTTGGACAAATCCCAAGAAAAAGTCATTTCTTTCCCCCATTCACTTATCTGTTCACAGACACTATAATCTGCTCTTTAGTTACTCAAACATATTCAGTAAACTGAATTAACCTCAACCAAAAAGAAAACAGAGCTTAAGTAGAGCTACATATAAATGTAAAGATCGGCAGAGCACTCAGCCTCAGCCTAGATGTTAGAAATTTTCCTAAGGTCTCCATGCAATTGTTACCGAAATCACAACTTTAAAAGAAACTCCAAAAACTGAAGAGGAAAGAATCATATGCCTGTTAAATTGCCCTCCTGGTCTATAAATGAGCTACTCATTATAATAGGGTCTTATAAAAGGATTTCTGATCTCATCAGTTGGATCTTTCCTCCAGTTGTTCATATCACAACCATCCACTCCTTGTTCACCATAACTTTTGTCAATACTATGGCATTTTAAAAGATTTGAGAGACATAATTTCGGGGAAATTTAGTCATTTTATTCATAATGTCAACACTTTAATGAAAGCATGGCCATTTGACCACCTCAGTCTTAGACCAAAGTCAATCCTGGTGGCAGGCTCAAGACTTATGTGTTCTACTGGAAGAAGAGGGTTCAAGGGATGGCAGTCAACTGTGACTGGCTAACAATTAAGGAGAGGTGCATTTTCCATAGAAGTGGAATGTGGGGCTGGGAATGACATCATTTCAGCTTTGGACAGAGAGATTATTTCTATAATCAAACCATCCCAGGCTTGGGCAATTTAAAGACAACTTAGATAAAGTATCTGTGTCCATACAAACTTGATTGAATGAAATTCACCTCAGACTAGAGATTCCTTGGAAAGTTGGTTGAGATTTGATAGAGAACAAGATAAGTTCAACCTTCAGAGAGAAGACATGAGTATATACTTGAAATGAGGATAGAGAAAAGAGGGAAAATTGAATCTCTCCAAATCATTGCTTATTAATAATAATTTCTCTTAATGTCTTCCTATAAATATTCAATAAGGCAGGATCCATCCAACACTCTGGGACCCTTCTATGTCTCTTGAAAGTATAATAAATCCATATTACTTACCCACCAAAGAGAAGTGTCAAAGAAACAAGAATAATGTACTATGTTAGTCAATATACACATATTTTAGTTAGGGATTAACAGTCAGTAAATAACAAAAGCTTGGAAACGTGTGTATAATAAGGTATAACTTATTGTTATTATTTTGTTTTCCCATTGCTGCATCTTGCATGTTTTGATACTTCTTTTCTTGTGCACTCATTTCAATGCTATATTTGTGATTAGAAATAAAAAGGAAATGTAAACTTATTTTTCTGTCATCCTACACTTCATAATCTTTTGGGGAATTTTATTGGCAAAGATACTGGAATGGTAGGCCATTTCCTTGTCAAGCTCACTTTGCAGATCAAGAAACTGAGGCAAACAGGGTTAAATGACTTGCCCAGAATCATATAGCTGGTAAATGTCTGAGGCCAGATATGAACTCAAGAATATTCATGTTACTGACTCTCTGTCTGGCTTTCTATCTGATGTGCCATTTAGTTGCCCTTAAAGGGAAATGTATTATATAGAAAAATATATATATAAAAGGAATTTTTATATTTATTTATTTATATTTGAAACAAATTAAATTTTATAAAGTAGAAATCCACTCACATATACAGTCCTACCCCAAATATCCTTAAGGGAAAATCCTTTAGCAAGATTTTCTGTCCAATGAGTCCCTCTGGAGGCCCCAGTAGCCCATCTGTTTACAAATGTACCTTTTTTATGTTAGAGGAGATTCAAAATAATACTTTAAAAATTATTACAACCTTACAACATACTCTCAAATACCAAGGAGATCTGAAACCTAGAAGTTGTACCAACTACTTAGAATATAAAAGGAAAAATACAAAAAGAGACCATAAAAACATACCTTCAGGGACTGTTCCTCCCTGACTTTATAGGTTCTATAAAGCAGGGAAATAGCCCCAGAGTGAAGTCATGTAGCTATTTGTGATGATGTGCAAATGTTAGCAGCAGCAGTAGATCTGGCTTGACAAAAGTAGAGAGGCATTCAGCATGGAGGTGCTGCTCTTGGGAACAGGTGAATCCCTGCCTAGCCTACCTTCAGGGGCTTAATTAGTTACTCAGTATTTAAGGAGGTGATAAGCTACTGGTGTGATCTGAACTGGTCACCTTCATTCTGCTCCAACAGAAAAAAGAGCATTGTAATTCCACTGTCACCAAAGTGCAAAGAGTCATAGCTCCTTTTAAGGCTGATCTCTGTACTTTCCAATGGTAACTCAGTTACGATGGCTTTAGGAGATGTGTGTGTGTGTGTGTGTGTGTGTGTGTGTGTGTGTGTGTGTGTGTGAGAGAGAGAGAGAGAGAGAGAGAGAGAGAGAGAGAGAGATTGAATATATTCTTGTCTGTTTGAGGTCCAGGAGACTAGAAGCCTGAAATCCAGGCAGAGCAGAGCCAAAGAGAATTTGCCAGTGACAATATGAATATCCACAGCTCCTACTATTCATTGCTTCTCTGAAGCTTCCTATGGAAGTCATTCCTCTTTCCCTAAGGGCATACCCACTGCAGAAGTAGTAAGCTCTGACCATAAATATTTTATATCCAAAATAATTGCAATCAATGAAATCTAGGCTTTTGATAATAAAAAACCATCACTATTATGCATAAATAACACTCTGGAGATAAGCAACAAATGATGTAAATGTAAAATTTTACCTTGGGGAAAAATGTAATCAAATTTCATAAGCACAAGCACAGTCAAACATAGATTAGTTGCCTACTATGTGCCAAGCACATAGTGCTAAGCAATACAGATAGAAAGAAAGGCAAAAGATATGTGTCTGTTCTCCAGGAGCTCATGCTCTAGTGGAGGAGACAACATACAAGCAATTATGCACCAAGAATATACAGGATATTGATAGACAGACAGACAGACAGATAGATAGATGTGTGTTCATCCTTCATTGCTGAAGACCATGCCATCAGAGAAATAATGATATGACTTGCACTTGACTTTGTTTATTTTGAATGAGGGAGGGCTGTGCAGGTCACCAGCCTCACTTCTCCTCCAGAGACATCTGAATCCAGTGACCAGATATTCATCAAGATGACTGGAGATGACCCAGGATGAGGCAAGTTAGGGTTAAGTGACTTGCCCAAGATCACACAGCTAGTGAGTGTCAAGTGTCTGAGGTGAGATTTGAACTCAGGTCCTTTTGACTCCTGCATTGGTGCTTTATCCACTGCATCACCTAGCTGTCCATAGATAGATATACAGGATATATATATAGATATAGATATATAGATATATATAGATATACAGGAGACATATACAGAATAAATTGGAAATAATCAAGAGAGGAAAGGCACGAGAATGAAGAGGGACCAGAAAAGACTTCCTGTAGAAGATGGGACCTTAGGGGGGATTTGAAGAAGGCCAAGAAAGTTAAGAAGCAGAGGTGAGTAGAGAGAGCATTCCAGTAATGACAGATAGTCAGTGAGAATGCCCAGAATTGAGAGATGAAATGTCTTATTTAAAGAAGAGTCAAGGGGCCAGTGCTGCTGGATTGGAGGATAGGAGAGTATAAGATACCAAAAGCCTGGACAGGTCTTTCTGTTACCTCTACAAGAACCGTTTTTAGAAGAAATCACTCAACAAGTATATTTGCTAAATACCTACAATGTGCCAGGCACTGACTTGAGTAATAGGGATAACAGGTGCAAAGATTGATTTGATATCTATTTCTAAGGAACTACTTCAATATCAGTCACAGTAAAGTACACATGAATGATACTTGCACCATAACAGAAAAAAACACTAAATATTACTTAGAGGTCAGTGAAAACAAAGATGTATTTTTTTTCTCATCCCAGTCCACGAACCCCCTGAAAGCTGTTCATAAACTTCTTGGGATTCCGCAGATTCCGGATAAAGAACCTCTAGTCTAAAATGGATAAAGTTTGCATGGTGGAATTTAAGACAAAAGCAAATGAGTGAGAAGAAATTTTGTGCTTAGAGAACAACATTTTTAGGCCCATAAAATCAATATCACATAGGCAATCATAGGCACCACAAGCAATTTTTGCAACTAAGACAAAAAGCATGAAATATACTTAAGAATGGTACAAAATGCACTCTTAATTAATTGGGGAGGTAAAGTAATGGAAGAGATCCTGGGAGGTCATGAGGCTGCTGTTGTGGAGACTGCTTCAGGAGAGGAGGAGGCGGCCAGGATCAAGCAGAACTTGCTTGGGGCATGGTCACTGTGAGAAGGAAGTGGGTCCTCTTGCAGATTCCTAGTTTAACTACTATTCTTGCTACCAAAGCATTAAAATTATTCATTTCTATATTGTAAGAATTGCCACCATCCTCTAAATGTTGGTGCCCAGGAGCAAAGCCCTTTTGTCCCCATTCTTGCTATGACTCTGCTGTGTAGGAATCATCTTGTTACTCACTGTAACAATACCAAACCATTGGATATAGTATGATTTCTTGTTCATCATCGTCCCTGAGCACAGCAGGTGCTTATACGTACGCCTTAGCCTGAATCAGCAGAAGAAAAGAATCAGGGAACAGGTAGTTTGAATGACCACAGGTACAATAGGAAGAGTATAGGATTTTGGATCTGGGGGGGAACCTTTGATTGTATGTGTCACATTTTGCTAGATTGCTACATCTAGTGCTGGACAAAGGGAGGCAAGCAAAATTCAGAAAAGATTCTAAGAAAAAACAATGCTACCTTGTGTTTGTAGAGTATGCTATAGTTTTCATAATATTTTCCCATTCATTGTTCCATTTGATTCTGTCTATGAGAGAGGAGGAACAACAATTAATATTCTCACTTTACAGGTGAAGAAACTGAGATTATAAAATTTGTTGGCCAACAAGTAAGTGGTGGAAACAAGATCAAGGTTCTTCCCATTACATCAGCTCTCTCATTATACCTGGGTGTTCATAAAGTGAGTCCTCTAGTCTATGGTTAAATGAATAAGGGAGATTTAACATAAAGGAAAAAATAAGGTATGAAATGGCTTCTTATTAGGGACAATCATGTGGTAGATGATGACCAGCTGCTTTTTATTTGAACTGAAAGTAAAACATGAGAAAATGAGTTTAATATGCAGCATGGGTTTAACATGCACAATGAAGTTAGATATAAAAATGAAATTCTGGACAGTGACAGCCTGAAATTCTTCAAAACTAAAAAGAGATCATCAAGAAAGTTTCCATTTCTCCAAACAGACAGGTTAGTTTTAGGTATAATTCTGCTTGAAGGCAGAAAGCTGTACTCTACTTGCTTGCCCATTATTGCAAAATTAATTAAATAACTCATTTCTCAGCATTTTTCAAATTTCTCAATCAATGATTTTTCTAATTTCATAAATAAGACAACTTCTATCTGAGATCAGAGTCATCAAAAGTCATTTGACAGGCTTTGCTTGCTTAAAGCTATCATTGACAATTTGATAAGAATTAAGATTTCCTATGTCATAACAGAGGGCAAAAGATTTGAATTCCTTTATCAACCACAATCCTGAAGCACTGAAGCAATTAAAGCTTGGACTTCTGAAAAGGGCAAGGTTGAAAATTTCCTCTTGTTCACAGTTTACCACACAGTACCCAAGATATGGCGAATAGATCAGACCTTAAAGTTAGGAATCACCTCTGACCCAGGCTGGATAATTCACTAATTTCTCAGAGGCCAGGTAATTCCCTAAGAGTCTGAGTTGCAGAGCAGGTGCTCTTTTGCATTGCTAGAGAGAACGCACTCACTGGGAACTCTTGGTAGCAATGAAATCAGAGTCCTCTTCCAAAGTAGGCAATTTGCCATGGAAGTTGACTTAGTGGTTTTGAGAGTGAGAAATTCCAAGAGAGAAGGGAGGGGCCATCATTTACTCAAATTGATTACATAAAACACAATAAAAATCGACCCTGGAGAGCTAGAGTTTTAAGCTTTGCTTGCTATGATTAAAATAGCTACATTAATTATTTTAAAAAAATTTTTAAGATCTACCTTCATCTAAAAAGAGAACCCCCAGCTCCTTCCCATTCAGCTTGAATTCTCTGCCAAATCATGGCAACTTCTTACTATAAAAGTTGAGATAGCATATCAAGTATATAATATCAAAGAAAGGACATGACAATTTTAAGTATCACCTACCTTCAAGTGGGAAAGTCTACATTCCAATGCTCTATAATTTATCATCTTAGCTGCTTGAGAATCAGAGGTTACAAATAACAGCAATAAAATAATGGTCAGCATTTATAAAATGCCTAATATATGCCGGAAATTGTGCTAATGACTTTTACAAATATTAATTTATTAGAAACTCATAACAACTTTGGGAGATAGATGCTATCCCCATTTTACAGTTGAGGAAACCAGGGCAGAGAGAGGTGAAATGACTTTTCTAGAGTCATACAGCTAGTGTCTGAGGGCAGATTTGAACTCAGGTCGTCATGACTCCAAATCAAGTACTTGATGCGCTTCCCCACCTAGATGCCTAGGCACCTAGGTTAAGAGGCTTGGCTATGGCACATAACTTTGTTAATGTTGGAAATGAAATTTGAACCTGTCTTTCTTATTCCAATTCCAGCGTGTCATCCACTATGTCTCCCTGCCTCTCACATCGTTTTAGATATAATGCAATTAACCACATTATACCTTACTATTTTGACACCTGGTGAGGAGCTTCTAATCATTCCTTAGGAGCTGCCCTAGGGAGTAAATGTCCTAAGAGACAGCTGAATGTTTTCTCAACGCGGAAGTATGTTTTATGACCTTTTTCATGGTGCTCTCTGAAAATTAACAAGGTAACTACATTAAAATGTTTATTATTCTACTTATACTTTGGTATTCCTGTTAGCCTTTTGTTTAACTAACAGGAGTGATAGACAGTGATTAGAAAGAATATTTCACAGAGTTAGACATATTGAGCAGAAAAGGAAGCTAATATTTTTCTTAATAGGATGCAGATGTTCTAAGACTGTTTTCCTTAGCAGAACATTGCTGCCATCATCCTGATTACATGATCATAGAAGTGAGAGAGTACCATGATCCCTTGGGTCTCAAATACAAGAACTGGAAGATGCCTTAAAGTTTATCTTTGCTCCAAATTTTTAAGAGGTCAAATTTCTTGTTTAAAGTCATCTAGCTACTCAATGGCAGAACTTGTTATAGAAACTAAATCTTCTAAAGGGCAGCTAGGTAGCACAGTGTTCAAATTACACCTTCCAGAGTTCAAATCTAGACTCAGACACATACTAGCTACGTGACCCTGGGCAAGTCAATTAGCCTTTCTTCATCTTTCAAATGTGCCAGAGAAGGAAATGCCAAACCTCTCCAGAATCTTTGCCAAGAAAACACAAAGAATCAGATACAACTGATCAACAAAAAATCTTCTAGTGCCTAAGCCAGGATTCTTTCCAACAATCCACAGTACCTCCTGAAAGGACCATACTTCCTTGAGGCCCATATTCTTTAATTAGCAATTAGACTAGGCCAATGTAGATCATAGTTCTAAAACTGTAAGGAATCTCAGGCATTCTTATCCAACCACTCATTTCACAGATAAGTTGTTTCTCCACTTGTTAGAGTAACTAACTTACTATGCTCGAAGAGCTGTATATACTTTTACATAAACCATGCATACTCTTTGATCCAGCAATTCAACTGCCTAGTCGATATTGGAAATTGAGAGGATGTTCATCACTTGGGAAATGGTTAAACAAGCTGTGCTATATGACTGTAATGGAATAGTATTGTGATAGAAGAAATGACAGGCAAGAAGATTTCAGAAAAACCTGGACTTACACAAACTGATGCAAAGTGAACAGGACCAGGAGAACTTTATACATAGTTGTTACATAGTGACAACCATATTGTACAATGAAGAACTGTGAATGACTTAGCTGTTCTCAGTAATACAATGACCCAGACAATTCCAAAGAACTCATGATGAAGCATAGTGTCTATCTCCAAAAAAAGAACTGGTGTTGTTTGAAAACAGACTGAAACATGCTATTTTTCACTTTCCTTCTTTATTTTTCTTTTATTAGAGTCATCTTGTAAAAAATAACTAATATGCTCATGTTTTACATGTTTGCACAGCTATAATCTATACCTGATTGCTTTCATCTCAGAGAGTGGGAAGAGGAGGGAGGGATAGATTTTACACCTCAAAACTTAAAAAATGTTTAAAATTGTTTTAACATGTAATTGAGGGAAAATAAAATATTTACATTAAAAAAGAATGTAAGTTCCTTGAGAGTAGGGACATTTTGTATGTTCTGTTTGTATCCCAAGCATTCAACACAATTCTTTCTATAGAGTAAAGCAGAGGGGTCAAACATGTAGCTGGCCCAACATGGCCTTATAGCACTTTAACCCAAACCAGATTAAGATATAATTGGGAAAGATTTAACAAAATAAATAAAATAAAACATGGCTAAATTTACAAAGTAAAACTACATCAACATATGGCCTGCAAAGATAATTATTTATGATTTATTGCCCCTATTTCTGAGTTTGATGCCTCTAAAACAAAGTGAATGAATCTTCATTCCTTTATGAGGAAACAATCCTGAGGAACTGCTGAAGGTCATGCAGTACTTAGTATCAGAGGAGGAATCTGAATCCAAGTTCCCTGACTCCAGAGCCTAGTCAGAGCCTTTCCCTTACTGACTTTCTTAGGTTTATATAACCCAGCAAGAGATTTCCTTTGGTGACTGCTATTTTCTAAGAGCTAAAGATGGTATTTAGCATAGTGTTATTTAACTTGCATTTCACTTCATTGCCTTGACAAGACATCTCCTCTTGCCACTTTTACCAGGATGGATATTTGAGAGTGTTTGCTTTCTCTTTTTTAAAAAGGATTACTATTGAGCTACATGAAATAGTAAGTGGTCAGTTGACCACATGAGATTATTGTAAACAGAATTTGGGAAACCTATCAGATACCTTCATTTTTTCAGGGGAAATACATGCACACACATACATACATACAGAGATAGATGATAGACAGACAGACAGATAGATAAATAGATAGATAGATAGATAGATAGATAGATAGATAGAGATATCAAAGAACCTGAAATATACATACTTTAATGTCAACTCAAAGGATCTAATAATGCTGGTGTGTCATTTCAACAGGTATTATGTGTATTTTTCCTCACTGTCTGTACTTAACTTTGGAAACACCTTGATGTGAAGCTTTCATCCTGAGGAAACATTCACCATAAGCTTAACAGAGTGCTAAACACAAAGTAGGAACTTAATAAATGCTGGGTGATTGGCTGGTTAATTGATTTACTAGTTATGGTAAGAAATTTTGGCTTCCCAGAATGTCACCTCCCCACAGTTTGAAGATGCCCAAGAGCACAAAGGAAGAGATTAACTACTTATAAAACTCATTTGAGAAAACTAAGAAGTAGCAAAAGAACAAAAACAAATTTAAAAAAAAACAAAAACAAAAACACATGATACCCAGTGTGCTGACCTGGAAAAACAAACAATGTGGACACACTTAAATAGGACTATGTTAAAGGGAGTAATATATTTTATAGGTGAAAATAGAGATGCCAGATAAGGATATGGATTCTCTTTAGTTTCACTTCTGGGAAACATTAACACTGCCTATTTGATATACACCAACCCTTTCGTTACAAAACTATGTCCTTCAAAATTTGACAGCATCTTTTTTTAAGAACCACAAGGTGAAAAGCTCCCATAGGCAGACTGGATAAAGAGCCAGCCTTGAGGTAAGGAAGATGAGTTTAAGTCACTTCTGGCAAGTACTAACTGTGTGACCCTAATTCATAGTGCCCCCAAGCACTGGAGCAAGTACCAGTCTCTATTAGCAGAGGCGTTTTCCTCTCTTAGAGCTCCATACATTCACAGGTCTGTCTCTGTCTCTGCCTCTCTCTGTCTCTCTCTCTTGCTCTCTCTCTCTCCGTCTCTCTCTCTCTCTCTCTCTCTCTCTCTCTCTCTCTCATACACACACACACATACACACACACACACACACACACACACACATACACATACACATACCTACACACACACCTCAAAATGGATCTCTAAAAGCCCTAGATACCCAAATACAAACAACATGGTCTTTGCCCTCAAATGCATTCCAAATTTGGTAGCAGTTAATAGGATGCATTTTGATGCTTCAACAGATCTCTGATCTCATTTCACTTATTATTATTTCATGCAAATCTATCCATATTTTTCTAAAATCAATGAACTTATCATTTCTTATAGCACAGTAGAATTCCTTCACAATCATATACCACAATTTGTTCAGCCATTCTAATAAATATAAGTATGTACAGAATAATTTTACACATATACACATATATGTATATATGTATGTGTGTATACGTACATACATTTGTATCTAATGGGTAGCTATCTTTAAGTCTGGGAAAGAAAAAAAGAAATTTACATGACAACTTTATTATATATTTAAGAGGAATATCAAGTAATATATTTGAAGTTTTCTGTGCAGTCATCTTTTTTTTGGTTCTACTGTTATGGTAATGCTTGTTTTATTTCACAAATTAAAAATAAAATAAATAAAATTTAAAAAAGAAAGAATAGATCTCTGATCTCCTTGACATACATTCCCTATGTAATGATATATTCCACAACTTATCTACACTTTCTCATGCTATGTGACTCCTGTTTATATCCTCTTAGAAATCCCCCAAGAGGGTTTCAGCAATGGTCCCTTAGACTTCTTAGCATTTCAAGGACACTAATGGAATCTACTACTTATCCTTCACTCCTGCTTCATCAGTGATCCAACACTTTTTCCAATCATACAACTTTCTCATTTTGGATCCAGTTTACTTTACACATAATTGTCATGCAAATTTAAATATAACACATTTATAGGAGCTGAATTGTACAAGACAGTAAGGGGAAAAGGGATGACATATAGCTCAAGAGATGAGGGAAAGGTTCATGGACTAGGTGACAGCTGAAGTAGGACTTTAAATGAGGATAATATTTTAACAAATGAAAACATAAGGAGGAAATCAGAAAGAAGATCACAGAGTGGCAGGAAGCAAAGTAGTAAGCTCTTCTCCACAAACTCTTCTTTAAAAATTTAGAAAATGTACAAGACACAATTCTAATGTAGAAATCCAAAGAAAAAAAGAAGTCACAGTGAGTCTTTTGTCCATTTCAGTTTGACACAGGGAAACAGGCAAAGAAGAATCTAGATACTGGAGACTGGAGTTGGGACAATGGAGTTGGGTTTAGGCCAGGAGCATGCTATGTGTAGAGTACTCCAGGATCCAGGGAGAATCTGCATATCATGTCAAGAGAAGGTCTTGGACTCATATCAGAGTACCCTTTATCCAACACTAGAGCACTGCCTTAGGGAGACGTGAGATGACAGCCTTGTTGCCCACTACCAAGGTCTGGCTTGTGGATCCAGGTGGATTGAGAAATAGACCTGTACATGGCCATGCCAGTGACTTTGAGGATAGGTAAACTCCAGACCATGCATGAAAAAAAGAACTAAATTCAATAGCCAGCAAGAGCAGCAGTCCTTTCATTCAGGCCTCATGAGCAAAGCAGGGTATCATCTCCACTTTGACTAACCTGCAGAGGAATAGTTAGAGTGGGGATCCTAGTCCAAATGGAACTACAATTCTGCCCCAGTGAGCCAGCAGAGTTTTCCAATCTACTTATGAACAGGTCAGGAACTTGCAGAAATCATCCAAAGAGGGGGGCATTAAGATTTTGCCCTACATCAGATCACTTTAGGAGTACTGGAAGCTTACATATTTGCAACTTTTCCATGAGCTATGTGTATATACTCTTTCAGGCTGGCATTTGAGGTTCTCTTTAATCTGACTTTATTACTTTTCCCCCTCCTCATCATTGTATTCATTCCATATGTTGGCCAAACAGTTGTATTATCTATTCCTCAGTATTGTCCTGCCCTCTCCTATTCCCATGCATTAGTATATTGTATCTCTAATGTCTCTCCTTTCTCCTTTAGTTTTTAAATTACATTTTATTTTTAAATAAAAGTCTTCCCTCCCTTCCAGTTCCCTCCTTTCCCTCCATTCCCATTGAGAAAGCAAGAAAATATATGATACTTATTGAAATCATGCATAGTCAACCAAAACAAAATTTCTCCTTGGCATTGTCTAAAAACCAAAATATATCCATCTGCACTGTAAGTCCATCACTTTTGTGTCAGGAGGTGAGAAATACATTTCATCATGAATTCTCAGGAATTGCGTTGCTCAAAGTTTTCAAAATTTTTGTCTTTTTTTTTTTTTTTACAAAATTTGTTTATTTTTAGTTTTCAACAGATACTTCCACAAAATTTCGAGTAAAATTTTTTTCTTTTAAAAAATATTTTCTTTTAAGCAGCCAAGATCCATCTTCTCAACCCCTTCCTCAACAACCCATCCCTTTGCTGAGAACACAAGAAAAATAAAACCCAGTAACATGCATAATCAAAACAAATTTCAACCTTGGCCACATCCTTTAAAAACAAATCTCATTCTGCATTCTGTGTCCTTCACCCCAGGAGGTGGGTAGAGTGTTATATCATTCATCTTTAGTCCTCTGGAATTCTGTTGGGTCATTACTTTGATAAGAGTTCAGATCAGTAGTATTCCATTGTATTTATTTACCATAGCTTGTTTATCTATTACCCAACATATGGGTACCTTCTTAGATTCTGACTCTTTCCATCTCAAGAAGAGCTATACATATTTTTGTATATCTTTAAATTTTATTTTGCTTAGTACTCATCTCTCATTTAATCAATCCTCCCTCTAATTGCCCTTCCTCCTTTCCTCTCTTTCCATATTTCATTGCAATTGAAATGTATTTCTGTATCCAGCTCTTTGTGTATTCTTCCCTTTTTTGACCAGTTGAGATAAGAATGAGATTCAAGTCAATTAGTTGCTATCCCCACTCTCTCCTTTTCGTTTCTATAGATGTCTACTTGTGTATCTTCATTAACTAAGACATTTTCCCCTAACCTTCCTTTCCTTTCATTCTTCCTCTCCCCCAGCGTATTTCTCTTCTTTTCCCATTCTTTCCTTAAGATCATCAAGACAAAACAGAACCACTTCCAGCCCTTGTATTCAATTGGAGTCTATGAACCCCAAGGATGATAGGAATCAGAGGAGATACATGTATTATCTCTCCATATTTCAATGTTAACAGTTTACCTTGCTTAGTCCTTTAATATTGTTCATTCATGCTTACCTTTTCATGTTTTTCTTTACTCCTATGTTTTCATTTCAAAGTTTCTTCACAACTATGATCATTTCAATAGGAATATTTGGAAGTCTTCTATTTCTTTAAATATCCATTTTTTTCCTCCATAGAATTACACTCATTTTTGCTGAGTTACATATTCTTGGCTAAAAACATATATATATATATATATCTTTTGCCTTCTTGAATATGATATTCTAAGTTCTATACCACTTTAAGCTTTATTTGCTAAATCTTTTGTGAGCCTTACTATTGCTTCTTTGTACTTGAATTTGTTCTGGCTGTTTACAATATTTTCTCTTTGACCTGAATTTTGGTGATAAAATTTGTGAGAATTTTCATTCTGAGGTTTCTTTCAAGAGATGATTGGTGAACTCTGTCTATTTCCACTTTGTACTCTGGTTCTAAGAGATCTGGGCAATTTCCTTTTGAAATTCCTTAAAATTCAATGTCTTGGCTCTTTTATGTTTTGTTTTCTTTTGTTTTGCTCATAGCATTACAATAGTCTAATAATTTTTATATTTCTTCTCTTCAAAATGTTTTCCAGGTCAGTTGTTTTTTGCTATGAAACATCTTACTTTTTCTCCTATTTTTTTCAGTCTTTTAATTTTTTTAATTTTTAAATATTTTTATTCTAATAAAAGTCTTCACTACCTCATATTTCCCTTCCTTCTCTCCCTTCCCCATTGAGAAAATAGGAAAAACAAAACTCCTGTTACAAGCATGTATGTCTTCATACCTCTTATGCCAAGCTATTAATAAGCTGTCCAATTCTTTTGTCCATTTTTTCCTTGAATAATGTCATTCCATTTATAAAGACTATTTTCAAAAACCTCTTGCTTCATTTCTTCTAGGAACTCTAGTTGACTTTCAGGGCAAGCTATGTTCTTTTCTATGGTGTTGATCGTAGATACTTTGGACTCATTTTCTTCTGCTTTCATATAGAACTTTTCTGTCACCCTAATAGCTTTTTATGAATGGATACATTTCTGTTTATTCATTCATCCAGTCTACTTGCTGACTTAGGACTTGATGTTAAGGCAGAGCTCTGCCACATTTCTGGAGGGAAGATCTGCCCTAGTGCTACTGTTGCTTTCTTTTCAGGATGAATTGAGGAAATAGCTAACAGAACAGTTTGGCCAATAATTGGAATGAGTACAATGGTGAGGGAGCAAAAAATTTGAAAAGGCAATAGTCATAGAATCATATTAAAGATGATGTCAAATGCCAGCCCAAATAGTATATTTTTTATCTTATAGACCATTGGGAACTATTGGTGATTTTTGAAAAGGAATTAAAATGATTAAGCATAACTATGCATCATGAAGATTATCATTTCATTCTTTCAGCTATTTTATTTCTGAAGGCAACAGAGAGGAAATGAATTATAACTGTATCATAAGGGGTTTAAACTACATAGAATAAAGAGATAGTATGAAACACTATAATTTTAAGATTAAATAATGTCTTTCATGAAGTTTTTTAAAACAACCACATTTCTCTTTAATTAGAAGCATGAATTAGAATGTGGAATAACTGCTTAAGAACCCCTAAAGTCTATAATGAAATGAGAGAGCAATGGTAATAAAAGTCACTTGATAAAAAGAAATTTGGGGTTCCATAATAAACCATGAAATAGTTAAGTCTCTTATGCTGTGAATGTTCAAAAATGTTGAAAATCTTGGCAATTGGCTAGGGAATATGTGAAAGAAATTCAGTTCTGCTGCCCAAATTACCAACTTAATAATAACTCATTTATGTGATTATCATTTCACATGTATAATCAAAACGTTGCCAAGGTTATTTTTTTAAGAAAGGGGAGGAAAATGAAAAGATGTCATTGGAAAGAATTTTTGACCAAGACAGGTTCTCTGTCATTATGTTCCAATTTTCCATATGTAATTGTCTAATATATTTAGATATCTCAACATTATTATACCTGTTATTTTTCTTATTAATATTCATAGATAGTTACACATGGCAGATGAGGGTTTGGTATGTATAATTTTTCAGTGTGGTAAAATTGTGGTATAGAAATTTCCTATCTTGAGTTAGATCAGCAGCAACCTAAAGTCTTAGAATGTTGCTTGGAGCATTGAGAAGTTAAGTGACTTGCCCATGGTCACACACAGCTATTATGAATCAGTTCTTCCTCATTCCAAGAATGGTCCTCTGTCCATTATGATATGCTGTCAGTCATCATTTATTAAGTGCCAACTATGGGTCAGGCACTATGCCAAGCATTGGAGACAAAAAGAATGGCAAAAGACAGTCCTTGGTCTCAAGGAGTCCACAATCTAATGGAGGAGACAACATGCAAACAACCATGTAAAAATAAGCTGTATACAGGTTAAATTAGAAACAATCAAGAGAGGGAAGACACTAGAATTAAAGGAGATCAGGAAAGGCTTCTTATATCAAACAGTATTTTATCTGGGATTTGAAGGAATTCAGTGAAAGTAGGAAGTGAAGATAAGGAGGGAAGAGGAGAGAAGCAGTTGTGAAGGGGTTTTTAAGTCAGAAGAGTTTATATTTGATGCTGAAGATGATAGTCACTATACTTTGTTGAATAAGGGGGTGATATGGTCATATTTATGCTTTAGGGAGATTCATCTCATGCATGGAGGATGGACTGGAATGGAGACACTTGTGCGGGGGAACCAGTCAGCAAGCTATTGCAATACTCCAGTTGGGAGGTGATGAGGGCCTAGTCCAACGTGTTATAAAATGAAAGAGGAGAGACTTGGGTATATGCAAGATCTGTTCCTAAGGCAAAATCAATAAGCCTTGGCAACAAATTGGAGATGGAAGGTGAGAGGGTGGGAGGGAGAAAGAGAGGAGAGACAGAGAGAGACAGAGTGAAAGACAGAGACAGAGAGACAGAGACAGAAAGAGAGGGAGAGAGAGAGAGAGAGTCTTCAAGAGTACTAGAGAAGTTTGAAAGAAGCAAGAATTTGAAGGGGTAAAGAAATGAGTTCAATTTTACATATGTTGACTTTAAAATGATTATTGGGTATCCAGTTTGAGATATTAAATAGGCACTTGGAAATATCAGTTTGGAGTTTAGGAAAGGTTATGTATAAGCAGATCTAAGAATCATGAGCATACAGATGATAATTGATGAAATCGTCAGATGAAACTATATATAGAGAAAAGAAGGCCCAGGACAGAGCATTGTGGAACCTCTGTGGTTAGCAAGCATGATCTGGATAAAAATCTAGCAAAGGAAGTTGAGGAGTGGTCACATACATAGGAAGAGAAGCAGGAGAGAGTAGTATCATGGAAACCTAGGGTAAAGAGGGTAACAGAGAAAAAGATCATTGAATATATCAGAAGCTGTGGATAAGACATTAAGGATGAGGACTGAGGAAAGTGACATTAGATTTAGCAATTAAGAAATCATTGATAACTAGAGAGAGTAGTATTCTTTGAATTATGAGGCTTAAAGTCAGCTTATAGAAGGGAAAGAAGAGAGTGAGAGGAAAAGAAGAGGAAGTATCAATTATAGTTGGCCTTCTCAAGGAGTTTAGCCTCAAAAGTGAGAATAGATATTGGACAATAGCTAGTAGGGATGGACAGATCAAGTGAGGTGCTTTTTTAAGGCAAGAAAGACACCGGACAGTAGGGAAGTAGCCAGGTTACAAGGAGAGACTAAGTATCAGTGAGAGGGTTCACTAAAAAAATACCTAATTTTTACATGAATTCTTGTTTAGTCATATTTCTCCCATACTCTGTGAAACAGACTATTTTGTACTAAATGTAGGACTTTACATTTATCTTATTTGATTCAACTCATTATTCTAGCCTGTCATCTGATACATTAGTTATCTCTTCCGGGACATCATCTGAAAAATTTATAAAAATTCCATCTATACTTTCATCCTTGAGTGGCAAGGAGTCAAGCACAAGTCTGTGAGTCATTCTGCCAGGGAACTCGCCTAAGATAACATCAGTTAATGATTATGCTTTAAATACAGTCATCCAACAAATTGTGAATCCACCTAACTATATGGTCATCTAGTCTATGTCTTTTTCTCAAAAGGATAATATGGGAGACTGTCAAATGCTTTGATTATGTCCAACTACATTATATCTTTGACAATCCCCTGATCTACTGCCATAGTAACCCTGGGGGGAAAAAGCTGAAAGAAAATGAGGTCCATCTGGCATGATCTGTTAGTGCAAACTCATGTTTGTCCTTAATAATTATTCCTTCTTAGTGCAATGGAATTTAGAACTGAAAGGGACCTCGGTGGTTATGTGCTACAATCCTACTAGCTTAACATATTTTTAAACTATCATCTTATACCACTATCTCATATTCATTAACAAAATTGTTTTTATATTTTCATAAGAATTTCATTCTTTAGAGTATCATATCTTTCTTTGACCAATTTTCCTAGTAAGTTTTTAGACTATGAAACCCAGTCTGTATTTTCTCTGAATACTTTTAATCACATATTCAACAACTTGATAGATTTCAGTCTGGGAGAAGGTTCCTTTTAACACAAAAATGGTTTGGTTACTTCTTTCCATGGTTTCTGTAATTTCTACTTTGGCAAAAAATATCTTTTTTTTGGTCATAATGAAGTCTAGCGTAACAGTTTCCTTTGCACTCCACTTTCTGGAGAATAAATTTAATTTTTAACCTGTCAAGAATTTGTCAGGTGGGGTTTTTTTTTGCTTATAGTAGATAAAGCTGTATGCTTCAGTGGAAGGACTGCATCTGTTATGCATACTCATCATCCATTTTTTTCCCTTCTGATTAGATAGTGTATAGTTTACCCTCTCCATAATATTGCCTCTGTTTTCTCCTTTATCTATACTGATCATAATTCTCTCCACCTATATCTTCTTTTTATGACTTATATGTTCTTAATAAATAATGCTGCAATTATTTATAGCAGCTGTTCACTTTCATCAGATCTCTTTGTTTTGGATAAAATATATTCTTCTTGTATTTCAGTGCATTCACATCCTCCTAATGGTCTTGAAGATGAATATAGCTCCTTACAGGAAGATCTCAAGTTCACCTTGTTTAGTATCCCCCTTTTCTTTCCAATTATATGTAGATATCTCAGTTACTGGCCCTTTTCTGGAATATGATCTGTTAGGAATTAGTCTGATTCATTTTCAGTGATATATGGGTCTGTAGATTTCATACATGTGTACATAGACATATATGTGTCTATTTTCCATGTTCAATTTAAAGCATTCTTCATAAAATTTGCAAGTCCTCTAGAAAATGCATATTTTAGTAATAAATCTATGTACTAGCCAAAAGGACTACTTAGAATATTTTGTTCTCTCCTTTCATACCTCACTGTTTAGAATATCCAATGACTGACACAAACTCCTCCTATCTCCACCTATTTAGAACCTTTTCCTTACATTACAGCTATGTGTGTGTAACAACCTAATTAAACTTTAATCTCTTTGAGAGCAAGAAAAATGAAATCTTATCAGTGTATACCTACTATTCTAATCTAATGCATGGCACATCATAAGTAACTAATAAACAGTGAACCACTCTTTATGATTTATAATATAGGACTTGTTGCTCTGGATATATCCATCATATTCACCAGTGAAACACTGTTTCATTCAGGAAACCAATGTTTAATCCTTGTATATGGATTAGTGTATGAGTTAGAATGAGTTAGATTTCATCAGTTACCAACAGAAGAAAATCTTTCCATGTTATATCAATAGGCCAAAAAGCTGACATTTTTTCTATTGTCTTAAGTCCAAAGTATGTCTTTCTTTGTGAATAAATAGGAACCCTTAAATAGGAACCCCAATTTCTTGAGTTGGAGTTTGAGATATCAACCTAGTCTCCTCCAATCTGTTGGACTGACCAGTCTTTCAGTAAACTTGTCTACATTTAAGCATCTCATCTAAAGAATTCAGAAAGCATTTCCAATGAAGTAAAGTTTTGTGAATGAAGTCAAGGACTTTGAGATACTCTCCAAGGCAACAGGTTGACTTTTCTCTTGCCTCAGGACTTTGATGACTCTGGAAGCTAGAGTAAGACTGATGACTTTGTGAAACTCTGCTTCACTTAAATGCAATTCATGCAGAAGTCAAGACATCACCCTATGATTTCATTGATCCTCTTTGAAAATGAAAGATGAACAACAGCAAAGGTGAATCATAAATCTGACTATAGCACAGTAGACAAAGAGAGTCAGTGCTTTCAAACTGATTATACCCATTATAAGCATAGAAGCCATAATCATCTGAGAAAAGCTCACATCACATGGCCATTAAATTGTGAATTTTTCCCTATGGTACCTTCAAAACAGGTTTGAAATAGAAAGACATGTTTTCATTTACCCTAGACAACTATACTCTACCTGATCTATGGAGAAAGAAAAATGGATTCTCTAGAATTGTCAAATAGAATCATTCATAAATATAAATTTTATATTGCTTTTTTACATACAAATTAAGATCAATAAGGAGACAAATTGGGGAGAGAATGTGATTTCATTAACATTATCATTGACAGATTTTTAATTATTTGGAATGTTATAATCATACATAACAGCGACATTTCATTTGCTCAAAACTTCCGTTGGATGGTTATCACATATATGTATAGAGTTAGCACTCTGCTACAGAACAAACAGGAGGATTGCCACAAAATTCTATAATTCACCGTTATTCAGTAGCATTGATGTACATCTTGCCATCAAACTCCAGCTATATTACAAAGCATAAAAGAAACTTTTCATGCTATAAAGTCAGATGTGATTGTAAATGTCATTTTCCTTTCTAAGCAACATTATTCAGTTGCTTAACTGAACTGTTTGTTGACTAGGTTTCTAATCTGATCCAGGAAGGGAGAAAACTGGCCTTCTCCTTTAAGATTTTCCTAAAACTTTAGTTAGGTTTCTTGTTTAAGGAAAAAAATAAACATTCTGAGCTATCAGGTATAAGGCTAAGAGAGAGATTATACTCCTCAATTCAATCCTCTGAAATTAACCCATAGACCATTCAGCTCATTCTGTGCCTTTCTTGATGGCTGAAGACTGATGCAATATTTGGCCCAATCATGCCAGGAAACATGGGGAGAAAACTTAGGGAGGGTAGAGAGAAAAAAAATACATGATAGAGAGTTCCTGGGATTTCTTGACCCCATTAATAGGCAAATTATTTCATGGAAATGCATTCCTGAACCTAAGAGTAGCAACATTCTTCTGTAGTTATGAAATATTTCCATTTCACTCATGTCTGTTTCATGATTATTTCCTGGAAAGTATACATTATCTAATTTATAACTGATGTTTACGTGTTTAAAATACATTAAATCACAAGAGACTCCATAAAAATAAATAGATAATTGCCAACTATTGTGTCTCATATAAAAGGACTACTTTCTGTTTGGAACATGTGCCATACAATTCCATACCTTGAGGTGTTTAAAGCTAAAGTTATGTCCCTCCCCCTAGAAGGATAATTGTCAAGGAATCCCTCAATGATTTCAGCAATAAAGACAGAACAACTACATGGGAGTAAGCAAATTCTTATTTGAAGAAAGAAATTAATCCATGCTTTACTGAGTTAGCCTTGGAATGACTTAGACACATGTGGAAGATAATAGAAAACAAACAAAGCAATGATAAATGAGTATTTCTTGAATGCCTATTATGTCCCTCCCACTGGGTTAGGTACTGGGAATAAAAAGAAACCATCAATGAAACAATTTCATCAAAAAAAATTCCAACAGAGGAATAAAATGAGATAGTTGTATGTATATGCATGCATATGAATATATGTGTATATTTATTTACAGAATAAATACAAACTAGTTTAATATTAGAAAATATGAGAGGGAGATCACTAGGGGACCAGGAAAGAGCAATAAATATTACATTTGGCCAATAAGAAAAGGTGCAGCTTCTCATTTAGGTTAAGTGATCTCCCTCCTGAATGAACTAGAATTTGACAAGGAAATCAGTAGAAATTCTCAGATCTTCATAGACCGTAGATGGATGATAACATAAACTTTCTTTAAATTTCATGGAAAATCATTTGACTCATATGAAGTTAAAAAAAAGCTCTTTTACAGGCAGAAGAAATCAAAGTGAAATTAATTAATTAAATGTTAATATGATTAATCCATAGATGAAATTCCTTTTTATCCATGAACATGTGTTATTGTTTGTTGTACATAAAATGGAAGCAAAAAAGTTTATTTGATGGTGGATTAGCCTTGGAGTTAGGAAGACAAGGGGTCACATGCTAGCTGGGAGAATGTGGGAAAGTCTTTTAACTTCTCACTGTTCCAAACAACTCTCTAAGATTATAAATAATAACAGAACAGCTAATCTAACCTGGCAGAGGGTATTTCCAAACCAGCATTCTCTACACTGATTAAATTATAAGCACAGCACAAGAATAAAATACACATGTCATTTGAAATCTGATAAGATTTGACCAGGGACAGAAAATTTAAGTGAAATTTTCTTAGCATATACTTTGTCGTTGAACCTGCAACCTGATTAAAATTTTATTAATACATTCTGCTAGAGGCATCTGGTAGTTCAGTGGAGAGAATTCTGGGAAGTCAGGAAGATTGGGGTTCAAATTCAGTCTCAGTCACTAACTGCACACCCCTAAACAAGTCATTTAACCCCTGCCTCAGTTTCCTCAACTGTAAATGGGCATAGTAACAGCACCTACCTCTCAAGATTGTTGTGAGTATTAGATGAAATAATATTTGTAAAAATGTTTAGCATAATGCATAGCACATAGTAAGTGGTAAAGAAATATTTATTCCTTTGAAAGTTATACTTTCAGAAATGATTTTTCTGGGGCAAAAAGATGTATTGTTTCAGAAAAAATACTTTTTTTTACATGTATAAATGGTGCCTAACATTTTATGGCTCAAATTTGAAACACCAATAGAAAATCATTATCTAGGAAAAAATGAATCATAGACTTACATGGGGTGGGGGAAAGAATGGATAGCATCTCATGGACAAAGGTTCCCTGACCATTAGAATCCTCCTTTAGAAAGTTGTTGCTATGAATCAAATTTGAATGATCAGATTTTAAAGAAATATTACTTATGTGTACTTTCCTTATTAATAAATTAGTAAATCACATAGACCTTGTATATAATTTTTGGTTGTGTATTTAAACTAGAAAACAGGTCCATTTTTAGTAGGTCATTAATCTTGAAAATATTCATTTTCTATTCCCTTAATATTCTTCCCCAAGATGCTAATTCCAAACTTTGTCTTTCTAATCTTCCCTCACAGTCACCTAGTAGTCTTTGGAATATATACATACACACACATTTTCCTCACATGCTCTCCTCACAGTACAAATCCCATTGTTAGAATACAGATTTTTACCCATGGGTAGTGCTTTCCCTATCCCTTTCAAGAAATTTGTCTTTCAAGCTAATAACTTGAGGACTCCTTACTCAAAATTAGGGCACATCTCCATGGAATATCCACCTATCTCAGTAAAGTGACTCTATGTTCAGATTGTCACTAGAATGCTCCCACAAGTATTTGAAGTATTCCTACTCCTGAAACTTTTAGAAAATTGCTTTCTTAAAGGTTCCAGAAATCTATTTTGAAATTTCTTTTGGATTAGAAGTAAAGTTATACTCTCAAGACATGATATTACATGGATGGAACTATGACTTCAGTGTAGGTATTACCTCCCTCACAACAAATCATAAACTCTTTTCCCCCTTATCCTCTTCTCCTATTCCAATCCCATCCATTTTCTTCCATACCTCCTCTGATCTTTACAATTCAATATAGAAATTAGATATTGATGTTCCCTTATTCTAAGTAAATGACCAACACATCTCCCTTTTCACTCAAACATGTCCTTGGTATCTTTTTTACCACTTCTAAAACACAAACGCCATCACTGGCAGTATATTACAGTTGTTTTCAATCCATCATTCGCTTGTTCTTTGGATCTAGTATTCTGACTCTGATTGTGATGTTATCTAATTCACAACCATATAAAACCACTAGGACAGCAATTCATGTTAAAGAGTTTGCAGCAGAGAGTGTTTAAGGATTATTGAAAGTGTGGCAGAAATTCCAAAATGAGACAAACTCAAACCTCTTTTTACTGATCAAATTTATAGAAGCCACAAATTATACAGGGAAAACTAACACGTTGGATGACAAAGACAGGATACAAATAAGATCTTCATAGGCTATAAATATGGACTGAGGCTAATCAGTTTCAATTCAAATCAATTCAACGACCACTATTAAGTCCTTACTTTGTGTCATCTTGTAAGTAGGGTGAATTTTAGTCTACATAAGGTGGATTTTAGTGTGTGTATTTTTGTTATTCTTTCTTGGAGTTATTTCCCAGGATCCATAGCCATAACAATCTCTTATTGCCTGGTTTTCTACAAGAGTTCTCACGATTATGATTCAAAACATCTCCACCATGTTTATTACGTAAACATTATATAAAGATAAATAATATAAACATTTGTGCTTAAATTACAAACCCCCACTTCAACTATACAGTTAGATACAGAGATGAAGTGATATAAACTTGTGAGGCTATTGCTGGCAAGATACCTTCTTTGTTTGTTGCCCTATAAAACATGTGGGCACTGATAAGTGAATTGGGAGCCCTTATGGTTGAATGCACAAGTTAGAATGCTGTGTGTGCCTTGACTGGCTCCCATCAAGGCTTGAGGGGAATCTATGTTTGCCTCAGCTTGTCCCCGTTGAGGTTTGAGGGGATTTAGGGGAGTGCAGCAGTTGTGCCTGTCTCAGTTGACTCCATTGAGTCATAGAGGTAGTTGCTCACCTTCTTGCCAGCCTTCCTGAGAAAAGTGATTGGAAATGCTGTAGGAGTTGCAACTCTCATTACCAGCAATCCCTTTGAGAAGACTAGACTAGAATAAAGTAAGATTATTACCTTCAAAGCTTAGTGTCTTTCCTGTCTGACTAGATCAAGGGAACTTGTGCTACCAGCCCTCCTATGTGCTGTGTTTATCTGTCATAAATACCTACAATACAAAGGTATTGCATATACAAAGAAAAAAATGAAGCATCTTATGTCCTTAACAAGATTAACTTCTACTGGGGAAGAAACACTATTGGGAAGAAATAACAAGAACAGAGGTAATTACAAAATAAATTCAAGGTAAATGCTAAGTAATCATGGAAAGGGTAGTACTACCAACTGAGAAGATCTGAAAGATTCTCCTAGTATTAGAGGTAGTACTTGAGTGGAATATCAAAGGGAGCCATGGATTCAAAGAGGTGGAAATGAGGAGGGTGTGCATTCCCGGAACAAGGGAAAGTGTATTGTATATGGTGAAGAGTAAACCAACTAATTCAGCTGAAACATAGAGTACAAGAGGCTGAGCTATATGGAATCAGTTTGAAAATATAAGTTGAAGCCATTTTGTGAAAGGCTTTAAATGTCAAACATAAGAGTTTGTATCTCATTCTAGAGTCAATGAGGGAGTCAATGGAGTTTCTTGAGCATGGGAATGGCATCATGAGACCTCAGCTTTAGAAATGTGAATTTTTGGCTGGGAAGCTAAGTTAAAGAGGGTAAAGCCTGGAGGCAAGGAGACCAATTAGAAGACTTGCAGTAAAATAGGCAACACATCAGAAAAGCCTCATTTAGGTTAGTGACTGTGTGTGAAGAGAAGGGAGTAGAGGAAAAGATGTTGAATTAGGTAACACTTAGTAAATTATTTGTTTAAAAGGGGAGGTGAGAAAATGATGAGTAAAGAATGAGTATACTTGCAAGACTGTGTAACAACAAGAATGGTGGTACTCTTGAAAGAAATATGGAAATTAAGAAGAGGAAAGAATTTAAGGAGAAAGAAAACAATGAATGATTTTGGAAATGTCAATTGGTAACTTACTTGATAATATTTTTTCCATGTTTACCAACTTAATTTTTGCCATATTATTCTATGCCAACTTTTATGGCAAAGTTGTCAAAAATCAAGGGATATGTTGAATTCATTTGAAAGATTTTAACATATTTTCCTAGAATTTCCCTCTTTATCCTGCACTAGAGATGTGGATATAGAAGACATGATTATTTGGGTGAATAAAGGACTTGAGTTAACCATATATCTCAAAGCAAGAAGAAACGTTATTTCCAGAGACACTTGGTCATCTCACTTTATAATATTCATGATAAATAAACTATCAGACAACTATGAACACAATAGAATCTAATGCATCAATATCTTTTCAGAGGATAAGCAAATTCTAAATAGAACTAGACAAAAATGAAATTCTTCTTGAAGAAATACCAAATGTTACAAAGAAAATGAAAAGAAATGTATTAAATATAATTGTTGTTTTCAAATACTCAGACTGTAGTGTGGAAGAGGGACTAGATTTAGTCTAGTACTGTTAAGGGCAAAAATTGAATCAACTGGCTAACTTTCCAGGGAGGCATAATTTGACCCATTATAAGGTAGAACTTCCAAACAATTGGTGATTCCCCCAAATGAAATGATCTACCTCTTCTCCATTCCTTGATGTTAAAAAAGACAATTTTTAATCATTTGTTAGGACTGGTGTAAGGTTATTCATACACTAAGTAGAATCTGAACTATATGCTTTCTAAGGCTCTGATGAGTCTATGACTTTAATTAAACTCAAGTATTTTTTTCTGTGCATCAATTCCCTATTGCAATGGGTTAAAGAAAGAAGACTGCTTTCACTTTGAAAATTCATAGTAGAAAGCACTAGAAAGGACATAGGATCCAGTTCTGGATCTGATTCTCATTACCTGTGTGATCTTAGGTCATTGTTTCTTCATCTATAAAATGAGGGGACTGGATTATCTAAGTTCTCTGTTCCCCTCTAGTTTTGAATCATTGATCCTCTAATTAGAGAAAAACCAATGAGAATGCATTGTCGCTTGCTTAGTAAACAAGGTATTATGCTGTGTTGTATTCAGAGGATTTATTGTTGCAATGAGGCATGAATTATCTCTTAAACAGCAAAAAATACATCCTGGTGGAACTGTGTTGACCATATGTCACTCCTTTCCTGTCATAGCTTGGCAAGTGAAGATAGATGAAATGGAAAGAACCATAGGTAGTTTCTGAACTTCTAAAAAACATTGCAAAGTGTCATTCAATTACAGATGGCACTAATGGAAACAAGTTTGCTTTAAGAAAAGAAAACACCTTTAAAAATTGCTGCCTTGAATACTTATTTTAAAGATTATTTTTCATTAAATGTTTATATTCTTTCTAAATAATACATTCTGGTATAGAAATATTTGATAAAGAGATTTTTAACTGACTGAAAATAATAATAAAGGAGTTCTGAGCACAGTCTACAAAAAGAAATAACCTTCTTTTTCCAGTATATAAAATTCCCCTGATAAATTTTTGAAATGAAGTATTCATCATTCAGAAAGAGAGCTGGCAAGTAGTGGTTTAAGAGGACCCTAAATTTAACATGCTTACACCAGAATTGCTTCTATATCAAAAAAGGAATGTTCCACATTGAATTTACTAGCACATATCAATTTATTCATGAAACATCTATTCTCCTATAAAATATATTCTTCTCTTTCTTTACCTCTGTATGCCATCTACAGTATTTGGAAGTAGCAGTCCTTCCCTGAGGTCATCAAGTCTGTGTTCATCAGACAGAGTAAAAACTTTCAATTGGTCCAGAATCTCAACAAACTAAAATTAACGAAGAACTGAATAGTTTTTTTTTTAATCAAAGTAAATTTCTTTTTACTGGAAAAAGTTGAATAACACCTTACAAAGGAATTAAAATAAAAACCTTTTGTTAGTAAATACAAACAACATATTTCTTTGGCTTCATCTGTAAGTAGACAAGATGAGTATTGGAACTGACATCTAGGTGTCATTTTCATAGCTGTCTATGACACTAGGACAACAGTGATGGGCGAGTGAACAATTTCTATGAACCTCAAAATTCTGTCAGAAATAGCTATCATTTATTCCACTATCAAATATGAAACGCACTAGGTTTTTTTTCTACATAGCAATTACCAATACCCAGACTCAAAATATTTTCACTGATACTTCAAGACAATTGTGGAGTATTGGAAACAGCACTGAATTTGGAGCCAAATCTTAGTGGACTTAATAGAGTGCTAGTGTGAGAAAGACCTGAGTTCCAATCCTCCCTCAGGTACTTACTAGCTGTGAAGCCCTAGTCAAGCCAATTGACCGCTTAAAGACAAAAGCTAAAAAGTAAAAACTACATGAAGAAAAAAATTAACTAAAATTAGAAGTGAGAAAAGAAAAAAAGGTTTTGATGCAACATAAAGTATTAAAAGTGACTGAATCAGCTAATGTATCATAAACAATGGAGTTGGGAGGGGGAGGGGGTGGAAGTACACAAGAGGTCTCAAGAAATATTTTCAAATTTTGTCAAATGAAATCCTTATCCATAAAGTGAAGGTAATAATGCCACTTACTATACAGGGTTGCTGTGAAGACCAAATGAGATAATATATGTAACATGTTTTCTAACCCATACAATGTTACGTAACTGCTAGCTGTTAACGACGGTGATAATAGTTTTTACTCTATTCCCCTCATTATACTAAGCACTTGGCAATTATTATTTCATTTGATCCTCACAAGAGCCAAGGAAAGTAGTTTCTATTATTGTCTCCATTTTACAGACAAGGGAAATGAGGCAAACAACGTTAAATGACTTTCTCAGGATCACATAGATAATTGATTTTAAAAAGAAAGGAAGGAAATGTCAAAAGGAGGTAAAGGAGGCATAAATAAAAGGGGAAGCGAGCCAGTGGAAATATCATTGCCTTAAAGGAGATAAAGCAAAAATAACTGGAGAAAAACCATTGTCTTTATAGAGGAGGTACAGGAAAAAACAAACCTAGTTCAGAAAAAACAAAAACAGTATTGAGACAAATGAAGGAAAATATAAAATTAGAGCTCTTATAACTTTAAACACAAATAGGTTAATAATCCAATAAAACACAAAGAGTGATGAATCAGATAAGGAAACAAAAGTTTATAATCTGTATCTTACATGGAATACATCAAAAAAATAACAAAGACATACACAGAAGAAATGAAGAGGTAGAACAAAATTTACCATGCATCAGGAAAATTCAAAATTTTAGTGTCCCTTTCTCAGTTTTTAAAATATCTAATAGAAAGATAAACAAAAGGAAAGTGTAGAATTGAACAGATTTCTGGAGAAATTGTACTGGCATCTTCTAAACAGAACTGTTGAAGAATTTATTTATTTTTCAGTTTCACATGGATTTTTTAGAAAAATTGTAATGTATCAGGGCACAGAGTTAATGCAAATAAATGTAAGGAAATAGAAACAATAAACATCCTTTACAGACCTATTCTCTGTATGCCCTTGGGCTAGCCACTTATCCTCACTTTCCTTATCTTTAAAATGAGATGATTTCACTAGATGGCATCTAACGTTCCTTCTAGCCCTAAATCTATAATCCTATGACAAAAAATGAACTCATTAGCTTTGGATGATAGATTGAGAAGAACCTTTGTCACTAAGAATACTGTATTATGTATTATATATTAACAACAATAAGGGATGGTAATAGTACCTACCTCCCAGGGCTGTTGTGAGGATCAAATGACCTAATATTTATAACACTTGGCATAGTGCCTGGCACTAGTAGGTGCTATATAAATACTGCTGTTGTTATTATTAGTAACCTACTTCAAGAGAGTGAATGTAGCATCAGAGAGGGAAAAGTAAGTTTCTTAAATCCTGAGCTCCTGAGGAACATTTGAGAAAGAGCAGCATCTGAAATTCACCACCAGGCATTACACTTGAGCATTTGAATCTTAGAACTTTGAATAGCCTGAATCTGTGGACTCAAAATAAATATCCAATCCAAACAGTACTGACTCCAATGTTTCTAAGGACCTATGGAAGAAGCAACAAAATTAAATGAAGAAGGGACAGTATGAAATGATTAGACTTAATTCCTAGATTTTCATCTAGAGCCTGGATTAATTTATGTAATTTATTCAGCAAATTTCACAACTTTTCCATTCTTTGCTTCTTAAGCATCATATATTTTCTTCCTAGGAGTAGAAAAACTCTGAAGAAGGAAATTCACAAGAGGTCTGAGTACTCTTTTCAGGTTCAGTTTTGTGTAAAGATTCCTTCCCTTTCTAAAATTTTGTGATTCTAGGCAAGAAATTTCAGTTCAATTCACTACATCATTCTTCTATTTTTCCAACTCCAGTGGTTCGCTATTACAGTTAGGATCAAATGAAATTACTGTTGTCCTATTTTAAAGCAGCTAAGGTGAATAGAATGTTAATTCTGGAGTCAAAAAGATGTAAGTTCAAATTTTGACTCAGATACATATGGGTTATATGATTGTGAAAGGTAGCTATTCTTTTTCAGTCTCAGTTTACCCATCTGTAAAAATGGAGGCTAACAATAGCATCTATCTCATAGCTTTGCTGAGGTCAAAGAAAATTACCTACAAAGTGCGATATATTATAATTTTTACTGTTATTTTTTTAATATCCAATTTATTTTTCAATATTCAACATTCACTTCCACAAGAATTTGGATTCCAAATTTTCTTCTCATCTCTCCCCAGTCCATACCCCAGAACACTGTGCACCCCATTCACCCCTTCCCTCAGTCTGTCCTCACTTCTATCACTGTCCCCTTCTCATCTTCCTTCCCTCTATTTTCCTGTAAGGCAAAACAGATTTCTATATTCCATTGCCTGTATAGCTTATTTCCCAGTTGCAGGCAAAAACAATTTTTAACATTCATTTTAAAAGTTGTGAGTTCCATATTATCTCCCTTTCTCCCTCCCCACTCACCCTAAATGAGAAAGCAAGCAATTAGATATAGGTTATACATGAGTAGCCATGAAAAACACTTCCACAACAGTCATGCTGTGAAAGAATAACCACGTTTCCCTCTGTTCTGTCCTGCCCTCTATTTATTCTATTCTCTCCCTTAACCTATCCCCCAACAATAGTGTGTGTTTCTGATTATCCCTTTCCTCAATTTTCTGTCCCTTCAATTATATTCCCTCTCCTATCCCCTTCTGTAATGGTCATTTAAATGAAAAAAATCTTTCCCATTCATTAATAAGTCTATATGACCTGCCTAAATCACATGGATACCTAAGTCACATGTGGTGAGAGGATTTGCTGAACAGGTGGAACAGGAAGGAGGGAGCAGACCTGGAAGGAATTTGTTCAGGCTAGTCAAAGTGGGAAGGACACAGGTAGGCAGGCCCAACTCAGGCTCCTGAATGTTTCATTTGTGGGAAGGCACTAGAAGTGGGGGGAGGCTTGGGAATGGCTTTGCCCCCTTCAGTAATAACCTGTATTGACTTTTTGGTTACTATGACAGATTTTGCTTTCTGGTTCTGCAATTTGGCTGTCTGGTATTTGAATAAATATTTTTCTTCTGCCTTCTATATGGAAAGCCTACTGTACTTTGTAACTGAGAACTATGCTGGTTTATTCATAGTCAGCACCAGGCTGTGAATATTACCTTGGAGATACATTCGGTGTCATGAATAGGATCGCAATGTATAAAATCTCTATTTGGAGGCAGAAAGGTTAGAGAAAGACATTAATATCCTAGAGAAAGACATTAATATCCCATGATGGGAAGATTTACCATACTCCTTGATAGCAAAGCAATTGGCTAAAAGTACTGAACTCTGTGAAAATTGGGAAGTGAGGTTACAGTACGGGGAACCTAGAAACTTGAAAAGGTATTTACAAGGAATTCCAATAAGATCAGGGAAGGAGCTGGCAGGAGTAAGTAGGAGAGGATGGATTTTATTAACAGGTTACTATATTATGTGTGAAAGGAGAGATAAGCTGATGAAGGAAAAAATTCAGATAGAAAAAAAGTTAGTTTATTTGCATGGGAATTTCCAGCACAGGGGCTTTCCTTTAAAAAGTAGGCTATGGGCTCTCAGGGGAAGGAAAGGCTGTTCATAACTAAGAAGAAGCAAAAGTCTGGCAAAAGATGTATGCATACAAACTTTGTACAGACCCAGCCTAGTTGCCATGACAACAGCTGCCAAGACAGTATATTGGAGGAAAATGTAACTAACTCAGAGTTGGAAAATGAAACAGTGTTGGAGGAGGAAACTTGTAAGGCCAAAGCTTGCCTTATAGTAGATGGAAACAAGAGAACCAAGAAGAGAACGCACTGTTAAAGGAGATAATTGAAGATTTCACTCAGTAGGAGGTAACAGAAATTTTGGGTTAGTTTACCCAAAGGATGGGGGAATTGTTAATATCTTAGATGATGAGAATCAGTGATGAAGGGGCCAGAGTAGTACTGATAAATGGTGTGGATTGCTTGAAATTTATAGGTGTCAGAATCCTTTTGTACAACAAGCCTTTAGAGATTACAATATGCAAGGAGATAACAATACAACCAATCTGTTAGCTTTGCCTGCAGATGTGGCCTAGTGGAGATGGACCCTGGTATTCACTTAGGGACTGTATAACAAAGTTAAAGGGGGAGGTAATGAAGACTGCCATGACTGAAACTCACATGCATACTATCATACACTTTCTGCAGTTTCCCATAGGAACAAAATAATGAAGATGGCTCCTCCTTCTTATAAGATTTTAGTTTTGACTCTAATAATTGGGGAAATAAGGAACCCTCGTTGAGAGGTGCTGGATAAGATTTCACAGTTAAGTGACCTAAGGGACTGGGGAAAAGATAAATTTCCTCAAGAGAAAAGAATAAATAGCCAGTGGATTCAAAGTCAGAATAGAATGACAATAAAAGAATTGTTTATTGCTCTATTGAAAGCAGGGGTTGATTTTGGAAGTATAGATGGTATTCCAACTAATGAACTATACAGAATGTACTGAGAAAAAGGGCTTGATACTAGATAGGATAGAGAATTAAGAATTGCCTCTACAGATCCTTCTGAATCCTTGTATCCAAGTCTGTCACACCTTCAGGAAGAATAGGAATTTGGCCAAGCCCCAGTTCAGATTAAAGAAATACATAGACAGGATTAGAGACCCCATATCAATTTGACCATATATTGGAAAAACGGATAAAATACTATAACTGGTGCATTAACAGACACTGAGGTGAAGGCCTCCCTTATACATGGAAACTCTGATAAGTTTAAACATGAAACTTGTGTCACCATCACAAGTCTGGAAAGGACTGAAATGTCAGCCAGACAAGTCAAACTAACAATGAAAATTGGACAATTCCCTAAGAAGAATATATCTTGGTAATTGTACCCATTTCTGAATATGCCATTGGAATAGACATAGTGACAAGTATGACACTAAATTTACCTGAGTAGAGATACCAATTTGCAGTAAGGAAGACAGGAATTAGTACAGTTTTGGTGGGAAAAATAAAAATGCACCCAATCACTTTACCAGAACCTTCTAAATTAATTACTTTAAAACAGTACTGTGTGCCAGGTGGGCAAGATGAAATTACTAATACTATAAATGAATATGTTGAGGCAGGAGTGTTAGTCCCTACAACCACTCCATGGAATGCTCCTGTCTGACCAGTATAAAAGTCAGATGGTACATGGAGAATTACCGTGGATTACAGACAATTGAATAAGGTAACTCCTCCCTTTTATGCTGCTGTACTAGATACCATTACCTTAATAGAAAGGATACAGAAATATGATAGGACTTGGTATGCAGTTATTGATTTAGCCAATGTTTTCTTTACTATCTCAGTAGATTCTAAATTATGAGACCACTTCATTCTCACTTGGCAGGGCTGACTATATGCTTTTACATGCTTGCGACAAGGATATCTGCATAGCCCCACTATTTGTCACAGAACTGTGGTTTAACATTTAGATGAATTAGAGCTACATAATTAGAGCTTTCCTAATACAGGGAAAAATGTAAAAGAAGTGAAAAGTTTGACACTTTTAATTGACTATGAAAAGCAAAGGGTAGAAAATTAACCCTGCAAAGATTCAAGGGCCAGCTCAAACCATAAAATTTTGATGTAATTGAATAAGGGACTGCGAGAGATTCTCCCATAAGCCCAACCAAAAATTCAGGATTTTCCTATCTCTACCAATGAGAAAGAGGCACAAAAGTTTATAGCATTATTTGAATATTGGCAACATCATATACCACATCCTGGACAAATTTTGAAACACTTATATAAGATTAGTAGGAAAAAAAATATGAATTTAATTGGGGACTTGAGCAGAATAAAGCTTTTGAAGAAGCAAAGGCTGCTATACAATTGACTCTAGATTTATGGCCTATGCAAAATGGTCTGGTGGAATTTCAAGTGACTGTATAGGATGAATATGCAAACTAGAGTTTATGGCAAAAACAAAAAATCCAAAATGTACCCTTAGGATTGTGGTCTAGGAAACCCCTATCATCTGGAATTCAATATGCCCTTTTGAAAAGCAGTTATTAACCACATATTGGGTTTTGGTAGAGACTGAACAAATGACTTTGGACCAAGAGGTAATATTAAGGTCTAGAATCCCAAATATGACCTAGGTAATGAGTACCCCAACTTCTCACAGAATTGGACATGCTCAAGAGGCTAGCATAATTAAATGGAAATGGTATATTCAAAACATTAATTAATTTAATTAATTAAAGCAGGCAAAAGTGGAGTTTCTGCTTTTCATGAATCTATAGCAAATATAGATACTAAGGGAAATGATACACCCCCTGAACCAAAGCAACAGTTGCTACAGTACTGGGTAAAATGGAATGAGGGATATGATGGATTAAGTGAAGAACAAAAGAGACATGAATGGTTTACTGGTAGGACAGCAAAATATTTGGGCCACCAAAGACATTGGAAAGCAGTAGCCTACAACCCATGTACTAGGCAGATTTTGGAAAGTTCAGGGATAGGTGGAAGTAGTCATTGTGCTGAACTTCTAGCAGTACATGAAGCTATCAAAATAGTACAAGGAGGACTGTCATATATTCACTGACTCATGGAGGGAGCTAATGGGTTGGCTACATGGATGCCCACATGGAAAAATCAAAATTGAAAAATTCATGGCCAACATGTCTGGGGCAAAGAATTATGGGAAGATATATGGGACATGTCTTTGGTTACTAATTTATCCATTTTTCATGTAGATGCTCATGGGACCCTCACCACATCAGAACATGTATTCCATACAAACACTGATTGACTATCAAAGATTGCTACTCAATATATTGTCCCTACTCTGACCCTCCTTGATGAACCAGTACTAGTGAAATGGGTCCATCAAATGGCCGGTCATTTAGAGGTCCAGGCCATACACCAGTGGGAACAAGACTGATATACTCGCATCTCTCATTCATTGATAAAATAAGTAGCAGAGGAATGTTATACATGTCAGTTGGAAAAGGAATGAACTATTCCTCAGGTAGTAACTAGAGAGACAGCAAGGGGGAAAGTACCAGCCCAAATTTGGCAAATAGATTATATTGAACTCCCACCCCAAGATAAAGGATGTAAATTTATATATACTTGTGTTGACACCTATTCAGATATACTAGTGACTTGTCCCTATAAGAATGCAACCCAGAAAAACACCTGTAAGACTCTAGATACCATAAGTCTATATTATGGAATACCAGTGCAGATTTAAAGTTGCAATGGGTCACATTTCAAAGACAATGAAATGAAGAGCTTTTGTGTGTTATATAACATGGAATAGATATATCATATTCCATGTTATCCATAAGTGGCTGAGTTGATTTAAAGAATGAATGATTATTGAAAGAACAGTTAAGGAAGTTAAATTTTTAATAATTCTTATCAACATTGGAAAGATAATTTGCTCATTATTCATGTAAATTAAAGAATAGACCATTAGGAAGAAGTACGCCTCTAGTCAGAATAATGACCCCAAATCTGCAAATTAGAAAGTAACAACACATACGATCCCAAGTAATGAGTATTGGACTGTGAGGCCAGATGTTCCAGCACCTTATCCTGGGATACCTGGTTCAGCTGGATATGATTTACATTGTTTAGAAAACTTTAGGTTAGATAGAAAATAAATAATAAAATATCTACTGGAATATGTATAAGAATCCCCAAAAATCATTTTGGACAGATATTACCTAAATCTGGATTAGCAATTTGAGGAGTACATGTATTGGTTGGAATGTTAAATTCTTATTATCAAGAAGAAATTATTGCAATATTCCAAAATTTAGGTGAAGAACCCCTACAGTTTTATAAAAATGATAGAATAGTTCAAGTAATTGTTATTCCTCGTGAAACAAAACCCTTTGTGGAAACTGACCCTCCTTCCAAAATAATAAACAGAGGAACTGAAGGATTGGGTTCTAATGACAAAATAAAATTGGGAGCTAAAGCATGGGTAAAATACAAGTCAGATAATGTTCCAAAGGATGTGGAAATTATAGCACATGGGAAAGATAATACTTTAACTGTTGTTTATTCAGGAGAAGATAATTACCAAATTGTACCTTTAATTCATATATTCTACTGTGAATGAGGCTATGATAGTGGGTTCAGGGACTCTAGAAGCACAGCTGACCCTATATCTACCCGGCTTCTGGTTACTGTCTCATTGTTTCTTTTTGACTTTTTATCTGTTAAGCTTGTTAGCTAGATTTGTTTTCTTCAGGCTTAGTACCCTCCACCTGCAGATGCCTGATTGCTTAAGCTGGATGTTATCCCTTGTGCACAACTGTTATGTGTCACCCCTGGATTTGGTGTTGACCAATCTCCAGATGCCAGCTAAAGAGCTGACCTCTCAGATAGGACCTCTTGGAGCAGTGATAGTTCTATGTGCAATCTCAGGAGGAATTAGCTATAGAAGAAGAGACCTTCACCCCTTACCCCAAAATTTGGGGTCCCATTCATTCAAGATGGGAATCATGTGGTGTTTGTGCTCAAGCCCTTCCCTAAGATACTGATTTCTGTGCTTAATTCATTTGATCCCTATTATATTGTTGTAAAGTTCTGTTGACACCAGTTGCCTAAGATATTGTTTTATATGCTTACTTTCTGTTATCCCTGTTATAATTCTGTTCATACCAGCTGCCCCACCAACCTATGTGATGAATATGAAAGATCTTGGGGCTGAATATAATGGTAATTTAAATAGAAAGATCTTTCTCATTCATTAATAGGCCCATATGCTTGAATCACCTGGAAGCCTAAGCTGGAAGGAAGTTGGTCAGGCTAGTCAGAGCTGGGAAGGACAATAGAAGACAGGCACAGCTAGGCTGGTAAATGTTTTTTGTGGGAAAGAAGGTCCCAGCAGGGGGCAGGGAGGCTTACAAATGGCATTGCCCCCTGTGGTGATAATGTGTGTTGACTTTTCATTACTATGACAGATTTTGCTTTCCGATTCTGGGATTTGGCTCTCTGGTGTCTGAATAAGTGTTTTTTTTTTCTTCTGCCTTCTATATGGAGAATCTGTTATACTCTGCAATTGAGAACTGCACTGGCTTATTATATCACCATCAGCTCTATGAATATTGCCTTGGTTATACACCCTCCCCCAGACTCCCACCTTCCTGCAGATTAAAATAGATTTCCATGCCCAACAGAGTGTGTGTTATTCCCTTCTTAAGCCAAATCCCATGAGAATAAGGCTCACTTAGTCTCTTTCTTCTACCCCTCCATTGTAAAAACTCTTTCTAGCCTCTTTTATATGGGATGATTTACAATGTTCTACCTCTCCCTTTCTTTTTCTTCAAGTACATTTCTCTCAACGTAAATTTTATTTTTTAGGAATTCTCCTTTCCTATTCAGTTCACCCTGTGCCCTCTGCCTATAAAATATATATGCATACACATGCATATGTGTATATGTATATGTATGTATGTATGTTTGTACGTATATTGTGTGTGTATATACACACATATACTGACACATATATAATATACACATACACACCTACATATATATGTGCATACATACATATATACATATATTAACTCTAACTAACCCAATACTGAGAAAATTCTCATGAGTTACAAATATCAGCTTTCTATCTAGGAATATGAATAGTTCACCTTTGATGACTTCCTTGTGACTTCTCTTTTCTGTTTACCTTTTCATGTTTCTCTTGATTCTTGCATCTGAAAGTTAAATTTTCTATTCGGTTCTGGTCTTTTCCACAAGAATGCTTGGAAGTCCTCTATTTCATTGAAATTCCATTTTTTCCCTGAAGTATTATAGTTTTGCTAGGTAGGTAATTTTTTATTTTAATCCTAGCAGCTTTGCCTTCTGGAATATCATATTCCAAGCCCTTAGATCACTTAGTGTAGAAGCTGCTCAATTCTATGTTATCCTGATTGTATTGCCATAATACTTGAATCGTTTCTTTCTGACTGCTTGTGATATTTTCTCCTTGGCATGGGAACTCTGGCATTTGGCTACAATATTCCTAGGAGTTTTCCTTTTGAGGTCTCTCAGGAGGTGACCAGTGAATTTTTCCATTTCTATTTTCCTCTCTGGTTCTAAAATTTCAGGGCAGTTTTCCTGATAATTTTTGGAAGATCATGTCTAGGCTCTTTTTTTTAATCATGGTTTTTAGATAGACCAGTAATTTTTAAATTACCTTTCCTGGATCTATTTTCCAGGTCAGTTGTTTTTCCAATGAGGTACTTCACTTTGTCTTCTCTTTTTTTTCATTCTTTTTGTTTTGTTTTATAATTTCTTGACTTCTCATGAAGTCATTAGCTTCTATCTACTTCATTCTAATTTTTAAAGAATTATTTTCCTCAATGAGCTTTTGGACCTCTTTTTCCTTTTAGAAAATTCTGATTTTTAAGGCACTGTGGTCCTCTTTGGAGGTTTGGCCCTCTTTTGCCTTTTGGATTAGTCTGTTTTTTAAAGGTGATATTTTCTTCAGCATTTTTGTGGGTCTTCTTTATCAAGCTGCTGACTCACTTTTCATTATTTTCTTGCATCCTTTTCATTTCTCTTCTCAATTTTTCCTCTACTTCTCTTATTTGATTTTCAAAATTCCTTTTGAGCTCTTCCATGACCTGAGATCATTTCTTATTTGGGGGGAGGCTTTTGATGTAGGAATGTTGACCATTCTGTCTTTCTCCAGTTATATGCATTGGTCTTCCTCATTGAAAAAGATGCAAAAAATAGTTTCACCAAGAAAGTAACCTTCTATAGCTTCATTTTGCCCTTTTCAGGCACTTTCCCAGTCAATTACTTGACTTTTGAGCTCTTTTTAAGTGGAGGGCATGCTACACCAGCTTTCAGAGATTTTATGCAACTATTTTCAGAGATATCTCTAGGGACCTATAAGTTTTCAGTCCAAAGTGGTGTAATCAAGGGACAGGTGTTTACTCCTCTCCTGACCTACATTCTGATCTCTAAGCAACCACTAGCCCTCTTTTCTGACCTGGAACTGCAAATAGGATTCCCTCTCCAGCCACCACCAGCTCTACCACATCAGTGCTCCTTCTCACCCCAGGATCACCACTCAGTACTGAGACCCAGATCAGCTGCTCAATTCCCCCACCTCTTGTAAGCTGAGAGTTCCACAGGAGGCTGCTACTGGGGAAGTAGCTGCAATTGCCCTGGTTCTGGGGCTGGGGCAGGACCATAATCTCTGCTTATCCAGGAGAGAGAGTTTTCTCAGTGACTTCTGGAGCTGTCTTGGCAGCTTTGTGGGTTGAGAAA
The DNA here is from genome assembly GCA_028658325.1 of Potorous gilbertii. Taxonomy (NCBI): domain Eukaryota; kingdom Metazoa; phylum Chordata; class Mammalia; order Diprotodontia; family Potoroidae; genus Potorous; species Potorous gilbertii. The sequence continues at coordinate 205,114,318 of CM053771.1, read as the reverse complement.
TCTGGAACCTGCAGCAGCTGTCAGTGCCCTGAGGCCTGCTCCAGTCAGGCTGTGCCTGTGTAGGCCACACTGAGCTGTGCCCTGCTCTGAGCCCGGTGCAGTGGACCCTTCCTCTTAGCCTTCCAGGTTGTCTTGCCTGGAAATCTATTTCACTCTGTCATTTTGTGGCTTTTGCTGCTCTATAATTCATTTAGAGTCATTTTTACAGACATTTTAAGGAGATTGTGGGGAGAGCTCAACCAAATCCCTGCTTCTCCTGTCCTATTGGCTCCACTCCCCTATTAACTGCTATTAATTGACATTTCAAGTATTTTCAAAACCCATCCCCCTTCCTAACTTTCTATGCATCTCTTCTTTCTACACCGCACTCTTTGGTCCATCTATTGTGTTCTACTTATAGGTCTTCCTACAGGACACTGCATCTCCCTTCTCTCTGCCTTGGCAATGGCTATTGCTTCACCATTCCTGAAATGTTCTCCATCTTCATCTGCTTCTTATAATTCCTAGCTTCCTTTAAGATTCAGCTCAAATATTAATATGACCCTGATACAGCAAAGGAGACCTAGAAAAAGCAATTTGATAGGTAAAATGAGAACTAGGAGAGCCATAAAAACCTAGGAAGAAGAGAGTATTCAGAAAAGAGAGGCACTGACAATTTAAAATGCTGTAGGTCAAGAAGAATGAGAACTGAGAAAGGCCACTGGATTTGGCAATTTATAAAGTTGTTAGTAACTTTGGTGAAAGTTTGGTTGAAAGATGAAGTCAGAAGTCAGACTGAATAGAGTTAAGAAAAGAGTAAGAAGAAAGAAAATGGAGACTTCTATTGTAAAAGATCATCTCAAGTTTAGCCTTAAAAGGGAGGAGACATATAGGATGATAGCAAAGGTTGATGCATCAAGTAAAGTTTTTTTGATAGGGGACACATGGGCACATAGTAAATTCTTAAGGTCTGTTGACTGGATCAATTTAAAAATTATCAATTTAATCAATATTCTAAGAAACCAACTAGATGCAAGAAAATGAGACATGATGGTTAGAAATCTAGATTAATTGGGTTCAATTCCTGCCTGAAACTCAACTAATTGTGTAACCATCAGGAAGTTTATTAACTTCTCTGCTGTTAAGGTAACTTTAAATCATCTATAATTTATCAGTGGGTTGCAACTTGATTAGGCAGAAGAAATTCACACACTGTTAATGTGATGAAATCACAAGTTCTTAAAGTAAAGAATATATTATGGTAGGTGATATAGAAAGACACAATGGTACAGTTCCTCTCCTCAAGGAGCTTATATACTGATAGGGATATACAAAATGTACCCATCAATTTAAAGTTCATTGGAGAAGAGAGAGACAGAGCACAATAAATATTGATTCAAAGAAAGTTTCGTGAAAGATATTTCATTGAGTGAAGCATTGGAAGTAATATAAGGACGATAATATAGTTGAGAAAGGAGTATTTGGGTAACAGCCAGTGAGGAAGACAGGAAAATGAGACATAAAATTTTGAGTAGTCATGCTTGACTCAAAAAGGAATAATGTAACATAAGGCTGAAAAATTAGGTTAGAGTCAAAAATGGAAGTTTGGAAAGCTTTAACTGACAGACAGAGGAATTTGTCCTAGAAACTAAAGATTTTAAGCTGAGGAACACACAGTGAGAGCTTTGTTTTAGGAACATTGTTTTGATAACTATGTGGAGGTTGAATTTAATAATGAGGGACAGGAAAAGATTAGAAGACTTTTATTATAGTCTAAATGAAAGATGATGAGGGCCTGAATTTGGTTAGCAGTCATAGGAGTAGAAAGAAAGGAAGCAATAAAAGAGATGTACAGCAGAGATAGCCAGCACAAAGAGGGAAAGCCACATATGGTCCACAACACTCCCTAAAAAGATCCAAATCAGACTAAAATGAAATTGGAAGTATTTAACAAAAAATACAATAGAATGGATAATATTACATTTTTAAGTTAAATCAATATGTGGCCAGCAAGCATCCTTATGCATGTGCAACAAAACCATAATGTAGAGGATTGACCAGTCTTAGCAGCTGGTGAGATTGTTGTGGATAGGGTAGAAGGGAAAGAGAGAGGCATCTGAGATGACTCTGTGGTTATAAACATGGATGAGAGAAATAGTGGTTCCATTAATAGGAATAGGGATATGTAGAGGAGGAGTGGGGTAGGGGAAGATAGTGTTAGGTTAGAGATACCAATAGAACGTGTAGATGGAGGTGTTCGTTAAGCAGTTGGTTGTGTAGGCCTTGAGTTCAGGAGAGATATTAGGGGTGAATATAGACTTGGGAATCATCTGTATAGAGACACTAATTGAGCTCACTGAAACAGATGGAATTAGCTAGGTAAATATGGCAGAGAAAGAAGACAAGAAGGCCTATGAAAAAGACAGTAGGGGACAGTCTTGCTTATAGGATGGAGATGGACGGTGATCCAGGAAAAGAAATTAAAGAGAAGTCAAACTAAAATATCTCAGTGTCATAGGATCAAAAGTGTGCTGGTGAATATTTAGTAGCCAACTCTAAAAAATGTATTCATAATGCAACTTTAATCTAATTTGTTACATTTCCCATTACTTTCTTAAGTTTTAAAAATCAACAAAATAATAAAGCAAACTCTAATTCATAGCATTTGCCAATTTCCAAGATGTGAAAGCTTACCCTGAAAATTTAAGTCAGTTCTTCCAACCTAGTAGAAGCTGGATCCAACCCACATTGCACAGGACCTAAGAGAGGGGGTGCCAAGCAATTCGGGGAAAGAAAATACAAAATAATGAAATCCTTCCATTTAAAATTTTGCAATAACAAGGCAATTAATAATTATCACTCAAACAATAAATATAATATTGCAATTATTTGCCAAAATTAAGTGCTATTAAAAATCCAGGAAGAAGCTCTACTAAAGGATGTTAACATCTTTAACTGTAGTCTCTAATATGTTCTCCAAATTACTTCTATTTGCCTTGGAATTTTTAAGAAATAAAGAACAGAAGATTACTTTTAAAATATCTTATCTTTTTGATGTTGGGGGTAGGGAGTTTATACTTTTAAATGTATATATCAAGGGCCCCTAGGAAAATTTGTTTTAGGGAAATAATTCTGTTGTATTTTTAAATACAATAAATAAATGCCAAGTATGTCTATTTGCAGTAGCCCTTGGGCACAGTTTCAGCAGAGACTCTTATAAAACAATCACAAGAGATGGGCAAGAATTATGATTATTGCTTTACCGCAAAATAGTTATAATTTTTAAAGCAATATCAATATTGTTTATGCAACAGTTAAAGAAGCTCAAGATAACATTTAGTCTGTTTTGTAGGACATTTATGCTAATACTGCTTCATATTTATCATCACCTTTTCACACAGCAATTCTCCTTGCAAAAAGCTGATTTCCTCCCCATTTCATTCAGCTTCTGACTTACAATGTGCAGGTTTTCTGGTGCTTTTTTTTCACGCAGCCCATTTATAGCCAAAATTTGTGCCTTTTGGCAAAAATGCAGCTGCAAATGACAAAGATTTTCAGACCTTACAGGCATCACCTGGATGTTTCTTATGTCAATGGAAAGGGGATCTTTCTCTATTAACCACTCAGTTTAGAATTAATAATTAACCCCCTAAAGCAACTGAAAAATTTGTCTTATAGGAAAGCACCTCCTATAAATTATGAGGCCTGGGGAGGATACTGTAGGTAAATACCATATTTAATTGAATCCTAACGTGCATGCATACTCCACCGTTAAAACCCTAAGTTCTTTGCCAATAAGAATTGTTTCATTTATTGAATTTATAACATGATACTTTCAAACAGAGTTTGCACTTAACAACTAGTTGTTTTTTGATTGAGGGAAAAGGGTTTTTTTCAATGAATTAGAATAATCACTGAATGAAGAAAGGGAGTGGAACAGTTTCTTGCTACAATCTCCAAATTGCCTTTCAGGACAATCACTTGGACTTTCTTCTAGACCTTGGACTCTAAAACCTCAAGGGAATGTTTTTACAATAATTACACTGAAGTTTTCCATACACTTCTGTTGCTTTACCTTTGATCATGTGGTATGTGGCCAACCTAAAGCTGCTCATATGAAGCTGAACTTGACACTTATTCAACCTTCAAACACTTAAAAATCACATAATGAGCATTAAAAGGTTCTGAAAAGAGCAACATGAATTGAGTACAAATAAATTCACATCTGTGTCAAATTCACTGAAAGCTTTCAGATGAATGATAAGATGCATGTATCTGGCAAACTACATTACTTCTCTATAAATAAATGAATAAAACATAGTAACCCATTATCAATGAGCAAACCAATATCAAAAAGATAATATTGATGCTATAGGCAGTAGTCTTCTTCAAATGCTAAGTTCATGTCAAATCCAAAGTTTCATAAGGACTTATTTTGGCAGTAACTAATTTTAACTAATTTTATACAAGCATAGCACAGTATGGAATAAATGGGTTATAAAAAAACCAGTATTTGTTCAGACTTAACTATCTCCCAAATGGCATACAATATTCATCTATTTAACAACTATATATTTCTAGTCTATGGTTGCACAGCACTGTAAGGCATAGATGGAGATACTCTGAAAGAGCTTCTATTCTGTTTGGGGTAACTTAGGAATGAATACAATATTTCAAACATGATCTGACTAGAAAGAATTTCTGTTCAAGACACTGCTCCTCTCTCAATGTAGCTTAATATTTTTCAATTTTTTTGGCCACTGGGTCAAACTGTGATTTATAGTAAGATGAAAATCTACTAAAACTCATGAATTTTTAGGATCTTCTATCTCACTAGCTTTGAGTCTCTCATTTTGAATGTGTGAAACTGATTTTTTAACACAAGTGTTCATGTTTATCTCTATTATATCTCATTTACTAAAATATGTCAACCATTTTAGTCCATGAAGATCTTTGCTGATTTCTATCATCTAATGTTTTGCCTAATTCTATACATCAAAGAGCCTCTAGCAAAATTTATTTTAGGAAAATAATCCTCTTGTATTTTAAAATGCAATACATAAATGCCAAGTATTTCTTTTTGCTTTCACTTTATGTTATCCATAAAATTGATATATTTGTCATTTATACGTTCATAAAAGTCATTGAGAAAAATACTAAAGAATCCAGGATCAAGCAGGAATTAATGGAAAGAGGATTGGATTTGAAATCAGGAAGATCTGTATTCAAATACTGCCTTTGATTTCTGTTTGTATGACCATGGTCAAGTTTCTAACTTCCCTGCACATGTAGCGCCAACGTGATATTCACAGTACTTAAGGCAGCCATTATGCTGGTACAATTCTGAATCACCAAATACAGCAGACTATATAAGATATAGAAGATAGAATATAGAAGACAGAATCAAAATATTCATTCAGACACCAGAAAGATAGATCCCAACACCAGAAAGTCAAATCCATCATAGTAACAAAGAAATTCATCATATCAACCAAGAAATCTATATACATTATCAGACCTTCCCACAAACAAACAAAACTTCACCAGCCTAGCCATTTACCTTTCTCCCTCAATTTTCACTGATCTCTGAATAATTTCCTCTTAGCTCAGCTCCAGCTCTTCCTCTTCCTGTTCTACCCTTCCTGCTCCAACCCTTACTGTTCTATGTGACTTGACTTATGTAGCTCAGGCACAGACTAATGGGCCTATTAATGAATGGCAAAGATCTTTCCACTTAAATTACCATTACAGTGCCTCAGGTTCTTCATCTGTAAAATGAAAGAGATCTGACTCAGCATTCTCTAAGATCCTTCCTAGTTCTAAATCTATAATCCTATGATGGATCCCTGGGACATTCTTCAAAAGACCTCATTCAGACTCACATCAATGCATTAATTCCCCCAGTTTTAGTTTAAATCCAAAAGAATGTAACAGAAGTTATTAGTACTATAATTGGTATTAGGGGAAGCAGTGACTTATAAATTTTATTTTATTTTAGTTTTTGCAGTGATTTCTTTAGTCAAAGCTCATGACATTTGTAATGAATTATAATTCAATTCAACTCAGTAAGCATTTTCGTAATCACTAGGGGTAAAAGGACAAAATTGAAACAGTACCTATCCTCAGAGCTTTTAATTCTAGTATCATCACAGTAAAGCACAGGCTCAGGATTATTTTTTTCCACATTGAAAAATAGTGGATTCTACCTGATATATTTTTAATGTAACATAAAATGTGTTTCCTTTAAAATGATCTCTAAGCATGGATTTCATAGGATCAAAGGTTTACAGTTGAAAAGGACATTAATCATCAAGCATGTCTTAAGTGCTTACTTTATGCCAAGCATTGTACACAATGGTGGGGATATAAAGAAAAGAAGGGAGGAAACAGACATTTATTAAGTGCCTCCTACATGCCAGGCATTTTGCTAAGTACTTTACAAACATCTCATTTGGCCTTTACCTAATCTCTGGGAGGTAAGTAATATAATTATCCCGAGTTTGCTGACAAGAAAATCAAGAGACAGAGTTTAAATGACTTCCTCAGGGTCACACAGATAGTCAGTGTCTGAAGTTGGATTTGAAATCAGGTCTTCACAATCTAGGTCCAGAACTCTATATGTTGCACCATCTAACTGTCATGAAAAAAAGGAAAAAATCATCCCTGCACTCAAGTACCTTACTTTCTAGGGGGGCAGAACAAGTAACAATAACATTATAAACACACGTGTGTGTGTGCGTGTGTGCGTGTGTGTGCGTGTGTGCGTGTGTGTGTGTGTGTGTGTATCAGGAGATGGAAGTGTCTCCTATCAACATGATGTTTGAACTGACTCCTGAAGGAAGTCAAGGATACTAAAGAGTCAGAGGTGAAGAGACAATGGATTCCAGACATGGGAAGGGGGGCAATGGGATAGTCATTGTAAAGGCACAGAGAGAGATGATAGTATGTCTAGTTTAAGGAACCGCAAGTAGACCAGTATGGTTCAATTGTAGAATGTGTAAAGAGGTGTAAATTGTAAGAAGTTTAGAAAGGTAGAAGGGAATCAAGTTGTAAAGCAATCACATGCTAACTAGAGGACTTCATATTATCTTGAAGGTAATAGGGAGCTATTGAAGTTTATTGAGCTGAGGGGAAGATGGGGTTTGAGGCATACAATTTGATGTGTTCACTAAGCACTTGCAGATACAAATTAGAGCTCAGGAAAGGGACAAAGGTCAGTTATATAAACCAAAATAATCTCCATAGAGATGCTAATTAACTTCACGGGAACACATGAGATTTTGTTGAGAAAATATAGTATAAAAAGAGAAGAGGGAGCAGGAGAGACTCTTGGGGAACAAATGTAGTTAGTGAACATGACCTGGAGGATGACTAGCAGAGGTTACTGAGAAGGAATAGTCAACCAGGTAGGAGGGAAACCTGGAGAGAATAGTGCCATAAAAACCCTGAGAGGTGATTAAATCCAGGACAAGAAATAATTAGCAATGTCAGATGATGAAAAGAGGTCAAAAATAGTGAGAAGATAACATTAAAATTTTCAACTCAGATGTCACCGGTAATGTTAGAGAAAGCAGTTTCTGTTGAATGGTGGGATCAGAGCCAGGTTGCAGAGGGTTTATAAGCTGGTAGATGGAGAGGCAGAGGAGGTATAGAGGGGTTTTGCAGTTTACCTGAGAAGGGCAAGAAATATGAAGGAATGATAGCTAGTGCAGAAAATATAATTAATTGAGAATTTTTCAAGAATGAGAGAGATGTGAGAGAGGAGAGAGAGAGAGAGAGAGAGAGAGAGAGAGAGAAAGAATCTGCTGTAAGAGGTCTTTCCCAATCCCTGTTCCCACCCCCATTCTCCATTGTTAATGCCTTTTTTCTGAGATTACTTCCTAGGATACATGATATATATCCAATATGTACAGAATTTTGTGTATTTTTCACTATGGTAGAACGTTAGTTCTCCAAAGTCAGAGACTATATTTCTAGTGCTTATTTGACTAATTGATTGGAAGTTGCAATGAGGAGCAAGGAATATCTTCACTCCTCCATTTCATCCAGTGAGAAGAGGGATCTAGATTGGGAGACAGTGTTGTTGTTGTTTATTCTTAGTTCTCCAAGAGGACCATGACATCAGGAAGGTGATGCCATGACTTAACAGTGTTGTTGTTGTTTATTCTTAGTTCTCCAAGAGGACCATGACATCAGGAAGGTGATGCCATGACTTACACTTGGAACTGGATGTGAGGGATGGCTGTGCAGTTATCAGCCTCACTTTCTCGTTTGGAACCATCTGTGTCCAGTGGCAAGATATAGATCAGGATGACTGGAGATGGCCCTGGATGCAGGGAGAGACCTAGACCTTTTCAAATTAAAGTCTTTCCCAGGTCTCAATTTGACTGAGGCAACACTAATTAATGTAAGGTAAGAAATTAGGCAAAGAATGGGCTCTTTTACCTAGTAAAAAAAAATGTATAATCTTCTGGGGGAAGCCCCTCAGGGTTTCTGGACAAAATAGAAACAATTTCTATTTACATTCAGTCTGAATCCTCAGGGACCAAACAGTGAACAAGTGAGGCTTGGGCTAGGATCTATTTTTGGTCAATCAATGAGAGGCAGAGTGATTTGGGTTTAAGGCATGGTCCTTAAGAAAGAAATCTAGCTAGCAAATCCCAAAATATCTTGTGAGGTTACAGCAATTAAAATTGCATTCCTTTGGGCAGAGCACCTGCAGGCAAGATTATGATACTCTATGTGGAGAGAGAGAGAGGAGGGAGGGAGAGGAGGAATGAAATGGAGAGGGAAAGAAGGAAGGAGGAGGGGAAGGAAAGAAGGAAGGATGGAAAGAGGGACAAAAGGAGTGACATTGCCCAATTGGAACTGGCCAGTTGGGTGCCCAATGGGGCAACTCTTTGTACTCACAGATCATTCTTCGTCCTTTGTTTTTGAAGAAGACCATGACATCATGAAGGTGATGCCATGACTTGCACTTGAAATTGGATTTAAGTAGGGGGTTGGGGTGTGAAAG
>CM053771.1:205065270-205104823 GCA_028658325.1 Potorous gilbertii | reverse complement strand
CCTCAGGGCTTTTGGCGGCAGGCTTATCTGCTGGTTCTCAGGTGGGGGCAGGGCCGCCTCTCAGCCTCAGTTCCCTCAGGGGGTTTATACAGAGATCCTTTGTAATGGAGCTGGGGTGGAGCTCCAGCCCGCTCTGGGAGTCTCTGGCCAAGCTGCCTCAGCCTCTGCCGCAGCGGCAGCTTCCCAGGGGGTCCGAGTCCCGGAGATCCCCCGCTCCCCTCTCAGCCCGTCTCTCTGACTGACCTCTGCGTCTGTGGGTGGTGGGACCTTCTCGGCCGCCCGGAGATTCAGGTCCCTGGCGCCTGCTGGGCTCTGCCGGCTCCTCTCAGTGCCGCGTGGCCGGAGCGGGGGAGGGGAGCGCTCGGGCGGGCAGGACTCCGCTTCCGTCCGGGTACATTTGCGGTCGGTTCTTCAGGGCTCTCTGCAACGCAAATCTCCTTCACTGTGTTGCTGCGCGGCTTCCACTGTTCCAGACTTTGTCAGGAGTTCTTTTTACAGGAAATCTATGGGCTGTGGGTTCGGACCTAGCATAGGTGAGTCTTTCTACTCTGCCATCTTGGCTCCGCCCCCTCAAGCTCTGTTTCTAGAGGAAAGTTATTCCTCTAAAAGGGGGAGAGGACGGGGGAAGGACAGGGAAAGGGGAGAAACACAGATCAAACTATTGTGGCAGCTTCTTGTATTTTGAAGCTTATTAACTCCCACTGTTCAGCAACTGACTAGATGACAAAGAGACAGAAATTTGTTCTGTAAGCTCCAGGGTGTGATAACACCCCTAAATTTGCTTTTTAATTCTTTGAAGAATGCATTTTTAAATATATGTAAACTGCTGCCTTTGGAAATAGGGGAAAAAGACATTTGTTTTAAGTAGCATTTCCTTTTAAAAGCTATATAGTCTAAGGATGTAAAACTTGATGAGCAAATTTGCTAATGCCAGATGAAAATAGGGAAGCCAAGAAAATGCTTGTGGAAAAAAAATGGGATAGGTCTTTGAATTTGAAAGATATTTTGATGTTTCAAAGAAGATTTTTTTAATTATCATATTTTTATGTTTCCAAGTAAAAAGGAAAATTATGAACACTTTCTTGTCAAAATGTGTCAGTTAATAATATAGTGAGTTTCCATTTGTAGATATTTGTTTGCTATTGATTTTGCCAATGTAAAGTCTTGAATTAAGCTATCATCTACATTTTCTAGGTTATCTCTATTTTTCTTAAAGTGCTAGTCAGTAATTTTATTCACCTCAGCTCAATTCCTTTCAACAAATATTTATTAATGGTCTATTATGTACAAGGTACTATCATAGGTATTGAAGATATAGATACAAAATCAAAACAAACCTTGCCCTCAAGAAGGTTATATTCTTTTCTTGTATCTGTGCAAGAATAGTATGAGGAAGACTGGGGAGGGAAAAAAATGATAATTCCCTGGGGGAGTGGAGAACAGAGTTAATGATGTGGCTAAAATGAGATAGTAAATATGGTAGAATGCCTTTCAGTGACCATGCTCAGTACAACCCCACAGTTCCTAAGCATGTGCAAGACACTTTGCTACATGTTAAGAAAGATACAGATAATTGTTTTTACATGATTTTGATGGTTTAAGGTTTACAAACCTCACTCCTACATTATGGGAGAAATAGTGCAAGCATTAGAATCCCCATTGTACAGCTGAGGAAACTGAGGTTTAGAAAGTTTAAATGCTTTGTCATCTAGGGCTTTGCAAATTCTAAATATGTAATAGAGCTAGGATGAAACCCAGGTTGGTGCCATTAAAATTTAGATAGATAGACAGATGGAAGATATCAGTGCGCTAGGATGTAATTGATCCCAGATCCCCTGCAAATACTCCCTAGAGTTTAGAGATACATCATTTTATTAGACCAGAGAAACAATCACATCTAGATTTCTCTAGTCAACCCAGCAATCTGCAAAGGGAGTCTTAGAGAGTCTATGGTAGATAAATAAGTATAGGCAAATCTAGAACAAATTTGCTGGAATGGAGTGGGTTGCGGAACAGGGAGCCACCCCTGGAACCTCCAGCATTTCCAGGACTGTCTGCCTGATCTATGCAGTGCTCATGCCAAGAAAAGACTTCCTAAGGCCTTTGGTTGTAGGACAGCAACTCTGGGGTTTCTGGGCAGCCTAACCCCAAACCCATCCCTGGCCTAGCAAAGAGCTTCTTTGTAGCTTCCTCATGTAAGGGAAAAGAAACAACCCAAGTCAAGTCTCGGGGCAAAATCCAGAAGGAGCTATCTTCAAGTCTGTGGTGAGAACCTACCCCGGTAGCATTACCTAAACCTAACAGAAGGAGGAAGGACCACAGGAAGAGCCTGTACATGGGAAGGCCTCCGAAACTCTACTCAGGAGTGTATTTCAGACCTGGAAGATAGTTTCCACACCATTTAGTTATAGAGTTGAGGAAATACAGTCGTTTGAGAGACAACCATGGGTTAACTCCCAAGAGTTATCCAACTAGTTTGAGAACAAAGTACTATGACTATCCAGATGGACCTGAAGGATACGAAGCAAAAACTATTGAATAGAAAAGCTAAGGAGGAAAGAAGAGCAAGAAAAATGGATACTCTCAAACCAATAGTGGAAAACCTCACTCAAGGAATGAATCTCTTAAATTTATTACTATTATTATTTATTAATACTTTAAATGAATGCTAAAATTATTTTGTATGTAATTGGAAAATATTGTTTTTATTCTATTTATTATTAAATTATTGTTACATTATAATTAGGAAAATATTGTTTTAAAAAAGAAAGAATACCTTAAATGGACCAAATGGAAAATAGTGAGTCAATAACATGACAAGAAATGTCAGAATAAAGTCCCCCCAAAAGATGAAAAAATTAATATAATGTTAAAAATAACTAAATTACAAAATAGAACAAGAAGAAATAATCTTAGAATATATCAGGGTATTTAAAATTATAATCAGAAAAAATCTATATATTTTAGGAAATTATAAGTGAAAATTGCTATGAACTCTTAGAAGCAGATGGCAAAGTCAAAATAGAATCCACTGATCACATGAAGAAGGAATCCCCCATATAAAAACTCCAGGAAACATTATATCCCAAATACAGAATTTCTAGATCAGAGAAAAAATACTTCAAGCAGATGAAAAGAAGTTGAAATATTAAGAAAGTGCTATAAGAATTACACAAGACTTAATAACTGCTCCCACAAAGGAAAGGTGAACTAAGAATGCTGGTTTTCTAAAGGAAAACATAAAAGAGTTTCATTCGTGTATAGCATGTCCAGCAAAATAAAGTATACATTTTACAGCAGGGGAAAAAAATGGACCTTTAATAGAACAAAGAATTTCCAAGCATTGATGATATAAAGATAAAGATGAAGTAGACATTCAGAAATGAAAATAATGCCATCAAAGGAACAATATAAAGGCACACATATTTGTATAATTGAAAGGGAATATAAAAGAAAGAATTGTAGAAACAAATGTATGTTCAGAATACTATTACCTTTCATTGTGGTCCAAAAGAAGTTAAAATGACAGAGGATCCATACCCTCTGTATAACATTCTATTTGAATCCAATCCAATGAACATTTATTAAATGCCTGTGTGACAGGCACTACACTATGCTAAGACTAGGGATACAATTAATAAAAATAAACACAACCCTTGCCTTCAAAGGTCTTACAATCTAATGGGGGGAGGCAACACACAGAAGAAGGCAGGAAAAGGGGTGGGACACCAGGGAGTACTTTCTGTGGAACGTCTGCTTCTGTGGAGTTGAAACCATGCAGAGTAACTGATGCAGAGTACAGTAAGAGAATGCTGTGCAGTGTTCTAATTTAATTGTCTTAAGCAAAGGCAGAAATAGGAGAGACAGGAGACTGACTATACCTGGGAGAAAAGGAGGAAGACAGAGAGGAATATCATTACTGCATAATAAATGTGCATTAGATGACGTATACATATATATGTATATATATATATATATATATATATATATATATATATATATATATATATATATATAGAGAGAGAGAGAGAGAGAGAGAGAGAGAGAGATACATATATAGAGATATATAATAGCCATGAAACAAGGAGTGAGGGGAACAGATATCCCATGAACTTCACTCTCATCTGAATAGGATAAAGGAAAATTGAATACAACTATACTCTACCATATAGAGAGTACTCTACCCAAATACATACACATGGAGAGATCTCAGTATAGAAATACATTAAATTCAAAAGGGATGTAGGAGGATACTGGGACAAGAAGGGTCTAAGAGAGAAGCAGGAAAGACTCCTTTACTTTTCTCTAGACTCCACTTACAACACCCCAAACTTCTTTTTCTTCTAGGATCGAGGCTTCTCACTGTGAAAAATCATTCTTCCCTCCACCTCCCTCCTCTAATGAGTCAGTTTCTCCCCAAATCACCATTTTGAACCATCCACCATGTTCACTCCCCAAGCTCCAGAACTGATTCTCTGGGCTTTTTGCTCTGAATGTCCCTACAGAGTTAGGACAGGACATTATTCTTGTCCCTACAGCATTCTTTTTTTCAGCTTACTTTTATATTGTCTGCTCCCATTAGACTGTAAACTTCTTCAGGGCAGGGGGTATGTTATTTTTATTTTACTTATTTTTAATTTATGGAATAAAACAAGCATTTCCATAACATAGTATAATGAAAAGATGACTGCGCATAAAACTGCAAATGTGTTATGTATAATTTGATATTCTTTTTAAACATACAATAAAGTTATGTACACTTTTTTTTTTCTTCTCTCCTACCATACCTACCTTGGAGATGACTATGATTAGGCACAACTATGCGTGTATATAATATATATGTAAAATTATTCCATATATACTTCTAATTACCAGTCCCCTCTCCCCAGAAGTAGATAGCATCCTACTTCATGTGTCTTTTGCAGGTAATTTTGGGTATTTATAATAATCAAAATGACTTAATGACTCAAAGTTGTTCTTAAAACAATATTGCTATTGCTATACACAATGTTTTCTTGGTTCTTCTCATTTCACTCTTCATTATTTCATATAAGTCTATCCATGTTTTTTCTAAGATTATTGAGCTCATATTTCTTATAATCTAGTAGTATTCCATCACAATCATATACCACAACTTGTTCAGCCACTCCGCATCTGATGGGCATCCCTGCATTTTCTAGTTCTTTGCCACCACAAAGAGAGTGGCTATAAACATTTTAGAACATATAGGTTCTTTTCCTTTTCCCCTAATCTTCTTGGAAAACGGACCTGGTTGTAATATTGCCGGGTCAAAGGGTACAGACCGTTAAATGCTTTGGGCATAATTCCAGACTGTTCTCCAAAATGGTTGGATCATTTCACAAATCCACCAAGACTGAATTAGTGTCCTAATTTTTTGACACCCTCTCCTACATGTGTCCCTTTCCCCTTCAATCATTTTAGTCAATCTGATAGGTGCAAAATGACATCTCAATGTTGTTTTAATTTACATTTCTTTAATCAATAGCAATTTAGAATATTTGTATGTAACTATAATTATTTTTTTTATTTCTTCAAACTGCCTGTTTATATCCTTTGACCATTTATCAGCTGGGGGATGACTTGTATTCTTGTAGATTATACAAAGTTCTTCATATATATATATATATATATATGTATATATATATATATATATATATATATATATATACATATATATATATATATGTATGTATATATGTGTGTATATATATATATATGAGATATGAGACCTTTATCTGAGTAAACTGTCTATAAAATTTTCTCCAATTTTCTAGTTATCTTCTGATCTTGGCTATATTTGCATTTTTTTTTTACAAAACCTCTTTTAATTTAAGGTAATCAAAAGTACCCATCCAGAGCTCTCTCTGCTCTCTATTTTCTGCAGAAATAATAACTTTATTGTAACTTGATGTGCTGAAATACAAAAATATTTTCAGCAACAGGACACAAAACGGATCTGTGCATTAACATCACCTGTTTTTAAAAAGTGTTCTCTATCTCTTGGAAATGGTTAGCAGAGTGGTTCAAAAAACAGAATCCTACAATATGTTATTCATAATAAACACACTTGAAGCAGAGAGTAAAGGAAAGGGGCTGGGGCAGAATCTGTTTTGCTTCAGCTTAAATGAAAAAAAAGAGCAGGTGTTGTAATCATGATCTTCAACAAAGAAAAACAAAAATATACCTAATTAAAAGACATTTTTAATATGAAGAAGTGGTCCAAGACACTTTTGATTAGAGATATGAAAATTAAAACAACTCTTAAATACCACCTCACAACAATAAGATTGGCTAATATGACAAAAAGTGAAAATGATCAATGTTGGCAAGGATATGGGAAAATTGCACTGTTGATCAGTTATGAATTGATCCAACCACTCTGGAGAGCAATTTGAAACTATGCCCAAAGGGCAAACAAACTGCATACTCTTTGATCCAACAATACCACTACCAGACCTGTATCCCAAACAAATCACAAATAATGAGAAAAGGATCTAAATGTACAAAAATACTTAAAGTTGTCCTTTCTGTGGTGGTAAAATATTGGAAAAGGGGATGCCCCATCAGTTGGGGAATGACTGAACAAGCTATAGTAAATGAATATAATGGAATACTATTGTGCAAAAAAGGATTGATCAACAGGTAGATTTCAGAAAAACCTGAAAAAGTCTTATATGAACTGATGCAAAGTGAAATGAGTAGAACTAGGAAAACATTACACACGGTATCAGCCACATTGCGTGAGGATCAACCCTAAGCTCCTCTTAGCAACATCATGATCCAAGACAAGCACAAAGAACTCATGAAGGAAAATGCTATCCGTATCCAGATAAAAAACAGATGGATTCTGAGTGGAGTCTAAAGTATATTTTTTCACTTTCTTTTCTCATGTTTTTCTTTTGATTTGTTTCTCCTTTCACAATTGTGAATAATATAGAACTACTTTTACATGAAAGCACAACTATATCAAATTGCCTGCCATTTTCAGAATAGGGAAGGAGATGGAAGAGAGAGAAAAATTTGGAACTCAAAATCTTATAAAAATGACTGCTGAAAATTTTCTTGATATATAACTAGGGAAAAAATATTGTTTTAAAAAATCAACAGTAATAACCTCAAAAAAGAAATGAAAAGAATGATCCTTGTGAACACAATTTTTATAGCTTTTTTGTGGTACATAATAATTGGAAATTAAGAGTGTGTTCTCCTGTTGGACTAAACAAATTATGGTTACAGGCAGTTCTTCCATAATGAGGCACAATTTTCAAAAAGCACCTCAAGCATTAAAATCACAGCACTTATGAAGAAAATGGGGTTTTGGCAAAAGCACTCAAAAATTTCATCAGTGACAAATGAAAAAATGTTAGGGACCTAATAAAAATGGCAGTGCAATTTTATATATGTTAAATAGTTTAGAAATATGTAACTAATACCAAAAATAGAACTAGGATTTTTGGCCTTCAGCTACTGATAAGCCTTCACTCTGGCAAACTGGGGAGGTTGAAACTCTGGACCTCTGGCAGAGGTCAACGAGGAAGGGGTAGGGGAGTGAGGAGGGTTTAAACCAGCCCTCCTTGACTTTCTATTACTATATTGCCTATAGTAATAAAAAATATATGATAATTATCTCATGTTACTTTGATAAAGACCTAAAATTTGCTTTTGGAAATGGGTGTTAAGAAGGATTATAACTTGTGAATTATTGTGAAGGGGTCATTTTTTTGGCATTCTTGCTATTTCTTGAAAAGGAAATGGCATAGAAGCCCATCTCATTAGGTTCAAAATATTCCCTAATATATCAATCATATAGAATATTCCCTAATATATCAATCATATAGAATAAATTTTCATTTTTGGAACACAACTCATAGCAGAACTGACCGTATTTGAATGTAATAGAATATTATCAGGTCATAAGAAGTGAGGAAAGGATAGTTTCTGAAATGTCTCTGTATACTGATGCAGAACAAAGTTAGGAAAACAATGTATGCAACGATTAAAACAGAGAAAAACAACTTTAAAAGCAATGGTAGGTTGTTAAATGTTTAACACCCAGCTCACTGAAAAATGTATAGATGATAGCTCTACTATTAATCTCCATTAACATTTTATTTACTGTAAACTATCAACAAAACATTAAATTGTCCCCATTTCCAAAATCTAAATGCACTCATTGAAAATTTAATAATTGGCTTTAAAGAGAAGGCTCAAGCTGGCTCCATTTTACTCTGACTTTAGACCTCTGATAAAAGCAATGATAAACCTTGATTCTAAAAGAATGAAGATGAATCACGCCTCATACCTCTTGACAGAGAGGTGATGAACTTAAAATGCAGTAAGCTTACAAATTTTTGGACATTGTTAACATGGGAATTAGTTTTATTGAATTTTGTAGATATGTATCACAGGGTTTGTTTTAATGTTTTAAAAAAATCTCAATGAGGAGGAAGTAGGGGAGGAAAGATCAAAAAACTGCTCAAAATAATTTTAATGATGTTGTTTGTTTTTTACAATCATTCCTTGATAATAACTTCTGCCATATAAAATTATTTTATGGCAAATAAAAATAAACTGATATAATGACCATGTCTGACAGCATATCAGCATATGCTATATTTCATACTTTTAGTCTACCAACATTTCTTTGACAATTGTTCATGTTTTGTTATGTCCCTGGAACCAAGACTGAACATGGTATATAATCTGAATTCTAATGTTACTCCAACATTCTTTATACTACATACACCACACAATCGCTCATGAAAATAAATAAGTCATTGTCCAAATTTTCAAGTAGTCTATGATGTAAAAGAAGAGATATATACAATTTACTATGACAAATTAGATTGGGGTAAGTACAGAAATACAAAATATCATGAGAATCATAAAATGGAGTTATCACTTCCTGCTGAGTGGATTAGAAAAGAGGTGGTACTGTTCTTGGCCTTGAAGAACTAGAAGTTCAAGAAACAGATTGGGAAATGGGGATTCATCTTTACCATTGCTAGGTTTGTACCCAAAAATAACTATAGAAAGAGGAAACTGTCTTTTAAGTACAAAAAAGTAATAGCTCTTTCTGCAGTCAAAAAAATTAAAACAAAACTGGAAACTAAGGGGTTACCCAATAATTGAGGAATGGACTAATTTTATATTAATGTGATGGAGTACTATTGTGATGTAAAAAATAAGGAAATAGATGATTTCAAAAAAAACATGGAAATACTTGCATGAATTGATACCGAATAAAGTTAAGTCATGCCAAATCAATGTTTGTTTTAACAACAACCATATAAAAGTAATTTGGGGGTTTCATAGACTGATTAAGAAAAGGATAAGTAGAACCAGGAGAATGATTTATACAATAAGAACACTATAAAAACCAAACTTTGAAAACTATAAGAACAATCATCACTACAGTAACCATGCATGATTCCAGAGGACCAGTGACAGAACATGACAGGTGATGGATTTAGATTGCAGAATGAGATGTGAGTGTATGCTGTGCAGAAGCATGCAACTATTGAGGGGATTTATTTTGCTTAACTATGCGTATTTGTCACAAGAAATGTATTTTTACTTTTCATTCCAATAGAGTGGAAACATAGAAAATATGTTTCTATTTAAAATTTTTTTCAAAAAATAAAGTAATGTAGGGGGCGGTTGTTGGTACAGATGTGAAATACACCATGAATTTTTTTTTAATTTTGTATTGTATTTATTTACAAATGTTCTACAATCACTTCCTTAAAATTAAGATTTTATCCCCCCCAACACTTTCCCCCCGCTACCCTCCTCCCTCCTGTATAGGTTCTACATATACTTTCCTATTGAGCATATTTTCACTATAGTGATGCTATGTAGTTGCACTAACATAAGTGGAAGAAATCATATAACAAATCAAAACATAATACACTAAAGATGGATTCACAAGTGAATTCTATCAAACCTTTAAAGAACAGTTAATTCCAATACTATATAGACTATTTTTGAAAATTGGGGAAGAAGGAGTCCTCCCAAATTCTTTCTATGATACAAATATGGTTCTGATACCATGCATTTTTTAACAAGTTCTATATATTATCACTGAACTATGTTGCTTTGTTATGTTACGCCTATCATTAAGAGGCATTTGTCTATATTTGTCATGTAAAAATAAAACACAACAGTAAACGTTTTAAAAAGAGTTAGGGAAAGCATGAACATAGAGGGAAACAGGCTAAGTTAGAGGATCATAGGCCAGTGTAGGACAGAGCGTAAAGCAGAGGAAGGGGAGAAGGTGAAACCTTGACCTGGATTGGAGAGGTCTTTAAAAGCCTGAAGGTGTCTGAGCTTTATTCAGAGGACAGTGGGGAGGGATTGAATAACCGCAAAATTATTTTTATATGATTGTTGTTACAACAAACATTGTTTTGACATGACTTATTTTATTCTGTATCAATTCATGCAAGTATTTCCATGTTTTTCTTGAAATCACCTATTTCCTTATTTTTTACAGCACAATAGTACTCCAAAATATATTCAAGCTATTTTGCTTGAAGTAACATCATCAGAGAAATTCCCTAGGAAGATTAATTTGGCACTTCTGCAAGACAGGCTAGGAAGTAGAGATCAGGCTATAAGTTTGTTCAATTAGTCCAAGTTAAACATAAAAAAGACAAGTTATTTTTCATTAATAACGCTTATATTATTCTCATTATTATAAATATTAATAAAATACTTCCCATGGTGGTGCTCTATGGCCAAAAATCAAGAGACACCACAAAGTATGAAAATCTCAATTTCTGATGACCTCAAAGCGCAATGGACAGATGGACCGTGGGTGAAAATAGACCACAGCACATTTTTCAAAAATGGCACAATGCATAGAGCATAAAAGATATTCAGGAAATGAAATATATGATTGGAAAAGCAGGTTCACCTCTCATGGAGCAAGAGCGAAGGATATCATCTCTACTGTAGGAGTGGTACCCACAAAATGCTAGAAGACCCTAAGAATGGCCTCCAGCACATTGAGGAGACCCTCTAGAGAGGATTTATGGGAGAACATGGACCAGAATTATATAGGACAAGAAAGTATCTATAGATAATGGATGTAGTACCTCTATTCATGAAATCATGGGTTTACTGAAGTACTGCTAGATAGTTAGGTATTTCAGAGGATCAAGTGCTAAGCTGGAATCAGGAAGATTTGAATTCAAATTTTGCCCCAGACACTTACTATCTATGTGACCTTGGGTAAGTCACTTTATTTTGGTTTACCTCATTTATTTACCTCATTTATAAAGTCCAGTAATAAAGACACCAACCTCCTGAGGATGAAATTAGATAAAATTTGCATAGAGCTTTACAAACCTTAAAATGTAATGTAAATAATAACTGTTATTGTTTTACAGATAAGAAAACTGAAGCTTAGGGAGAGCAAGTGACTTGCTAAGCATCATACAGTGCCTAAGTATCAGAATTGGGGATAAAACCTAGCTCTCTTCACTCCAAGACCAATGTTCTTTCTGTTTTGATGGTGGAAGTGAGATTAATAAAAGAGGTAGGATGTAGATTTGAGTAGCATTTCACAAGTAAACCCTCTTTATATCACTAGCAATGCAAGGGAAATAGTATTATTATTCCTACGTTATTAGACAGCAAATGAAGTGCGGTGGAAAGAGTAAATGTCAGAAAGTCTGCTTTCAAAGCTCACCTCTGTCCCCTTCTAATCAAGTGACCTTGAGTAAGTTATTTCACTTGAATAGGTCTCAGTTTCCACATCTATAAAATTAGAATATCATTTCTATCCTGTTTACCTCTTCTTCTTGGGAGGGAAGTGCTTTTTGAAAGTGCTATATAAATGTGAACTTTTACTTTATAAATCACCTTCAGTGCATGAGGGAACTACTCTGAGGACTCATTGATGCCAGAAGTTTCAGAAATACAGTTCACTGTCCTCACCTGCCCCACAACACTCCTGAATGGGTCTTGAACCAGAATAAAATGTTATTGAGGAATGTTTAACCAAATAAAAATACAATCAAACATAATGTGAATAAGTGGTTTTCTAAGTCAATATAAGGCCCAAGAGGATTCTTATGAAATGCTGTAATTTCCTGTCCTGATATTGGCACCGAGAGCTGCTGGGAATCTATCTCAACATTCTGGTTTCAGTACTCATGGGGCCTCTGACAGGAGGTGTTTGATCAGAGGATTTAACAGTATCAGAAGTGGAAGGGAGTTAAACCTCAGGCGTAGGCAATAGTAGAGAGAGAGCTACCCTACATAAGGTGATTGAACGGTCACAAAAAATCTGGTTGCTGACACTTACTAACTGTATGACTCAGGGAAAATCACAACCTCCACTTGCCCCAATTTCCTCCACTGTAAAGTGGGGATAATTGTATCTATCTCACTGGAATTTTGTAAGGATCAGCAAGATAATATTTGTAAAGGACTTCACACAGTGATTGGCATACAGTAGGCACTTAATAGAAGCTTGTTTATTTCTTTCCTTATCTTGGGGGAACTCTCTCCGCCAAAGGAAGATCAAGATGCTCACTGGTTTATGACTTAAGAGGTAAGTATCAAAGTTAAGTGACCTGTCCTTAGATAACAGATTGAGTCCAACTGAATTTTAATGAATGAAATAATGGGTTTATTGAAATAGTGAGAGAAAATAATCATTAAAATCATGCGTTCTAAAGTACTTTCCTGTGATAGAGATAGCTAGCCAGTACAGAGGATCAAATGCTAGACTAGGAATCAGGAAGATAGGAATTCAAATCTTTTTGACTCGTTCAAATTTTACAAAACAAAACCTTTTATTAAAGGAGATTTCTTGCAACATGACTAATGTGAAAAATGTGTTTAATAAGAATGTATATGTAAAAGATTGCATGCCATCTCAAGGAGGGGGAGGGAAGGGAAGGGGAAAAAGCTTAAGACTTATGGAAGTGATTGTTGAAAACTGAAATCAAATAAATTAATTTTTTTTTAAAAAATGTCTTCTGTGAAGTTTGGATTCAGCCAAAAGGAAACACGTGAGGGTAGAGGGCTACATGTGACCTCGAGGCAAGATGTTCTCCACCCCTGTTCTAGGGCAATTGTAGTCAAGAAAAGTCAAATTAGAAGCCAGATCTCCCTAACTCTTAACCTTATCAAAACTCTTTATCTCATTGTGTCTCCAAGATTATTATTAATTTGGAAAGAAAAAGCTATTCAATTTAATTCAATAAACCATTTTAAGTGCCTACTATATGCAATGCCCTCTAAGTATGAAAATATCTGATTTTTTAAGCAAAGTGGAAGTTCAATAAATCAAAGGAGATAAAAATGAAATTGCTAGTGAATATAAATTATGTGAGCAGTCTTCTGCTATTTGCCTTGATCTTCCCCTGAAATTAAATAAACAAATGAATGATAAATTAAGAATAACATCTTCTATTGATCTCAATCTAACTTCTCATGGCTATTTCATCATAGACGTGCCATGATTGAGAATGAAGAATATTATGGAAAGTGTCAGTAGTGACTGTAATTTTGGATTTAATAGACCTAACTCTGTCCCAGCAATGTAAAGTAGATGGCTTAGAATGTAGAGGCAAAAGAAATAAAATCAAAACCCCAGATCAACAATAAAAAGCTAAGAAGAACAAGTTTTTCCCTGGACTTTTTTGAAATACTTTACACAGATCCAGTTTATAGAAGATTATTTAACTCTTGGCTCTGCTGTACTTGTGGAAATGCTGCCACAGGGATTTGAGGAGGTCTTGACCTTCAGGGTTAAGACAGCACATTTCAGAGAAGACTGGTGATAGATTTTGTACCCATGGGGCTCCTGACCTGCCTGTTTCATGGATAAATTTAAAATACTAGAGCAGCTCTCTGCACGATTCCAGCTGATTTGTGTTTCTTTTTTACCAGAAAAAAAGGTACAACTCATAGTTTAAAAAAAAAAATCAGCTCATCTCTGAGGCCTAAAAGCCCTTTCCCCTTTCTTTTATGCGTTCCATTTTATATCAAAAAATTTCAGAGCTTTCTTAATGTTGGCAGTAGATGAGACAGAAACTGCAGGTGTGAAAAGATTAAGTGTAGCTAACAGCTATCCAAAATTAACCTATCTAAATCTCTTTGGCTCAGAAGAGGTAGTAAAAATCAATTAGTGCCACCTAATGGGGCCTGCATGACTATTACATTCACACCCTGTATCAATTCATTTGAAATCATCATGTTTTAAAATACAAAGTCAATTGATTAAGTAGGGTACATGCCCCTTAATATGAACAGCAAGCTGAAATATGCTTTAATGGTTCAGCCAGGAGCGGGAGCAAATGAAGGATCTTAGTAGTGGAACCAGAAGACGTGATAGACCTGGGATGAACATAGCATGTAATTTATTTAGTGCTTTATTGTTCCATTATTGAAGCTTCAAAGGGCAGGAGAAAGGGGAGGGGGGAGAGACACAGAGAAAGAGTTTGAGGGAAAGAACAGAAAATCAAGACATAATACCTTGTGGTTCTTCTCATTATTCCTCTAGGTTTTACTTACCTCCCCCTCTTTCCTTGCTCTTGGTAGCTGAGAGCAGCTGCACCAGTAGTTGCACCACCAGCAGTATATTTTATGATTTTTTTTTTACAAAGACAGAGCAGAGTATTTTAGGACTAAATCTGCTACCCTTTTAGGTATGCTCAAAGATGAAAGGACTCATCAGTGTCTTTCCTCATCGGGGGATTAAGTATGACCAAGACAAGGGGGCTAGAACTAGAAATGGGTTCTCTTTAACTTGTTCTCCCGTAAAGATTATACTGACAGACATGACATCAGTAACACATTCCCTTTGATGCTATATATGCAAATACGTATTTCATATAGATTATGTGGAACATTTACTGCATGACTACCAAAGTCTTATTTCTTAATTGCTGCATATGCAAATTCTTGGTCTTTGTAACTTTTTTGTTAGAGCAATAATGAGGGTCAAGCTTTGCCTACTAAGGTAGTCCAGTCTATTCGGTCTTGGTTCCAAGGTCTATAATCCACCAAGCAGAGCAAGTCTAGAATCTTGCACCTATTTATTTACATATTGTCTCTCATTTTAGAAAGTAAACTCTTTGGGTTCAGGAAATCTTTTTACCTTTCTTTGTAAACTTAGTACTTAACCAAGGTACCCAGTAAGTAGTAATCGATTAATAAATGCTTGTTGACAGAGTGACCATGTTTTCTTCCACATCATAGCCTTTCAAATACTTGCCTTCTCTTTTCCATTATAAACATCCCTGGTTTCCTTAAAGAATCCTCAGACAATGTGACTTCCCCTCCTAGTGTAGTGAAGTGAAAAGAGTCCTGGATTTGGCATCAGAGGACATTCATTTGAATCCTGATTCTGTCATGTATTGTCCAAGTGACCTTAGACCAGTCATCTAGTTTCTCCAGGCCTCAATTTATTTATTTACTGTAAAAAAAAAGGAAGAAGTTGGACAAGATCACTTCCACGGTCCTTTCTAACTTAAAAGCTCTGATCATGCAATCTCCTTAAAAGCCTGGTTGTCCTGTTCTGGACAGTCTCTATATTGTCATTATCTTTCTTAAAAATGTGGCCCCTATACTAAACACAAAATTCCATATGTGGTTTGAATAGGGAAGAATGCAGAGGGAATCCTTCTTCCCTAATTCTTGATATTATGCTCCCTGGGAAGCTAGGTGGTACAAGGAATAAACTCCTGGCCCTGGAGTCAAGAGGAACTAAATTCAAATCCAACCTCAGATACTTACAAACTGTTACTCTGGGCAAGTAACTGTTTTCCTCAGTTACCTTATCTGTAAAAATGAACTGGAGAAGGAAATGGAAAACCACTCCAATATCTTTCCAAAGACCCTAATGGGATCATAAATGTTCAGACGCAACTAAACAACAACAAATATTCCTCTTAATGCTTCCTAAGATCACATTAGCTTTTTGGGGGTGCCATATTTAATTGTTGAATCATACTGTACTTTCTATCCATTGAAATCTTAGCTCTTTATCAAGGAAGCTATACCACTCTTGTCTTGTGTTGGTAAAGTTGATTTGTTGAAGTTGATATAGATGAAAGCCTAAAGATATAGTCAATATCCTAGATGTTTGACGTTGTCTAGGCCAGAGAGGCCTGGGTCCTTGAATATATTTTTCAGTTGTCATTTGAAAATTTTCTAAGCCTAAGTACTTTTTATTCCTTCCAAATTATCTCAGTGAGTGGAAATATATATATATATATATATATATATATATATATATATACATATATATATCCATACGACCAAAAGCACAACACACCAATTATTACATGCAAAAACATGCTAAGGAAAATGTACAACTAAAAACACAAACTTCTATGGGTATTTGACTCATTCATATGTAATTCTACATATAGAGTATGTAGAAAATAAAGAAACATAATTTTAGACATGTAAGGAATACAGGAAATAGATTTCCACGAAAAAAATAATTTAAAAAAATTATGAATCTAATTTTAAAAGTTCTTCAAACAAAAATCTCTTTGACCCAAGCCATGAATATTAGAACAAGGGGTTATCTTGATTGGGCAAAATCTGAATGCTTAGTTATCGCATCTTCTAGGTTCTCCTTCCATGGGTGTGAACCAAAGGTTTTAACCAGGTGGTTTCATGTGGTATTTAGGAACTCATTCATAGTCTAAGGTACACTGCATTCTGGTAATAAAAAAGGCAGAAAAGTTTTTTGTATAAAGGAACAAATTTATGGTAATTATTAAATGATATAAGATGCTGTGACTGTTAAAGATGATTGATAAGCTAAAGAGTAATAAAAGAAGCTTATATTAAACTATGCTACATATATAGCTTTCCAATAAGATTTGGACAAAAAAAATCTGTGGTCTATGATATAAAGATTCAAATCTCTTAGTGAATGATATAAGGTGATGCTTACTTGTGTTGGAATGGTTTAATATTTTAGGTAGGGAGGGAAAGATCTTTATTAAAAACTAGATAAATGAATGTATAGGGACACAGTTTTAAGGCAATGTATTTGCAATGGATGCTCATGATGAAGCCTTAAGAGCTACAAGCATGATACGTATTTCAGTTCAATTGTAACTTTTTTTTTTACTCAGGATAAAACTTTAACAATGACAACAACGACAACAAAGAAATCATATAAACATCTGGAGAGGAGGTGTGATATTTTTAAAGGACAATTGACTTGATGGGAAAAATTTGGAGAGTTGTGAATTTGTAAGTGGAAAAAATAATCTCTGATGAGGCCTCTCAGGTGACTTTCATTTAATGTATGAGAACTAGGAAGAAGAATTGATAGGTAAAAAATTAAAGGAGAAAGGTGGAAATAGAAGGGGAATTGAAGAGAGTGTATGAGGATTTCAAAGTTGCTCAGGTTCTAGCAGTTAGAAGTAGATAATTCACAGTAGGCTTCAGCTGAGTTATTCTTGATTTCTTGGAGAGAGAATTTATTTCTTTGACCAAGAGCATCAGTGACATCTGATGCTACTTCCTCTGTTCTCATTCTAAAGATGAAGAAATTGATGTTCACAAAGTGAGGCAACTCACTCAAGGCCACACAGAGGCCAATCTGGGAAAATCTTTCTATCAATTACAAATATGCTAAAGTGAAATATAGGAAAGTAGTAAGTTCCCCCTTCCTAAAGATCTGTAACCTGAGCAGAGATGACCATTTGTTAAGTATATGATGTTGAGAGAATTATTTTTCAGTCACAGGTGGAACTAAATGGATGGTGAGGTCATCTAATATTATGATTCTGAGATTTTGTATCAACAACTTCTTGCAGAAGATGAACATTGGCTTTCTTAAATCATTTCATTGATTAGAATACCTAAAGCTTTCTCTTTCCCAGATGATCATAGTACAATGTTGCTGTTACCGTGTACAATGTTCTGCTGGTTCAGCACACTGGACTTTATATGACTTCAAATAAATCTTCCCATGTTTTTTTTCTGAAACCATCCCCCTCATCCTTTCTTATAGCAGAGTAGTATTATAGTATAATCATGTAGCAATAACCTTATAACAGCCCTATGAGGCAGTTACTATGGGCATTCTTAATCTCATTTTATAGTTAGGAAACTGAGGTACAAAGTGATTAACTGCCACATTGAGTAACTAAATGCCACTCACTGAGGAAATGTCAGAGGCAGGAGTTGAATTCAAGTTTTCATGACTCTGGGACGACTCTATTCACTAATATTCTGTGCTTCTCCATACTATTAGAGATAATATGGTGCGGTGAAAAGGTGTCTGCATTTGGAGTCCAAGAAATTTGACTTGATTTCCAATCTCTCCCCTCACTTGCTACTTTCGTGACTATAGGCAAGGAATCTAATATCTCTATATTTAACACATGCTCTGGAGCTACTATCTTAATTATTATATCCACTGATGAACCTGGTTAGCAGAGTTTGACAAGATCCCTTCAGGATTATTTGGGAGGATGAGTTTTGGCACCATTCTCCATGTTCTACATTATCCAGTAGATTTGATCTACATATTTCCAGGTTTACAGGAATACATGCAGGTGTGTGTTAGTTATACTGTGGAAGTGACAAACTATGTCCATACTTTCTCCTTTAATTTGGAGAGCCAATTAAATATTTACCAACCCTCCACTTACAGCTATAACTCATCAGAGTAATGTGGCTTTGGGACACTGTTAAAACCTATAGACTAGCCTTCTCAATGTAAGGTCTCCAGCCCTGGTCCTCCTATTTACATTAAGATGATTGAATTCTTTAATTTACTTCTTCCCTGCCTCACTGTGTAGGCAGTATTCTTTTCTACTCTCCTCTCCCCATTTTCTTTCACACATGGAGCCATACTCCACGATCTCTGTAAGATTTTTTAAAAAATCTCCCATTCATTTCAGTTTGCTTTCCCAATTCCCACCCCTCCTCCACCACCCAGATAAATATTCCCTAGTCTTGCTCATTTAAGACTTAAAGAAATGTAGAGAGGGTATTAGGAATCTAGGAGGGGAACAACTGGTGACAGATGCCAGCAATCCTGCAGAGAAAACAAAGGCTGCTCCATGTGTTGCTATATCAAAAAAAAACAGAAGAAAATAGTCCCCTCGTTTCTAACCTTCTAGGTGGCATAGAGGTGGATAGAGGACCTGCCCTGGAGTCAGAAAGACTCCTCTTCCTGAGTTCAAATTTGAACTTAGATGATTACCAAGTTCATGACCCTTAGCAAGTCACTTAACCCTGTTTGCCTTAGTTTCCTCATTTGTAAAATGAGCTGGTGAAGGAAATGATAAACTACTCTAATACCTCTGCCAAAAATCCCCATATAGGGTCATGAAAAGTTAGACACAACTGAAAATGACTGACAAACAAATGTTCCAATCATAGTACTGACAATACAAATATGAGCAAAAGAGATAATCCCTCAAGGAGCTTATATTATAATGGAGGAAGACAACATATAAAAGGGAGCTAAAAATAGAGTTGGGAGAGACAACATACAGACATTGGGGCATGGTAGCAAAGTCTAGAAAATGAAGGTTGGCTACACTTGGCTATTCTGCAAAATGGAAGTTCCTGGAGCAACTCAACAATAGAAGTAGGGAGCTGAGAGGTAGAAGGAGAATGTAGCTGAACCATTTCCAGTTGAATGCACTTCCAGTTGAATGTTTATCTCTAAGAAAAATAATAGATCAAATGCGTGCTTTCCTCATAACAACTCTATCATATAAATGGTAGTTATCACATCTCCCATTTTCTAAAAGAGGGATAAAGAAGTTAAATGGATTGCCTGGGGTCACACAGCTATTAAAAGGCAAGACCAAGAATCCAACCCTGATTGGTAGATTCCAAGTCCAAGGCTTCTCTGGCTATATTATATATTCTTTTTCTATAGATATTAAAGTATGCTTCATGGGAAAAGATTATTTGAAATGGGAGTGGGAGGAGGGTAGCTAAGATGGTGGAGTAGAAAGATGCACCTACTCTAACTCTTCCCCCACAGCCCATGAAATACCTATAAAAATGACTCTAAACAAATTCTAGAGCAGCAGAAACCACAAAACGAAAGAGTAAAAGAGCTTTCCAGCTCAAGGTAGCCTAAAAGGCTGACAGGAAAGGTCTATCACATGGCACATGGAGCAGAGCACAGCCCACTGAGCCTAGCCCAGCCTTGGCCATGCAGGACTGGCAGGAATAGGATGGGAGCAGACCTTGGGGATAGAATTCCCAGCAGCAGCTGCAGTTTCCAGACCTCTCAACACACAAACGCCAAAGACAGCCTCAAAGGTCAGTGAGAAAGCTTTTTTACCTGAGTAAGAAGGCAGCAGGGTCCTCCTCCAGCCTTGGCCCCAAGTGGTGGTGGCAGCAGCAGCAGCAGTGTCAATTTTTGGAGCCCTCAGTCTAAAGTCACTGGGGGAGTTGAGTAGCTGATCTGAGTCTCATCCCTGATTGATGGCCCTGGGGTGAGGAAGAATGCTGGTGTGGTGGAGCTGGTGGAGGCTCTAGAAAGGGAATTCTACTTGTAGATCCTGGGCAGAAAAGTTTTGGTAGGTCCCACACAAAAGCCCAGGCCAGGAGAGGAGTAAACTCCTCTCTCTTGATTGTGCCATCTTGGAGGAACTGAGTACTTATAGGCCCCAAAAGTATACCCTCCTCTTGACAAAGGACTCAACAGTCAGGTTACTGGCTGTGAAAATTTCCCAAAAAGGGAAAAAAATAAGACTACAGAAGATTACTTTCTTGGTGAACAGATATCCCCTCCCATCCTTTCAGATGAGGAAGAAAAACGCTTATCATCAGAGGAAGACCTAAAAGTCAAGGCTTCTGCATCCAAAACTCCCAAAATAAATATGAAATGGTCTCAGACCGTGGAAGAGCTCAAAAAGGATTTTGAAAGTCAAGTAAGAGAGGTAGAGGAAAAATTGGGAAGAGAAATGAAACTTATGCAAGAAAATTATGAAAAGCAAGTCAACACCTTGATAAAGGAGACCAGAAAGAATGCTGAAGAAAATAACACCTTTGAAAACAGGCTAACTCAATTGGCAAAAGAGGTCCAAAAAGCCAATGATGAGAAGAATGCTTTAAACAGCAGAATTAGCAAAATGGAAAAGGAGGTTCAAAAGCACACTGAAGAAAGTAGTTCTTTAAAAGTTAGAATGGAGCAGATGGAAGCAGATAACTTTATGAGAAACCAAGAAATTACAAAACAAAGCCAAAAGAATGAAAAAATAGAAGACAAAGTGAAACATTGAAAAAACAACTGACCTGGAAAATAGATCCAGGAGAGACAATTAAAAATTATGGGACTACATGAAAGTCATGATTTTTAAAAAAGAGCCTAGACATCATCTTTCATGAAATTATCAAGGAAAACTGCCCTGATATTCTAGAACCAGGGGGTAAAATAAATATTGAAAGAATCCACAAATCACCTCCTGAAAGAGATACAAAAAGAAAAACTGCTAGGAATATTGTAGCCGAATTCCAAAGTTCCCAGATCAAGGACAAAATATTGCAAGCAGTCAGAAAGAGATAATTCAAGTATTGTGGAAATACAGTCAGGATAACACAAGATCTAGCAGCTTCTTAAGGGATTGAAGGGCTTGAAATATGATATTTCAGCAGTAAAAGGAACTAGGATTAAAACCAAGAATCACCCTCCCAGCAAAACTGAGTATAATACTTCAGGGAAAATGGCCATTCAATAAAATAGAGGATTTTCAAGTATTCTTGATGAAAAAACCAGAGCTGAATAGAAAATTTGACTTTCAAATACAAGAATCAAAAGAAGCATGAAAAAGTAAACAGGAAAGAGAAATCACAAGGTATTTGATAAGTTGAACTGTTTGCATTCCTACATGGAAAGATACTATCTGTAACTCTTGAAACTTTTCTCAGTATTTCAGTAGTCAAAGGGATGATAGATAGATAGCAAGAGGGAGAGAGAGACAGAGAGAGAGACAGAAAGAGAGAGACAGAGAGAGAGAATGACAACAGGGTGAGTTGAATAGGAATAGGATGGTATCTAAAAATAAAATTAAGGAGTGAGAGAGGAATATATTGGGAGGAGAAAAGGAGAAATAGAATGGGACAAATTATCTCTCATAAAAGAAACAAGAAAAAGCTTTTTTTAATGGAGGGGAAAAGGGAGGAGATGAGAGGGAAAAAAGTGAAACTTATTGTCATCACATTTGGTTTAAGGAGGGAATAACTTGCACACTCAACCTGGTAAGAAAATCTATCTTCCACTACAGGAAAGTAGGGGAGAAGGGGACAAGTGGGGTGGAGGGATGATAGAAGGGAAAGCAAATGAGATGAGGGAGTAATAAGAAGTAATCACTTTAGGGGAGGGACACGATCTATAGAGAGAACAGAATAAATAGCAGGCAGGAAAGGATGGAGAGAAATATAATTAGTCTTTCACAAAATGACTATTATGGAAATCTTTAGCAAAACTGCACATATATAGCCTATATTGAATTGCTTGCTTTCTCAGTGGATATGGGAGGGGTGGAAGGAAGGGAGAGAAGTTGGAACTCAAAATTTAAGGAATAAATGTTGAAAATTGTTTTTGCATGTAACTCGGAAATAAGAAATACAAGTAATGCGGTATGGAAATCAATCTTGCCCTACAAGAAAAGAGAGAAGATGAAGATAAGGGAAGGGAGGGATATGATAGAAGGGAGAACAGATTGGGGGAAAGGGTAAATAGAAAGCACAGTGTTTTGGGGTGGGGGAGGGGAGAGATGGGGAGAAAATTTGGAACTCAAAATCTTGTGGAAATGAATGTTGAAAACAAAATAAATAATCAAAACAAGAAAAAAAATTATTTGAAATGACAAAGGTTGGAGAGTTTGCGAATAATGAGTTTAAGTAGACACAATATTCAACCTTGTCAAGATCAATGGAAAGAATCACAAATTCACAGATCACATTGCTAGAAGTGATCTCAAGTGATTACCTGGTAAGAACATTGTCTTCATTCCTCCTTCTACTTGTGTAGACCTTAGGTGTTTCAGTTTTAACGTTTAAAGCAACGTACTGTGTTAATAATAAATGATGATAAATAACTATAATCACGATTAGTATTTTGCCTGCTATGTGTTAAGTGATTTATAAATATTATCTCCTTTGTTACAACCATGGAAGCCAAGGACCATTATTATCCGTATTTTACAATTGAGGAAACTGAGGCAAGTGGAGGTTACATGATTTGCCTAAAATCACATGGCTAGTAAGACAGAATTTGAACTCATTTTCTTGACTCCAGATCTGAAATTCCTGCATCATCGCATATTTCAGCATAATTTAAGCTCAGAAGTCATTTCAGATTAAAAGCAAAGGAACCTTTGCAACACTGAAAAATAGAATGACCTTCAGTAGTGGTCAAGGGTCACATCAGACAGGAGGGAGAAAAATGAATAAAAGGCAACATGTAGAATTTCCTGCATTGAGCAGGACCCACAGTGAGTATGGAGGGCTGGAGAGTGAGAAGGTTGAGGCTGGAGCTGGTTCTGCCAGTGATTAAGGCTTGTATTAGACCTGGAAACGGTGCCAACACAAGTGCATTCCCATGGCAGGATATCAGTATTCTTAGACTATACAATATAAGGTGCCTTTGGTGAGGGTAAAATGTAGGATGAGAAGAGAAGAAATGAAAGTAGAAAGGATAATAAAGTATATAAAATGAAGAGACTGAGAATCCAGAAAGTGCATAAACATATGGAAAATCGAAGGGTCAGGTTAACAGGTAAACCAATGAACCAAAAACCAATGAGCTGTATAAAGCTGGATACCAGCTAATTTTCTGTCAAACTGGCATACACATTGGTAGAGTGAAATGAATGTTGGTTCTGGAGTCAGAGGACTTCAGTTGGAATCTCTCTTCTCTGCCACTGATTGGTATTTGTCTGACCCTGGGCAACTCACTTCACTAGAGGGCTTCAGATTCCTCATCCATAACAAGAAAGGGTTCGACTTGATAACTTCATGGGTCTTTCCAGTTCTTTATGATCCCTGGACTTAACATTTCACCTTCCATCCCCATGAGTGGAATGGATTCCCTTCTCACTTCTGCTTCTCAGAATTTATAGCTTCCTTCAAAGATCAGATTAGATAAAGCTTTCTGTAAGAAGTCTTTTTTGAAGGTCCTATTATTAGTGTTTTTCTTCTCTAATTATATTCTATTTACTTTTTACTATATTCTATCTCATCAAAGTTTTATAGTTGAAAAGAACTTTAGAGATTATATCAAAAGATATAAGCACTTACCACTCTCTGCCAACTAACATTTACACAACTCTTGAAGATTTATAAACCACATAAGAGATATCGAATTCAATTCCTCCAGAAATTCTGTGAAATATGTACTGTTATCACCCCCATCTTACACTTAATGAAACTGAGACTGAAAGAGGATAAATGGCTTCCCCAGACTAGCAAAGCTATTAAGTGTCTATGTCAGGATTTGAACTCAAGGTTTTCTGAATCCAAGTTTAGTATTCTATATACTGTGCCACAGTAGGACAGTACTCTGGCCTCAAGGAGATTATATTCTAATGTATTAAGATGATGTCCATTCCCAATATTTTATAGAAGAGGAGACTAAAACCCAGAAGGATTAAGAAATGTGCGCAAAGTGACATGGCTAACAGAGATGAGATTAAAGCTAAGGTTGTCTTGCTCAAAAATCCAATACTGTATGTACAAGGTGTATTCACCCTGTGGAACATAAATTCCTTTAAAAAATTCATTCCTTCATTTATTTTTAACTTTTGAGTCCCAAATTTCCCCTCCTTCCTAACCTTCCCTGACCCATTGAGAAGATAAGCAACATGGTACCCATTACACAGAAACATAAATTTCTTGAAGGAAGTAACTGTACTGCTTTGATCTTTTTATCCCCAGACTCCAGCACTGTGCCTGCCACAAAAGAAGTATTTACTCAGTGTTTCAATTGGCTTATTAAAGCAAGTGGAGGAGACTGCCTGGTGTGATCTGAGGGGCACCTGAGAGAATAAACACACTCTAAACAAGGTTGGTGTTCACAGGCAAACTATGCTCAAAAGGATAAACAGAACATAGTTTTGTAGCGAGTCCGTGATGATTTCATGTATCTTTGTAGCTGGATGTCTAGAGTTTAAAGTGATATCTATTGAATTTTTCTTCTTTTTTCTAAATGTCTGAGATGTACAAGCAAACTTGCAAATCTAAAATTTTAACCCACACCCCTCTGGTCTTTCTGGGATCAATTTTTTTCCTGGGTAAAAAGAAGTTTTTTTGATCCAGTCTTCATTAGGTTATTTTCCAAAGGGGAAAAATATTTCTATTAGTCCCTAATCTCACCATCTAGAGCAGTCTTCACAAGTACTTGAATTTATTTCATTAGAGATGCATTCTTTTCAGCCTTTAAGCCCCTTCAGTCATCAAAAGTTTTTATTAAAATAATGCAAATATATGCCCTAGAAAGTGAAAATGTCAGGAACTTTTAAACTAAAATTTTCAGGGGAATGAATTTATGAATTCTTTCTAATTTCCCTGCCTAACTTAACAACTACCTGAGAGCAACAGCCTGCTAAAATGAAACTCAAAACAGGGACCCTGAGAGGGAGGAGTGTTTCTTCACCCCTAAAGCCAAATTCTGCTCCTTTTTCATTTTGCTCAGGGGCTGCCTCTGCTAGTGATTCAATGATAAATTGCAAAAGATGGCCAGTGTCTGACATATCTTTCATGAGTTTCATC
The DNA here is from genome assembly GCA_028658325.1 of Potorous gilbertii. NCBI lineage: Eukaryota > Metazoa > Chordata > Mammalia > Diprotodontia > Potoroidae > Potorous > Potorous gilbertii. The sequence goes on along the minus strand of CM053771.1, from coordinate 205,079,068 downwards.
TCAAAAACATAAGATTACAGCATCAAATTTTCTATCATTACCATAGATAATTCATTTAAATGAGAAGCATTTCACCAGTTTGGTGCCTAGTGGAATATTGTTTTAAGCTGCTTTGTGGAATAGTTTGGGACTAAATGTTCATTGGCTTGTAACCACCTGAATTTTTCTGTTGTTTTCTACCATCTTACTCTTATTTTTTAGGTTCTCTTGTTTTGTACTATTTCTCTATCTCTTTCTTCTTCTAATGTCCATAACCCATAACAGTTTTATTAGCTTAATTATGAGTCCTTGTTCTAGTTCCAAAATAATAACTAGCATTTTTAGAGGTCTCTAAGATTTGCAAAGTATTTTACAGATGTTAACTCATTTGATGCTCACAAACAGCTCTGGGATAGTTACTCTTTTTAAATGTTTCATTTTCCCCCCAATTAAATGTAAAGACAATTTTTGACACTCCATTTTTAAAAATTTTGAATTCCAAAGTCTCTCTCTCTTTCCTTTCCTATCCTTCCCACTTCTTGAAAAGGCAAACAATTTGATATAGAAAATACATTTGCAGTTATGCAAAACATAATTTCATGTTAGCTATAATGTGAAAAAATATAGATTTTTAGAAAGACAGAAATAAAGTTTTAAAAAGTATTTTTCAATCTCCCCTCAGTTTCCATAAGTTCTTTCCCTGGAGATGAATAGCATTTTTCATAAGTCTTTCAGAATTGTCTTGAATATAAAATTGTAATTGAAATACAATTGTATTGTTAAGAATAGTTAAGTCATTCACAGTTGTTAATTCATTGTAAAGTATTGCTGTTACTGTGTACACTGTTCTTTTGGTTCCACTCACTTCACTGCATCAGTTCATATACATCTTCCCAGGTTTTTCTAAAGTCTGCCTGTTCATCATTTCTTGTAGCACAAGGGTATGCTATAAAAATCACATAACACAACTTGTTCAGCCATTCACCAATTGATGAGCATCCCTTCAGTTTTCAACTCTTTTATAACACAAAAAGAACCACTATAAATATTTTTGCTCATATTGGTCTTTTTTTCCTTTTTTTCTTTTTGAGATACAGTTTTATAGCTCTTTGGGCATAGTTCCAAATTTCTCTCCAGAATCGTTAAATCAGTTCACAACTCTAATAGTGACTACCCTTATTGTTAGCAATGCTCCCTAAGACTCATTTGACTTCATTGTCTAGTACATCTGTCTGTAAGACAGTGACCATCAGGGATGGTATGATTTTTCTTATATAGTTCTCCTATATATTATTGCCATCTCTTCTTAATCTCTTCTACTTCTGTTAAGTCTCAACCATTTTTGTCTTTCATAATGTCCATTTTTCCATGATAGCTTTAATTTTCTTGAAGATATCTCTGTCTTTACGAGTCTATTATTTTCTGCTATTTTTTTTGCACTGCTCATTTAAGAAAACCTTATCTGTCCTTACTATTCTCTAGAATTCTGCTTTCAGTTAGGTATGTCTTTTCCTTTCTCCTTTCCTTTTACTTTGATTCTTTCATCAGCTACATGTAAAGTCTTATCAGAGAGCCATTTTGCTTTCCTTGCTCTTCTTTTTCTTTAGAATGTTTTTGTTGGTGCCTCCTGTACAATATTGCAAACTGCTGTCCATGGTTCTTCAGGTACTCTACTACCAGATCTCCCTTAAATCAATATATCACCTCCACTTCATATTCATAAGTGATGTTATTTAGCTCATACCTATATGATCTGATGGTTTTCCCTGCTTTCTTAAACTTGTCTAAATTTTGCAATAAGAAGCTCATAGTTTTAGCCAGTCAGCTCCAGATCTTGTTTTAATTGATTATACATGATTAGTAAGAAAGTATATAATCAATCTCTTTTTGATATTAACATCTCGTGATGCTCATGTGTAGAGTTGCCTTTTGAGTTGTATTGCTATGACCGGTGTGTTATCCTGACACTCCAAGGCTAAACTTGCCTATTATTCCAATAATCTTTTGACTTCTTACATTAGCATCCAGTCCTCTATGATGAATGTAACTTATTATTTTTTTGGTGTTATTTCTAAAAGGTCTTCAAAAGATTAAGCAACTTTGATCTCTTTGGCATCAGTGGTTGGAATATATATTTATATTACTGTTATATTGGATGTTGCCTTGGATTTGAACCAATATTATCCTGTCATTTTTGAAATTATATCTCACTACTGCTTTCTCACCTTTTTTATTGACTATAGGGCTAATCCATTTCTTCTAAGTGATTTTTGCCCTTAGTACTATATATAATAATCACTTTAATTAATTTTATTCATTTCAATCCATTTAAGTTAACTGACATCCAAGACCTTAATGTTAAATCTTTCTATTCCCTATTTGATCACATCCAACTTATCTTGGTTCATAGATCTTACATTCCCAGTTCTCATGCAAAATTGATCTTTAAAGAATCAGACCTTCCTTTTATCACCAGACAAATCAGCAGCTGAGTTTTCTTTTGGCTTTGACCAAGCCATTTCGTTAGTTCTGGAGTTACTTATAGCTGTCCTCTGCTCTTCCCCAGTGGCATGTTGGACATCATCTGACCTGAAGGACTTATCTTCTGCTATCATATTTTTTAATCTAATACTGTCTATATGGTTTCCTTGGCAAAGACACTGGAGTGGTTGGCCATTTCTTTCTCTGATGGCTCTCTTTTTGCCAGAACCCTCCACTATGACCTGTTCATCTTGGGTAACACTGCACAACATAGCTCACAGTTTCATTTAGCTATGTAAGCCCCTCCACCATGAAAAGGAAAAGATTCAGGAGGGGGAGATAGACATCATTTATCTCTTAAGGAAAACTTCATGTATTCCTATGCATTCTGGTTGTGTTTTCTTTTAAGAGGAATGAGTGATGTAATTTGTCCAAAGTTTTACTATTGAAATAATCGTATTATTTTTATTGTTTTAGTTGTTTATATGGTCAATTATGTTAATAGTTTTCCTAATATTGAACCAGCCCTGCATTACTACTATAAGTCTCATCTGGTCATAGTGTGTGATCTTTTTGATATATTGCTATATTCTTCTTGCTGGGTTTTATTTTAAAATTTTTTGCCACCATATTTATTAGGAAAATTGGTCTTTTTTTCCTCTGTTTTTGCTTTTTCTAGTTTAGACATCTATTTCATCTGGGTTGTCAATTTTATTGGCATATAATTAGATAAAATTGTTCCTAATAATTACTTTATCTTCATTTGCAGTGAATTCATTTTTTCATTTTTGATACTGGTGATTTGGTTTTCTTTTTCAAAAAAAAATCAAATTAACCAATAGTTTATCTATTTTATTTTTTTTCATAAAACCAGATCCTAGTTTTATTTATTAATTCAATGTTTATTTGTTTGTTTTTACTTTCCAGTCCCCTTGCTTCCCAGAGTGAATAAAAGTACTCTTCTCTGCCCTGAAACTATGATCAGGAACCCCACTCCCCTGCAGCCTTAAAGTCTAGGGCTTCTTTTTACTCTGGGACTGAGAACAAGAGCTGTGTAATGGAGTCCTACACTCACTGCCCGCAAAGGATTGCCTGTAATTTCTCCTTATGACCAATTGTACAACCCCTTTACAGAATTGTGAGATGAGAACTCTAGAAGCCCCACTACCAATATAGTTGCCCCCAAGGCCTGTTGATGGCTTGCCAGGACATGGCCTGTGCTGCTCAGCCCCTTCGGATCAATTCATTTCTGAGTCCTCATGTCATTTTTGTGTGTCTAGGTCCTTAGGTCATCTATAGGGAAATATGTCAATCATCCTCTACATTGGACCCTTAGCTATTTACCATGAATTTCTTTCCCTTCATTTTATGTTTCATAACAGCCTGTTAATGGAATGCTTTCACATTTTCTTAACAGCTGTAGCATCCATGACCCAGGCCACCACTATTTCTCCATGCTTCTCCTGATTGGTGCAGCTGAATGGGGCTCGGCAGCATTTTCCACTGCTCATACCGGCTGGCTTCTCTGCTAGTGGAACAAGAAACTTCTTTGTCTATTGCCTACTTCCTCTCCTTTTCCTCTTCCTCTCCACCCCCTTCCTCCTCCTCTTCATCCTCCCAAAGCTGAAAGAAGTATTTGAAAAAGGTTACTCTACTACCACATGCAGAATAGCTTGTATGGGGAAGGGATAAAAGAATAGTTATTTTTTATACTACAATAGTCTAATTGTAATGTGCTATGAGTTTGAACTAGGGAAGTTTCTATTGGAAAGGAAAGGAATAGGTAAGTAGAGCAATGTGATGGGAAGAACTGACTGACCCTGGTATCTGACTGAGTTTGAAGAGTGAAAGAGTCAGAGGGACCACGAGTGACTTAGTCTGGGGTCACTGAGAAAATGGTAGTAACAGGAGTGTGCTGGAACAGGCTTGGACTACTGGCTTCTCAGAGCTAATTTTTACATTTTCAGCATGAGCATGTATATCTTGCTAATTTACAAACATGACAAATCAAAACTTGGTTTATTGTTTTCTTGATTGTCTAGAATTTAAAAAGTGATGGAAAAAATGCTAATAATGTCCATAATAGTGTTTCATGAGTACATTTCAGAGAGCTGATTGTTAAACATTTACCAGCAATACCTCTTTCTTATATCCAAGAAAAATTAAGAAGTGGTCAATTTAGAGAAACATTTTGAGGAGTTTCAAAATGACTTTCAGGGAAATTTCATGTACTTATTGAGGATATGAGCTGGACCTATGAATTCTTTGGTATAGGGAAGTATTAGGTGAGAAAACTCTATCAATGTAGATCAGGGCTTTCTTTACAACTTAAAGTCTAAAAGAGTTGTCTAACTATAGAGAAATGAGAGGTTCAATGACTTGCCAAAGGCCTCACAGTGTGCGTCTGAGGCAGGCTTCAAACCCAGGTCTTCATGGTTCTAGGGCTGACTCACTATGTACTATATCACTTTAGCTCAATGTATTTGTTAAAATTCATTGAATAGCAAGATTATCTATTTAGTGTGTGGAAGCTGGAAAAGGAAGTTCCAACCTTTGACACAGTCTATCATCCAATTCTGAAGAAATCTTGAAATAAAGAGAGGATTAAATTTTAAATTATTTACCATAGGAAGACAAGCAATATTTGTAATATTTCTAGTGAAGTAATGTGGTAATAGAGTTTTTTAAATAAAAGAGTGATCATAACACAACATAAATAGTCAATAAAAGAAAGAATAGCTAGTAATGTTGAGGGCAGAAAAATATTGTAAGGACAGAGCAAAATGAAAAAGAGCAAGGTGGTTCAGTGGATAGGGTGCTAGGCCTGGAGTCATTAAGAGTCATCTTTCTGAGTTCAACTCTATATGACCTTGAGCAAGTCACTTAACTCTTTTGCCTCAGTTTCCTCATCTGTAAAATGAGCTGGAAAAGGAAATGGCAAACCACTCTAGTATCTTTGCCAAGAAAACCCAAAAATGGGATCACAGTTAAAAAACAACTGATCAGCAACAACATAATATTGATAGGTATAACCAACATAAACAAAAGGTATTTGGAGGGAGGTTCCACAATCATTTTTAAGAGTACAAAGGACTCTGGGAATCCAAAACTTTAAGAACCACTTTTCTAAGGAGAATGTTTATAAGCTATGGGAAAGGGGCCAGTAGAGAGAAACATATCCTAGAGTATGGATCTAGATCCTAAGGGAGAAATGAGGGAATATTGGGAATTGAGAGCATAAGTAAAATGAATTGAGAGCATAAGCAAAAGGGTTGTGTCAGGGCTGGGGAACCTGCAGCTGTGATGCCATATGTGGCCTTCTAGGTCCTTGGATGTGACTTTTTGACTGAGTCCAAGTTTCACAGCACAAATGTGAAGTCTGGATTCAATCAAAAGGCCACACTTGAAGACCTAGATGGCCACATATGGCCTTGAGGTCACAGGTTCTCCACCTCTGGGTTATGTTATCCTTAAAAACAAGCAGTAATCAGATCTTTCTTTGACACCAGGGAGAAGGATGAAAGAAGATATAATAATACCCTAGTGCTATGAGATAGAAAGGAATCCTGAGTAAAATAGAAAGTGGTATCAACTTCTGTGAGTTAGGTGGAAGGACTTGGGGACTGGAGAAGTAAAGAAGATTCATACAGCTGTTACAGTGAATGTGCTAAGATCTAATATAGAGAGGAATAAAACATAAGCAGAAAAAAATATAAAAGGAAAAAATATAGGCGTGAGATACACCTCACCCCCCTACTCTGCTAGGCACCAAAAGGGTTTGGGTTCATTTCTAACTGGGGAGAGAAGACTAGAATGTGAAACAATAACTAGAATGAGGAATGATTTTTGTAAATAGGAACTTATATATTCTGTATTGTATTGTGCACCCTCTAACATAATTACTGCTACTTCCCAGGTTTGACATTATATTGGAAAAGGAAAGTGAAAAAAGATAAAAGTTCTCCTAATTCCTCAAGTCACAATGGTAAGCTGGATCCAGCTCAAGCTGGTTCCCAAGAGCCAACTTCAATTATCAGTGTGAGCATTTACATCTTGGAAATCTGTAAAGGCTACCCATCAGGTCTTGATTTATTGTTTTGTTGACTATCCAAACTTGAGAAAATGGTGGATAAAATGTAAACAATGCAGAAATTTAAAAGTGTGTTATGTATGCATTTTTTGGAGAGCAAATTGTTAAACATTTACCAGCCTATGTCTATAATCAAGAGCACTTTCAAAATTCACTATAAGTCTACTGGATAGGAAATACTGATCTATCCTCTTTGCTCAAATCCAACCATCATTTGGTCATTTAAGTTTATTGAATGTGATTTTTAAAAACCTAGTTTAGAATTACATTGTATATTCTGCATTGACCACTTTAGAAAGACAGTCAGGAGTTGGTACTACTTGAAAAAGTTGTACTCGGGCTTCTGTGCAGATGAAGAAAATGAGCTCAGAGTTAGTGGTACCAGGAGATTGAAACAGACAGAGCTGTATCAAGAAATGTGACTTAATAGGAAATTAATTCAACAGTTTTTCATATGAAATTAAAATCTGTATAAGAATAGTTCTACTTCTTTTCTGTGTGTTTAACAATTCTCCAAAGATTTTAATGAGAATGTTATGCGATGCCCAAATGTCTCTGTGTGTTTTTCTGCAAATATTTCTTTCACATTTGGTTTAGTCATCTTTCACAAATGCATATCTTTTACAAACCTACATATAAAAAATGGGTTATTTTGGGCTCTTTTCTTCTCTATAGTCTGCTTCATTACAATTGTCTTTCCAAGTTCTAGACTTGATTTAAATTCAACTGAAGCTAGGGAAGTTTCTCCTGAGATTCTCTCCTGAGAACTACTATCTCTACTGTGCAATTGCTGACCTAGTTCCAAGGCTGCGGGGACATAGGGAGGGGGAATTATATTCCCCTTAAATATAAAATATGGGGGAAAATGTGAAGTGGTAGTTCTTGTCCTATATATACAGAATGCTTACTTTTCAATTTGCTTAACTTTTTTCTTGTAGGGATTTAATGAATTAAAATAATTGATCTATGCAGATTCAAAGATTGTTAGAGGACTTTACTTAATTTAGTTGCCTCATTGACTATGAAGAGACTAAGCCAGGAAAAAGTCAAGTGACTTACTCATGGTGACAAAGACAGTTAGTAGAAGTACTGCCACTCAAACTGAGGTCTCCTGATTCCTAGGACAATAGTCTTTCTCTTAAGTTTCACTTCCTAGAATCCAATTCTGGATTAATTCTAAGAAGAATTTAAAGTCCATTCCTTTCAATCTTGATATTTAAATTGTTACAAAATATTTTCCCATTTGGGTGCAGTCTGTATAAAGTGGGATTTTGTGAGGTGTGACATGCCATGTTACAAACACTTAAATAAGGTTTCTTTTTTTAATTTTCATCTTATTTTTGTTTTTATTTCCATATTTTCTCTCTTTCCCCCCCACTACCTCCTCCAACCATTAGGAAAACAAGAAATGAGATAACCTCAAATAATGTTTCTCACTTCGAAGGTGAAATTGTAACAGGAGAAGCAGGAAAGTGGTAAATGATTTTGTCTAAATGACAATTAGACACAGAGAAAAAGTGAGTTCAGTTTTATATATATGGTATAAAACATTCAGATATTTCCTAATAATAAGACCTGATATTTATGTGTCACTTATGTAAATAACTGCATCTGAACATTAGAACAACTAATGGAGGTAGGTTTTGCACAGTTTAAAAATAAAGAGACCTAACCTCAGAAAAGCAATTGATTTGCAAGAGTCACACAATCAGCTAGGTGGTTTAGTGTATAGAGTAGCAGACCTGGAGTCAGGAAGACCAGAGTTCAAATTCGACCTCAGAAATTTACTAGCTATGTGACTTTTGGCAGATCATTTAATTTCTGCCTCAGTTTCTTTGGCTGTAAAATGGAGATAAAATAATGTCTACTTTCCATGATTGTTGTGAAGATAAAAGAATAATATTTGTAAAGTGCTTTGCAAACCTTAAAGTGATTATAATGCTACATATTACAACCATGATGAAGATTACTGCTGTTCTCATTACTATGACCAAGTATTATAAACTGAGGTAACCAAACACCATTCTTGTGATTAAGTCATAGTCTCTTCCAATTATACCAGGCAGTGGCACTGGTGGTGCCATTAGGACCGTTCTTTTTATTTTATCAAGTAAACTTGTTTAATTAAATAAAAAATTCACAAATCCTGAACATCTGCTAATTAGAAGTTACAGTGTTGTCAGAAACATTTTGCAAGCATTATCTTTTCTTTTGGTAAGAATAAACACTTCAAAGACTGATGGGTTTCACGCATTATATTTTACACAAGTGTTGGCCTTGAAAGAATATAAAGTAGCATAAAGATTTTCATAACAATTACAAGCTATATATGGGAGTTCGTCTACCAGAAGGAAATGGCATATTTATGAAAACAATTTGAAGCTATTAGGTACACTGCAATTGAACTGTTAACACTTGAGCCTATATTGAAAATAGGCAATAAGAGCCATGGTGATAAAATAAAAAGCAGTGGAGATCCCATAAGGACGTCATTCTAGGAAGCATTTTAAGACTTCAAAATACAACATAATTTTTAAAAATGTACTTGAAAAAATGTTGACCTCTTAAAAATCATATACAGGCAGGCAGTGAACAAACATTTATTAAGCATGCACTATATGCCAGATACTGAGCAAAGATCTAGAGAAATAAATACAAAAAACAAAGACAGCCCCTGTTCTCATGGAATTTAAAATATAGTGGGAAGATAACACATAAAAGAAGTTGGGGACTGGGGGACTGAAGGTAGAAACGGAAGGTATCTGACTCAGGCGCATGATAAAGGATAAAGCAGTTCAAAGGTAGTGTAGCTTGGTAGGAAATGAAGACATGGTTGTCCCGAGGTCCTCCTTAAATGGAGGTTTGGAGAGGAGCTCCCCACTCTACTCTCCCTTCAGAGAGGTCCTGGGACAAAGGGCACTGATGAAGTACAAGTACCAAGACCGATGTGATCTTGCAGGATATAATGGAGAGAATAAACCATTTACAAATTGACTGATAGGATCTGCCCACTATAGAATAAAATAATAAGTCCACAAGCAATTAAATTGTTAAAAATCTCATGATTTTAAAGCAATATGGGTTTTAAATTAATTTTATTTTAATCTCACTATTAATTCAGTAAATGTTTTAATTTAAATTATGTTGCTCTGATTCGTATTTTGAACTCAGAGAAGGTTATTTAATTAAATTTCTCCATTTAACATGTGCCATGTGTCAATTTATAAGTGGCCTATTTTCTGCCTTTGGGACTAAGATGTAGAAATTATAAATACAAAATTATGAAGATTAATTGAAAAAAGTATTTAAAGTAAAGATCTTGAAAATAGGTTTTCACCTGTGTCAGAGAAAAGTCTAAGTGAAATAGTGTGCTTTAGGGATTAATATAAGCATAATAAGCCTGTAATAAGAAACATAAGAGCATTTTGGCAGCAGAATTTAAATTAAGTTCTCAGAGCATTTCAGATTTCTGACACTGCCTTTATAGTTTTACAAAATTGTGTTAAAACCCACACGGTCTTGCTGGAAGTTACTTGGAGAACTCAGGTTAAAGTTGTATGAAATGCTCCTATAGACCTATTCCAATGGATTCCCCCTTATACTCATTTGAGAACAAAAAAAAATTATTGTCTTTGCTTTCAAAGAGCTTGCAGGCTAGTAAAGGAAACATATATATACATAATCATAGACATATATATACACACACACACATATATATATATATATATACATGTATGTATGTGTATATAAACACATAAGGTAGAAAGAAGTGCAGGAAGAAGTGATCTTTTAGAAAAATTTGGAAGAGGAGAAAACATTTTCAACTGGAAAAATCAGGGGAGCCTTCATGAAGAAATAACACCTGACTTGAACTTTGAAGAAAAATAAACTTTAACAAATTGAGATGAGGAAGGGGTCTTTTCTAAGCACTATTCAAATATATGAGGATTGGTTAATCAAATAAGGAAACAGCTATTATCCCAGTTTAACTGGAAGGACATAAAAATAAGTCTAAAAAGGAAGATTGGAGCCAGATTGGGTAGGGTCTTAAGTACTAGCCTAAAGCGCTGTTGATCAAGGATGTGAAGTCCTCAGACCTGTGCATTAGGAAGAAGTGTTTTGCCAATTTTGTGAAGGAGGAGAGCTGCCTGATGTTTTAAAGGGATCAAAAATGATTAAGGCTTGAACCAAGGTAATGATAGTTGGGTAGGGAGGTACGAATGGAAACCTGAAATATTGAAGAAATAGAGTTACTAAGACTAGGTAAAGAGAGGTGAGAAGTTAAAGATGATTCTAGGATGTTAGACAAAGGAGATCAGAAGGATAGTAGTGCTATCAACCACAGAAAAGGAAACTTGGAAGGAAAAGACAGTTTAGGGGAAAGTTGATGAGTTTAGTTTTGAGTAGATTAAGTTAGTTGCTGGTGAGACATTCAGATAATGTGCAGCAGTCAATTGGAGACCAGAGTTGAGGAAAGACATCGTACCTAAATGTGAAGCTTTGGAAGTCATCTACAATGAGGTAATGCTTAATGGCATGGCAACAGATGAAATTACCAAACAGAAAACTATTCTGAGCAAGAAATCTACAGAACTTTTGGGAAACACTAATCCTTAGTGGACAAGAACAGAACAATGACTCAAAAAAGGAGACTAAGTAGGAGCTATTAGGCAAGTTGGAGGAAAGCTAACAGTTAAAACTGTCACAGAAGCCAAGGGAGGAGGGGGCAGTCAACAGTGTGGAACGATGCCAGAAGTTCAAGATGTATAAAAACCAAGAAAGAGCAATTATTCAATTTAACCATTCAGAAACCATAGTCTACTTTTGATGGAACAGTTTTAGTAGAGAGTAGAGGTGGAAAGTCAGATTATAGGAAACTGAAAAATAAACATAAAAGGAATCTGAATAGTTAAGGAACTGAAGGTACCAAGTGTAGACTATTCCTTTGAGAAGTTTAGTAGTAAAGAAGAGGAGAGATATAACCCAATAATTTTAGTTAAGGAAATATGGGGGAACTTGTTCTTTATTTCCTTCTTTTCTTTTCCTTTTTTTCTTGTTTCCTTTCTTTTCTTCTTTTGGGGGGTGGGATATGGGGAGAAGGGAGATCTGAAAATGTGAAAGAAGCTATTTGAAAGAACAGGTTGAAACTGATCTGGGCTTAGGCAAAAGGAATGACTGAGGGAGTAAATTTCAGGAGGAAATGACATAAAGGATTAAAGTGAATGGATTAGTTAGCCTTGACACAGAAAAAGGCCAGTCAATCTGAGATTAGAACAAGAGTGGAGAGGTCAGACAAAAACATAAAGCGGTTCTGAGATTGAGGATGAAAGTGAAAAAAAAAGAGCTCAAGAGAAAGATTACTTCAACTTCTTATTAAAGTAAGTGTTGAGGTGACAAGGTCATTTGTTTATGGGATGGGATAGGTGGGGGGGTCTTGAGAATATTTTTAATAGCCACTATGAAAAATATAATAAAACAATTCACAATAAAGAATAGGATGATTTTGAGGCAGTGGGGACTGACTGAAGTTTATAGAAGTATGTAGTAAACTTAATTGATTGTTTTGTGACTTCTGTTTGCATTTAGTGGTTAAAAATGGGAGCTGAGAAGGTGGGTAAAGATAGTAGATTGTAGAGGGATCTCCTTTCCTTCCTTGCCTCTCCTTTATATGTAATTCACGACCAGAAGGTAAAAAGATATACATAATCCATATCAACTTATATTAAAGCACAGACTAAGTGATAAACTTGTATTTAATTGAAAGTTGATTTCTTTCTTCAATGATAATTTTGCCTATTTTTTATCAGACTTTAAATTTCATTATATTTCAGGTCTACATATTGATGACCTGGCCTGTACTTTGGGAGCAAGAAGTTACTGCAGAAGAATGAAGAAAATAGGCACATTTATAAACGGTGGCAAGGTTTTCCTATAAGCTTTCCTTGATGAAGTCAATTTCTTTTCAAGATTTACAAGTGTGACCACTTATATGACTTCTTAATATAGTGGGAATCTACTATGACCTGGGTATATTGGCCATATTGATAAGCCACTAAGAATAATTTATTGAGCCATAGCTAATCACACATCTGAGCTATTCCCTTAGACTTATCCTTGAAAATGGAGAATAGGGAGGAGACAAGATGGCGGAGTAGAAAGACACACATATGCTAGCTCTGAAACCACAGCCTATAAAATATCTGTAAAGAAGAACTCCTAACAAATTCTGGAGTGGTGGAAGCCACAGAACAATGGAGTGGAGGAGATTTCTGTTCCAGCAAGACCTGAAAAACCCTCACCAAAGGTCCATTGTGCAGGGGACCAGAGCAGAGCCCAGTCCTGCCTTGGCTGCATGGCACCGAGAGGAGCAGATCTGAGCAGGCTTCAGGGACGGAATCTCCAGCAGCCACGAAGGTCCCTCAACCCACAGGCGCACAGGTCAGTGAGAGAGACTGATGGTGGGCCAAGAGGGGAGGGGGTGTCTCCATAATTCAGGCCCCCTCAGGAGGCAGCAGCAGAGGCCCCAGTGGCCAGGAGCTTCCAGACCAGGCAGAAGCTCAGGACCATTACTGAAAGTCTCCAGATAAACCCCCTGAGGGAACTGATCCTGGGAGGCTGCCCTGCCCCCACCTGAGAACCTGAATTTAATCTTACCCTGAATAGCAGCCAGGCCTGCCTCTGAAAGCCCTGAGGCTGGGGAGCAGCATTTGAATCTCAGACCCCAAGAACTAGCTGGGGTGCAGAGGAATCTCAGAAGTCAAATAACTGGCTGGGAAAATGCCCAGAAAAGGGAAAAAGACTAAGACCATAGAAGGTTACTTTCTTGGGGACCAGATGATACCCCCTTTCCTTTCTGACAAGAAAGAAGAATGATTACCATCAGGTAAAGACATAAGAGTCAAGGCCTCTGTATCCCAAACATCTGAAATAGATATCCAATGGGCTCCGGCCATGGAAGAGCTCAAAAAGGATTTTGAAAATCAAGTTAGACAAGTGGAGGAAAAACTGGGAAGAGAAATGAGAGACATGCATGAAAAACAGGTCAATTGATAAAGGAGACCCAAAAAAATGCTGAAGAAAATAGCACCTTGAAAAATAGGCTAACTCAATTGGCAAAAGAGGTTCAAAAAGCCAATGAGGAGAAGAATGCTTTCAAAAGCAGAATTAGCCAAGTGGAAAAAGAGGTGCAAAAGCTCACTGAAGAAAATAGTTCTCTCAAAATTAGAATGGAACAGATGGAGGCTAATG
>CM053771.1:205027391-205064770 GCA_028658325.1 Potorous gilbertii | reverse complement strand
ATGGGGTAAGGGAAGGGAGGGATGATAGAAGAGAGGGCAGATTAGTGATATGGGTAATTGGAATGTTCAGTGTATTGGGGAGGGGGGAGGGAACAAATGGGGAGAAAATTTTGGAACCCAAAATCTTGTGAAAATGAATGTAAAAAGTTAAATAAATTTATTTTTAAAAAAAGAAATGATTAAAGAGATGGTTTCAGGAAAAAAAAGAAACTAACTGACTTTTATGGTCACTCATATTGCTAACTTTAGTCCTATTCTAGTCAACATTTAAAAAAACTGACTTAATGGAATGAAGACTATCACATGTTATAGCTGTAAATACTGTGAAGATAGGGAGTGATGGCTAACCATGGATATCAGAATCAAAATTTTAAAAATCTCAGCAGTGTAGAATGCTGGGATGAAATGAATGAGGTGAAACTGAACATCTCTTTCCCTCATCTATAAAATGAGAAAGTTTGACTAGATGCCCTCTGAGTTCCCTTCTAACTATAACATTCTATGATTTTGTTTGTTATGGACTCTGCATCAGAGAGTGCAACTCTGATGGGCTGGCCACATTTGAATGCAAAACATACACTTGCCAAAAAGACTATTTTACGGAGAGCTTGCACAGGAGAAGTGTTCACATGGGAGTTAGAAGAAGTAATAAGAAGACTGAGGGTGCTGTGATCTATGAGCAAAGCAGAATTGAGACAGCTCAAAGGAAATGCAAGATGTGCAAATTTGAAGTATCAACCCCAAATGTTCACACGAACTATTTGTGCCCAATCCATGTTAAAGCATTCCTAGCTCATATTGGTCTGATCAGCCATACTGAAATTTGACTCTAGCATAGTGATGTCATTTTGGGTCTCTTTGAGAATGAGGAACAACCAACCAACCAACCCCTTCTCTCTTAGGCTACGGGACTCAAGCTGTAGAACTTTGCATAGCATCAATTGAAGTACAGGTTAGTTTTGCATAACATTTTTATTTTGCCATCTTTTTCCCTTTATTACAAAGGATGGTTTCCTGGATAGGGGTGAGGGGAAGGATATATTTGGAAATGAAGATGATGTAAAAATAAAATATATTAATAAAATTTTTAAATTAAAATAGAGTACTATGCAAAAAGATGTATTTAACAGTTTTGATTGAATTTAATGGAACAATGGAGAGGTACAAAACAAAACATTATGTGAGTACAAGGAGGGAAAGTGCATCACTAACGGATGGATCATTTAACGTTGAGTGAAAGAAGTGACATTTAATGGGGTCTTTAAAAGATGAATGAATGAGTGAATAAATATTCTTTAACATTAATTATGTGGTCATCATTGTATTAATCCCTGGTACAGGTAGGTGGCCCAGCGGATAGAGTTCTGGGTCCAAAATCAAGAAGACTTGAGTTCAAATCTAGCCTTAGAAACGTATTATCTGTATGACTCTGAGCAAGTGGCCTCAGTTTTCTCATCTATAAAATGAGAATAACAGTTTCTTCCTCTCTCCCAGGGTTGTTGTAAGGATCAAATGAAACAATAATTATAAATCACAGCTCCTAGCATACAGTAAGCATTAACATGTTATCATTAATGTTATTATACATACAGAAAAAGTTAGCCCCTCCAGAAGGCTAGACTCTAATTGAGTGAGACATGTTTAAAGAAAGGGCAGCTGCAGGACAAGTGCAAAGGTCCAGAAATCCTACAGATGATTCAGCTGGGATAGATGGCAAGGCCCAAGAATCTTTCATTGATGTAAGGTTGTGAGTATTCATCATGGAAAAGAAGTTCATTAAAAATTAGGGTCCTCCCAACTGGAACTTCTAAAAGGACTAGAGCAGAAATCATTTGTAAAGGTGTTTCTGGGGGCATTGGGGGGGGGGTAGAATCAGAACATGATACTAAGAAGTTTTATGCAATGAAAGCTGTGGCAGGAGTAACATCTACCCCATATATACTAGGTTAGTTTTGCAACAACTACTACTATCCTTACCATGTAGGTTAAGCTAGTAGGTCAGATGATAGTGTCAGGAATACTTGCAGATGGTAAGATGTGACTAATATTAGGAATTAGTGACAAGGTAGATGACAAAACTTGATGGTCCCCCATGGAATTAGAAGAGATGGAATGGTTGCCTATTAGAATGAGTAGCAATCCTTTATCCAGTCCAGCCTGAACCTGCACTAGAATCTAGGATATTTCCAAAAGTAATACTGCAGATTTCGCTCCTGACCTATTTTATTCAACTTTTGGACAACTTTAATTGTTGGGAAGTTTTCCCTTATCAAATCTCACAGTAATATCTGTTCATTGGTTCAGGTTCTGTTCATCAAGTCCAAGCAAAATAAATCTTCCCACACAAAACAGTCCGTCAAATACTTGATGTCAGCTACAATGTCTCCCAAGTCTTCTTTTCTCTAAACATCTGAACTTAGCATATCCTCAAAGTCACACCAGCAGGTTTTTGATGGTTCCTTTCTTATTGCATAGAATGTATTTTAATATATGTTTTCTGGAGAATGATCACAAAGTTTAAATCAGTTTTTAAAGCTATTCTGTACCCTTCATTTCTAACGTGTAGTTTCGGAGTCTAGCTCACACACCAAAAATAGTCTGCTGCTTTTTATGCTGCATTGTTCAGGAGTTATTTAAAGAGAAGGGAAATGCTTTCACCACCAGTAAGGCCATAAATATTGTATATGTGTTGAAATGTCTAGGAAACTTTGTTTCCTTCCTTTGAAAGTAGCACTAACGGTAGCATTTGTATATCAAAGCTTGTGTCAATGTTCAAATTCCCAGTGGGGAGTCAACTGGGGCATATGAAGGGAAGTCTGTGTGTGGTATTTCTCTCTACAGCAGTGAGTAGCTCTGCAGACCAAACAGTAAGATAATAGCCAGCAATTTGACATTATCACGGATTTTAGTTTTAATGTTTTCCATCTATTTTATCTGTTCTATTCATTCAGCCTATCCTCCGATGTCATGATCCTATGACTCTATACCATCATGGACAGCTTTTGAAAGCTTGAAAACATTCTCCCTAAAATGCTATATCAAGAATTGAACACAGTATTGTACTTGTGGTCTGACTGAAGTAAAGTAAATGGGAATATCTGCTTCCTCATCATGGACATTATGTTTTGTTAAAGAAACTGGTTTCCATTATCTATTATGGTAACTATAGCACACTACTGATGCTTATTGACCTTGCAATAAAATAAAATCCACAGAACTTTATTCAGACAAAAACATGACATACCTGACCCATTTTATACTTCTCATTGGCTTATGAACACAAGTAAAAGGCTTTACACTATTTCTATTAAATTGCATCTTAATTGACTTGGCCTACTGTTCTGTTCTGTAAAGATGCTTGTATCTTGACTCCATCATCAAACATGTTAGCCATCCCTCCTAATGTCACATCATTTTCTAATCTGATAAGCATGCCATCTATTTCCTTATCCAAGTAACTGATAAAAATTTAAACAGCATAGGACTAAGGAAAGATCCCTGTTAACTCTGTTAACAATCTCCATCTAAGTGAACAAATAGCCCTTAATATCTACCTTTCAGATCTAAGCATCCAACTTACTCTGAATAAACCTAAATATACTCTAACCTAGCCCACAACTCTTCACCTTGTTGATAATGTGTCATCTGTTTCATAGGGATATACTTTATCTCCTCCAATAAATGTAACCCCTTAAGGAGCGACAATTTCATATACTTTTTAAAAAATTCAGAGAGAGATTTCCATCAGATTAGATTCTCATTAGAATAATGTGGGAGAGTGGATAGGGAGTGGATGTCAAAGCCTGAATGTCCTAGCTTCAAGTCCTGGGTCTGACACCTATTGGTTGTAGGAAGTTGGCCAAGTCACTTGACTTATCAGTGTTTTAGGCATCTCTCTAAGACTATCGGCTGCAGATATGGTGCCAACATTCACACTGAGAGAGGAAGTTTCCTCATTAAGGCGTTTTCTAAAACCTAATGAAATTACAGGTCCAATCCCTGTCCTTATGCTTAAATTCTCATAGTCTCCTACACAATTCCAAGAAGGTAACAGATAACACAGAAAGGTTGTTAAATTGGATCCCTGGAAGAAAAGTGCAAAGTTAAGGATAATATGGACAAAAAAGTTTCCATTTCTGATCAACTCATTTCCCTACCATCACTACTGTTCTACTTATACTATCCAACCTTTCCATTTTGATGTTTCGATACTCTATATTTCTTCCAGGAATCCTTGAAAAGTTACCTATCAGACAATGTTCAAGGACATCCACTTGCCACTATTACAATTTCCATTTTGGATTCAAAAGAAACAAAGTAAACTCCAGAATCTCAGAGCTGGAAGAGATTCCAGACCTAGTTCAAACTATAAATCAACTCTATAACAGACCCAAGACTGAGTCATATCACTTTTGCTTAGAAGTCTCCAGTTAGGGAGAAGGCACTACCTGCTGAGGTAGCCTATTTCAGACTTTGATAACTCTAATTGCCAAAAGGTTTCCATTCTATTGAACCTAAATTTACTCTTTTTTATTTTCAACCTTTGTCCCTCAATCTGCTTATGGGATATGTCAGGTGTTTGGGGAGGACTAACATTCCTAGGCTGAGGACTTACTGAGCCCTTTTCAGGGCTGTTCTATATACTTTGGTGTCTACCTTTGACCCAACATTCACCTGTGGCTCCAAGAAGCTGTAACATGTAGAACAGTCACATGGCATACACACTAAGCCAGGTGGAGGGTAACTGATGGTTCTCAATTGGTGAGTTAGGAGAATGTCTACTCTAAGCAGGTAAAGACTTCCCCTAAGAGGTTGGGGAGATGAGAGCAATTTTTTTTCCAATGGGCCATGAAGGTAGCAGAAGCAGGGGCTGTAAAGCATTTAGAGCTTGGTCAAACATCAAAGACATCAAGGTCATCCACCACTTCCTGGGACATTGCCAGTCATCTTAACTTTTGTTTTCCCATTGGATTTTGATGATTCCTAAAGAAATAGTAAGGCTGACAACTTTACACAACTTAGTCTCACTTGAATCCAATTCATGTGTAAGGCAAGTCTTCACCCATCATGTACTGTTTTACTAGTTCATTATTTTGCTATTTAACTATGTTTTTATTGTACTATCTTATTATGTTATTATTTTACCTACTTTGGAATCCTGTGGCAATAGGCAGGTGATGAAACAACAGGTGTGGATACACTGGGATCTGCAGCTGTAACCCTACACAAAGTCACCCAGACCACTGGGTCATCTTCTCATTGGACTGAAGCAGCATTGGCATTTGGAAGCTCCATGAGTGTCTGAGCAGTCTTCTTTAAGGACCACATTGCTCACCCTCTGGTATAAGGAAGGCACTAGAACAGGTGCTCTAAAAATTGCTTCAAACAACCTTGGTCTGCTTACTGCAGCAAGTAAGGATCTCACTCTGCAGTTGAAACACACACAAATCCTAATTTGGTTTGTGAAGATTGAATTTAGTCAAAAGGACTGTTCTTGAGGATCTAGAGGGTGTGATCTCAAAGACACAGGTTCTCCATCCCTGAAGACTGATCAGTCACAGTTGAACACACTATACCTTAACCCCAACATCACCATGCCATTGATCCTCCTAGAATACAAAGAACAACAATAACAACAGCTTTATGAGATCAAACCAAACCCATGGAGGTGCTTCTGTAAAGCCATGGAGTATTTAATCAACATTTGGATTGCAGTGGCTGGTTAACCATTTTCAACTGCATTTCAAAACCTTATCTAATTCTCCTCCGTCACAGGGGAAGGTACATAAGAGACAGGAGTAACAAACAAATAAAACAAACAAAGATGCAAAAAAAATATCTTTCCCATGACAGTCTTTCAAAAAGAGGGAAAAAATAGCTATCATGTCTAGTTAGCATCTCTAGTTCATTCAGTCATTCTTCCAATGGTATGGTCTGAGGATCCTTCCCTGAATGTTTTTCTGCTTATCGATTTTATTTGGAGGGAATTTTGTTTGTTTAAGATGGGACGCTTAAAAAGAAGTCTACAAAAGCTGGACAGCAGAGCCTGGACATGCTCATTCTATGATTGCATTTGCTTTCTTGGCTACCATAAAACACAAATACTTCACATTTATAAGGTAGTTTCAACATATAAGTATTTATAGTGTGTAAAATACTTAATAAAAATATTCTCTCATTTTATCTTCCTCACAGTTGGGAGGCAGGAATTATTATCTATATTTTATAGATAAGGGAACTGCGCCGCTGAGCAATATAAGAGGTGAAATTTGGCCTCAGGGACTTCTGATTTCAAATCTGTCACATCGTTTCTTTTATTTAATTCCATATTATGCTATCAACTTTTTTTTGTCCTACTTCATTTCTAACCTGGGCGACTGTTCAAGCTTGCAATCTATTTTCCCTACTTAATAGTATCTTATTTTTTCTCATTACATGTAAAGGCAGTTTTCTACATTCATTTTTAGAAGAATTTGAGTTGCAATTTTTTCTACTTCCCTCTCTTCTCTCCTCTCTCCTAAGATCTGATTTAGGTTATAAACATACAATCAAATTAAACATATTTCCACATTAGGCATGTTGTGACATAAGAATAAGAACAAAATGGAAAAACCATGAGAAAGGAAAAACAAAGAAACAAAAAACTGAAAATGGCATGCTACGATGTGCATTCAGACACCACAGTTCTTTCTCTGGACGTGGATAGTATTTTCCATTATGAGTCTTTTGGAATTGTCTTGGATGATTTCATTGCTGAGAAGAGCTAAATCTACAATAGTTGATCATTGTACGATGTTGTTACTGTGTCCAATGTTCTGTTCTGTTCCTCTCATGCAGCATAAATTCATGTAAATCTTTCCAAGTGTTTTTTCTGGAATCTGTCTACTCATCATTTCTTATAGCACAGTAGTTTTCCATTACATTCATTTACCCTAACTTCTTAAGCCACTCTTTGATTGATGGGCATCCCCTCAATTTCTAATTCTTGGCCACCACAAAAAGAGCTGCTATAAATATTTTTATACATGTGGATCTTTTCTCCTTTTTTTATGATGTCTTGGGATATAAAACTAGTAATTCTATACTGCAGGATCAAAGGGTATGCACAGTTTTATAGCCCATTGGGCATTGTTCCAAATTTTCTCCAGAATGGTTAGATCAGTTCACAACTCCACCAACAATGCATTAGTGTTCTAATTTTCACATATTTTCTCCAATATTTATCATTTTCCTTTTCTGTTATATTAACTAATATGATAGGTGGAAGGTGGTACTGCAAGAGTTGTTTGAATTGCATTTCTCTAATCAATAGTGATTTACAGTATTTTATATAACTATAGATAGCTTTAATTTATTCATCTGAAAACAGCCTGTTCATATCTTTTACCATTTATCAATTGGGAAATGACTTGTATTGTTATATATTTGACTAAGTTTTCCATATATTTCAGAAATGCGGCCATTATCAGAGACACTGGTTATAAAAATTATTTCCCAACTTTCTGCTTTCCTTGTAATCTTTGTTGCATTGGTTTTGTTTGCACAAAAACTTTTTTAATGTAATGTAATCAATATTATCCATTTTGCATTTCATAATGTTTTTCTCTCTTGTTTGGTCACAAATTCTTCCCTTCTCCATAGAGCTGACAGGTCAACTGTTCTCTGCTCTCTTAATTTGCTTACAGTATCACCCTTTGTATATAAATCATGTACTCATTTTGACCTTATCTTATAATACAGTGTGAGATGTTGGTCTATGCCTAGTTTTGATCATGCTATTTTCTGGTTTTCCAAGTAGTTTTTTTCTTTTTTTTTAATCAAATAGTGAATTTTTATCCCAGAAACTTGAGTTTTGGGGTTTATCAAACAGTAGGTTGCTATAGTCATTTATTACTGTGTCTTGTCTACCTAGCCTATTATGCTGATCCACCACTGTATTTCTTAGCTAGTAACAAATCATTTTGGTGATTACTGTTTAATAATACAATTTCTGATCTGGCATGACAAAGAAACCTTCTTTCGCAATTTTTGACTAATTCCCTTCATATTTTTTACTTTTTTTCATCTAGAATTTTGTTATTATTTTTTCCAGCTCTATAAAATAATTTTGGTAGTTTGATTAGTATAGCATTGAATAAGTAAACTAATTTAGGTAGAATTTTCATTTTTATTACAATAGCTCAGCCTACTTATGAGCAACTGAAATCATTTCAAATTATTTAGATCTGATTTTATTTGTATGAAAAGTGTATTGTAATTGCATTCATATAATTCCTGGGTTTGTCTTGGCAAATAGATGCCTAAATATTTTATATTGCCTACAGTTATTTTAAATGGAATGTTTCTATCTCTTGCTGCTGGGCTTTGTTGATAATATATAGAAATACTGATGATTTATGTAGGTTTATTTTATATCCTATAACTTTGCTAAAGTTATTAATTTTTTAAGTAGTCTTTCAGTTGATTCTCTAGGATTCTCTAAGTGTACCATCATATCATCTTCAGAGAGAGATTGTTTTGTCTCCTCATTGCCTATTCTAATTCCTTTGATTTTTTTTCTTCTTATTGCTAAGCTAACATTTCTAATATAATATTGAATAATAGAGGTGAAAATAGACAACTTTGTTTCACTTTTATCTTATGGGAAAAACTTTGATAGTTTTAGATAGATACTACTTATAATTTTAAGGAAAACTGCCTTTTTCCTATGCTCTTTTTCCTATGCATTTTTAATAGGAATGGGTGCTTTGTTTTGTCAAATGCATTTTCTGCATCTATTAAAATAATCATATGATTTCTGTTAGTTTTGTTACTGATGTGGTCAATGATATTGGTAGTTTTCCTAACGTTGAACCAGATCTGAATTCCTGATATAAATCTCACCTGGTCATAGTGTATTTTCCCCAAGATAAATTGGTGTGATCATTTTGCTAATATTTTATTTTAAAATGTTTGTATCTATATTAGTTAGGGAAATTGGTCTATAATTTTCTTTCTCTGTTGTGTCTCTTCCTAGTTGAGGTATTAGTACCATATTTGTATTTTAAAAAGATTTTGCTAGAAGTCTGCCTATTTTCCTAAATTTTCCCCTTTCCCATCTTACTTCTTCCCTCCCATTTATTAGTCCCTCCATTTTCTTTCCTCTTTTCCCTCAAAAGGGATGAAAAAAGGGGTGAAAAAAATTATACTAGGATAAGAGGAAAGGGGGAGGCAAAATGGAGTAAATCACAACACATGAAGAGTCACCAAAGACCTATTACAGCAGAGGGAAACAAGGGAGGGGTGAGCATTGTTTGAACCCTACTGTCATTGGATTTGGTTCAAAGAGGGAACAAAATGCACACGCATTTGAAAATGGAAGAAAAATTCCTTTCCCTCTGCTGTAAGAGGTCTTTTGTTCCTCTTCAGTGTTGTAATTTACTCTATCCTGCTTCCCCCTTTCCACTTCTCCTAGTACAATCTTTTTTTCATCCCTTATTTTTTATATCATCACATCAAAGTCAACTTATGCTCATACCCTCTGTCTATGTATTCTATTTCTAACTGCCCTACTGACTGATCTGTCTGGTGTCCTGGGAGAAATCTGCATTGGGAGAAAATTTAGGTTAGTTTCATTGATTAGTAGAGGGAAAGGATATATTTTTATTTATATAAATTTTAATAGAAATTATGATACCAATGTCTTGTGTAATTTTGAAAATATGTAGAATAGATAGTATTTGTAAGGAAATAGAGAGCTACTATAATTACACTGTTCAGCCAAAGTATGAAATCATAAATACTTGTGTTTTAACTCTTGGCATCATTCTTTTTCCTGAAAAAAAAATTGTTTATGTTTTATGAACAAATAAATATGTTGTTGGTGGATAAATTACCTAGTATATCAGCATTTTGGGGACTGGGCAGAATGCAGAAAGAAATATGACATTATCCTTCACTTTAAGTTGATTACAATCTAGAAGGAATGATCATTTGTGCTTAGATATAAATATGATACCAATTATAATATAATATATACACAAGAGAAATTCAAAGTGATATAAGATTACTTTTTAGCTGGGGGAAATAGAGAAGAGTCATGAAGAAGGCAATGTTTGAGCTGGGCTGTGATTATAGGCAGGATGCCAAGAGACTAAGAATACTGTTCTGAGTCATTAATGTATGAAATATGCTTGAGAGACAGTAAGTTGTCCCCTTTAGCTAAATTGTAGAGAATGAGGGAGACTGTGAAGGCAGGTGGGAGAAAGGTTGTCAAAGGTTTTGAATGCCAAATTTCATCTTAAGCTACCTTAAGAGAAACGTAACTTCTAGATATAAAGAGATGATGACCCCAATATTTGCTGACCCAGTCAAATAATATCTAGAGGATGACATTCATTTCTGGGTCACATTTTAGGAATGACTCTGAATAGCTGGAGAATGTACAGAGCATGGCAATCAGGAAGGCAAAGTTCATGCCATACGAAGATCTCCTGAAACTTCATTTCACCAGGAAACAATCAGCCTGGGTCAGGAGAGTCAAGAGAATGATAGATACTTGCTATCTTCACTAACTGAGAAATTATAAAGCTGAGTTCACTGCAATGGTTTCAGCAATAGTGAGCAAAGAACAAATAAAAGTCTAGAATAATTTTAATTTAAATTAATAGTAATTTTAAGCTACATTAGCAAATTTATCTCAATTTATTCAGTCTTGTTTACTGTTTATAATATGATGGCTATTTTCAAGTTTTGGGGTTCAGACTTAATCAATAAATATGCAAATGGCAGGGAAAAATCAGAATGCAGGATCTCAGTTTTTAAATTGTAAAGGATGCTAGAGGCCATTTAGTGCAATGTCCTCATATTACAATTGAGGAAACTAAGGTACAGAGTGGTCAGGTGGCTCATTCAGAATCATGAGTCAGTTTTTTTAAGCAGGACATGAATCTTGATCTTCTTGATTCCATTTCCAGAGTCTATCTGCTATACCAGAGCCACAAAGATTAAAACATAATTATGAAACCTTTAACAAAATGAATGAAAATATGATTAAAAAAATATTTTAATTCATGATTTTCTAAGTCAGTATGTAGCCTGTAGACCATAGCTATTTCTATTTGAGTTTCTTTCTCTGAGCTATACCACATTGAAAAGTATGGGAGGAAGGCATTCCCTTCTCCCGGTAGAACAGAAGTCCTGGTGGCCAGGTAAGTAACAAGCATTCTAAAGCTTAATTCACTATTAATCATATGGCAGTTCGTTCTAAAGAGACTTGGCAATTTCTTTGTTGCATTATGGTTTTGTGTGTACATAAAAACACTACTTGTAAAAGCTTTGAAATGAAAAAAATAACCAATTTCTTAAAATTTCTTGTACCATATTTCCTTGAGTAAAACAGTAAGTAACTGTAGCCTACAATTATCTAAGCTTTTTCTCATGGTTAAGATTTATTCACTTTTATTTTTATTTTCTAATGACACTATTGTGCAGGATATCCAAAGTTTGCCGGGTTTTGCTTCTGTTCTTGTTGCATTGCAAGATCTGCCACCAGTAATTATATTCCAACTGCATTCCTGGAAAAAATATTATGTGATTTGAAGCAATGAAACTGGAGTTTATATTTATAGAAAACACTACTGCTCAATAAGATCTAGGAGAGAGGGAATACTAGAAGGAAGAAAGGGGGCACAAACATAGACAAGAAAAAGCACATATGGTCACTGCATGCCTCAGCCTTCTCTTAAGAAAATGGGAAGGAGGTAGCAGAGTGACAGCACGCACTTGCTGGACTGCTGCTGCCAAGCCCAGCCAAATGCCTGTAAAAAAATTGCTTTAAACAAATTCTGGAACTACAGAACCCAAAGAATGACAGAATGAAGCAAATCTCTAGTCCAAGACAGCCTGGAAGGTCACTAGGAAGTGTCTATCATGCCATGCAGGGAGTAGACAGTGGTCCAGCATGGGCCATGCTGGCATAGATGGGACCTGAGGAGCCAATGAGGAGATTGAATCTCTCACATTTGTGGTGGTTTCCATTCTTCAGGACCCCAAAACACCAAGGACAATTTGGATGGTCAGTGGAAAAAGTCTGTGGGACCAATGTGTGAGAGTGCAGTGGTCCAGGCCCCAGTGCCAGGTGGCAGAAGGGGAAGAGGGTGAAGAAACCTGCAGCAGCTACAGCAGTTTTTCTAGAACTCTAGGCCCACAGAATGTCAGGGAATCTAGCAGCTGACAGTGCACTCTCTACCCCCACTGGAAGCAGAGATCTACCTTGACAAAAGGCTCAAAAATCAAGTAAATGGATGGGGAAATGAGCAAAAACTGACAACAGAATCAGAATACAGAATCTTACATTGGTGACAAGGAAGACCAAAACATGCAAACAGAACAAAACAAAGTCAAAACTCCTCCATGCAAAGCCTGCAAGAAAAAATGTGAATTGGTTTCAGGCCATGGAAAAACTCAAAAAGGATTTTGAAAATCAAGTAAGAGAAGTAGAGCAAAAATTGGAAAGAGAAATGAGAGTGATGCAAGAAAATTATGAGAAATGAGTTAACTATTTGCTAAAAGAGAACCAAAAGAATGCTGAAGAAGATAACACTGTAAAAAATAGATTTCCCCAAATGACAAAAGAGATCCAAAAAGCCAATGAAGAGAAGAAGGCCCTAAAAAGCAGAATTGGTAAGATGGAAAAGGTCAAAAAAAAAAAAAAAGCTCACTGAAGAAAATAATTCCTTAAAGATTAGAATGGAGAAGATAGAAGCTAATAACTTTATGAAGAATGAAGAAAATATACAACAAAGCCAAAGAAATGAAAAAATAGCAGACAATATGAAATATCTCATTGGAAAAACAAGTGATCTGGAAAATAGATTTAGGAAAGAAAATTTAAAAATTATGGGACTACCTGAAAACCATGATCAAAAAAAGAATCTAGACATCTTCTTCCAAGAAATTATCAAGGAAAACTTCCCTGATATTCTACAACCAGAGGGTAAAATAAATATTGAAAGAATCCACCAAAAAATTCTTATGAATACTGCAGTCAAATTTCAGAACTCCTAGGTTGAGAAAACAGTGCAAGCAGCCAGAAAGAAACAATTTGAATGTTATGGAAATACAATCAGGATAACACAAGGTCTAGCAGCTTCTAATTAAGGGATGAGAGGGCTTGGAATATGCTATTCCAGAAGCCAAAGGAACTAGGATTAAAACCAACAATCACCTACCCAGCAAAACTGAGTATAATACTTCAGGGAAAAAACAATGATCATCCAATGAAATAGAGGACTTTCAAGCATTCTTAATGAAAAGACCAGAGTCAAATAGAAAATTTGATTATCAAACACAAGAATCAAGAGAAGCATGAGAAAGCAAACAGGAAAGAGAACTCATAAGGGACTTACTAAAGTTGAACTGTTTACATTCCTACATGAAAAGATAATATTTATAACTCTTGAGAGGTTTCTTAGTACTAGGGTAGTTGGAGGGATTACAAACATATAGACAGAGAGCACAGTGGAATTGAATAGGAAGAGATGATACCTAAAAAATAAAATTAAGGGGTGAGAGAGGACTATATCAGGAGAAGAAAGGGAAAAATAGAATGGGGCAGATTATCTCTCACATAAAAGAGGCAAGAAAAAGCTTTTTCAATGGAAGGGAAGAGAGGGGAGGAGAGTGAGAAAAAGTGAAGTCTACTCTCATCACATTTGGCTTAAGAAGGGAATAACATGCATATTCAATTTGTTATGAAACTATCTTACACTACAGAAAAGTAGGGGAGAAGGGGATGGGAGGAGTTGGGGGGATGGTAGAAGGGAGGGCAAATAGGAGGAGGGCATAATTAAAGGTCAATACTTTTGAGGAGGAATAGGGTCAAAAGAGAGAATAGAATAAATGGGGGGCAGAATAGAATGGAGGGTAATATAGTTAGTCTTCCACAACATGACTATTATGGAAATCTTTTACATAACTACACATGTATAACACATATTGAATTGCTTGCCTTCTTGGTGGGGATGGATGAGGAGGGAGGAAGGAAGAGAAGTTGGAACTCAAAGTTTTAAAAACAAATATTAAAAATTGTTTTTACATCCACCTGGGAAATAAGATATACAGGCAATGGGGTATAGAAATCTATCTTGTCCTCCAAGAAAATAGAGGGGATGGGGATAAGAGAAGGGAGGGGTGTGATAGAAGGGAACACAGATTAGGAGAAGGGGTAATCAGAATGCATACTCTCTTGTGGTGGGTGGAGGGGATAATTGGAGAGAAAATTTGAAATTCAAAATCTTCTGAAAATGAATGTTGAAAACTAAAAGTAAATAAATTAGAATTTAAAAAAAGAAAATGGGAAGGAGATAAACCCCATTATTCAAATACTAACCTATAATTCTGTCCCAGAAAGTCTTGAATGGTAAATGGAGGAGATAGAGATGTGAACGGGTAGAAGGAACTAGGGAGACCTGGTCTACCAGTTATTTATTTATTTGATCTAAAAAACTACTTTTTAAAAATGCAGATACCACCAGGGAGGATTAAATCTTTGGTTATTATTTGTTATAATAGAAAGAGAATTAAATTTCTAGTCAGTTACCAAATCTTACTTATTTTATCTTTATAACATCTCTTGTATACAAACCCCCTCTGATAATACTACCACCTTGGTATAGGCCCTTATCAACTAGCAACTAGTCTCTTTCAATAGCCTGTTGGTTGATCTCTTTACCTCAAGTATCTCCCCCACTGCAGTCCATTCTTTCCTTATCTGTCAAATTAATCTTCCAAAAGCATATGACCATGTAATTCTCCTCTCCATTCCAATCACTAAACCCATGTGAGTCCTATAACCTCAAGGATAAAATATAAAATTTTGTTTCGCATACAAAGACTTTCATGACTCCTCCTGTCTTTCCAACTTTTCTATATCTTACTCTCCTCGCCTCTTCTCCTCTGTGATCCAGTGGCACTGCAGCCAGGGCCTCAAACAATATACTCCTGGGACCTTTTCACTGACTTTCTGCTATTCCTGGAATATTCTCACTCATATCTCTGCCTTCTGACTTCTATGACTTTCTTCGATTTCTAGCTAAAAACCATCTTTGTGGAAAGTCATTCTTGGTCTCTCTTAATGTTTCTTTCAATTGGCTATCTCCCATTTTTCCCCAATGCATCTTGTTTGTACTTAGTTATTTTCATCTTGTCTCTTCCATCTGATGGGAGGCTCCCAGACAGCAGAGACCATCTTTTTTTTTTGCCTATCCCAAATGCTTCATACAGTGATTGGGACTTTAGTAGGTGCTTAACTGGTGCTAATGGAATAAAGTACCTATTTAAATACATAGATTTACCTATTATCTGCTAGAGAAGACCTAGGTTTAAATCCTGACTCTTATTTACTACCTGTCTAGTCCTGGGCAATTTCATCTATAAAATAAAGGTGTTAGACTAGATGATCTCTAAGATTCCTTCTAAGGCTAACACTCAGTAATCTATAACCCTATCAGATAATAGAGCTGAAAGAATGACTGGAGCTTTAGAAGTGAAAAGAGATTCTCTAGTCTAGATCTCTTATTCTAAAAGTGAGAAAACGAAATATCAGAAAGTTTAAGTAATGGGCTCAATCTACATAGCAATTTAGAGTCAAATTCAATGTGCAGACTCAGTTCTCCTAAGTTTCAGGCCAACACTCTTCCATTGTTTAATTTATTCACTCAATTATGAGAATTTAACCATTTTCCTGTGTTTGTGCCAATGTACTAAGTCCAAGGGAAAGATTCAAAGCCTAAAACATGGTCCCTGACTTCATGCAGATTATTACCCAGCAGGATACCATGATACATAAATAGCTGCAAGACAAAATATTATATGGTAAATTTATGAGATCAATGGAAATGAAATAGTTTCTAAAGTCTTGATGAAGAAACACAGTGAAAGGTTGAGAATTAAATTAATAATAAGTCATTGGTGACCCTTGGGGACACAATTTTAGGAGAGATGTAAAGACTAAAGAAGCTTCAATAAGTCTGGTGGGAAGAGATGAGAGATTTGATGGTAAACCAATATGTATGGTAAAAGCCTTTGTTAAAGACTGGGGAAGCCCAAGCATGAATGCAAGCAGATGAGAAGAACCATGGAGCAGAGATTCAACATGCATGAGAGAAGGGGTGATTGGTGTAGAAAGGTTTGGAGAGACTAGAGGGGATGAGATCAGAGATGTGGGGAGAAACATTGATTTTAGGAAGATGTAGGGACATCTCATTCTAAGAATAAGAAGAAGAGGAAATGATAAATTTTGACAAGCATCTATTAAGCATCTACTATATGTGTGGCCTGGTGCTGAGTCCTGGTTTATGAACAAAGGCAAAACAACTATAAATATACAAGACACATGGAGTGCAAGTAGGAGATGACAGCAGAAGGAAGAATTAACATTGAAAGGGATAACGTGGGGGCAGCTAGATGCTGCAGTGGATTGTTGGTGTGTTATTGTGGTTGCGTCCATCCTTCATTGCTAAAGAAAACCATGCCATCAGAGAAATGATGACATGACTTGCACTTGACTTTGTTTTGAGTGAGACAGCAATGTTAAGGTCACCAGTCTCACTTCTCCTCCAGAGTCATCTGGATCCAGGATGACTGGTGGTGACCCAGGGTGCACTGGGAGACCTTGGCCCCTTTGCACTAAGGCCTACTCAGGTACTCACTTAGGGTGACATTCACTGAATGGCTGCAGTGGATAGAGCATTGACCTTAGAGTCAGGAGGACCTGAGTTCACTTCTGGCCTCAGACACTTACTAGCTATTTGACTTTAAGCAAGTCACTTCACACCAAGTCACTTAACGCATAACACTTGCAAAAGAGCAAACAAGTATAATGTGAAAGAGAACTGATGAACTCCTGTCAGGTGACCTGATCTCAGTGAAGCAGGAGGTTATATCATCATCATCACATATATAATATCTGTGTATGTCTATATGTGTGTGTGTATACACACACACACACACACACACATACACGCACGCACACACACACATAAGTCTACAGAGAGAAATTGGGGTAGGGTGGGAATTTAAAAAAAGAAAAGTAAGTTTACAAGAAAATGCATTGAGATTGCAATAAATGTACCAAAAATATTAAAGAGAGTCAAAAAACCAAACTGAGTTTACCTAGTATATAAATTTATGCTATACCACACTGAAGTCCTGGTAATGATGGAAGAGAAAATTTAGTGGATCCCCAAGCTCATATTCCCTTCAGCTTTGCACTTTGTTTCCAGACTCTCAAAATTTGAGTGCTGAAGAATATTTGAAGGAGAGAGTAAATAACATATTAGCAATCTTAGCTCATTTTTATGCCAAGGAGAAATTTAAAAAAATGACTCAGGATGATTGTAAAAAGTAAAATGGTATTTTTAAACGTATTCTCAAAAAAAATGTTTCAAGGCTATAGTCTCACAAATTTTAGAAGAAAACTCATTTGCAGTTCATACTATCCCAAAGTTACTCTTCATGATCCTAAGTTCTACAAACATCTGAACACAAATCTGGGACTCAAAACCCAGTTTTAGAAATCTTTATGTGTCCAAAATGTGCAAGTTCCAAGCTGTTGTGCTGGAGGCAATATGGATAGGCCTTTCTATGACTGATTGAGTGAATCTAGCCAGGGGTTCCATGGTTTTTCTAAAGCAAACTCATTGATTTCCCCTGCTGATTGAGTTGTGCTCAGCTATATCTCAGAGGTAGCTTCATTTCCTTTGACTCATTTTTCTCTTACATTGAATTCCTGTGCAATTAGTGCATTACTTCATACAGCTGCTGACTATAGACAAAATGCCACACTTCTCTTTCATTTCCAGTGCTAGGTAACTGCTGTTGGCCCCTCTTGAGTACTTTCTACTATGTACCTATAGAAGAAAAAAAAAATTGATCTGTGGAATGCTGGACATCTCAGCTTCAAAATCTTTTCTGAGAACACTAGCATCACTGGTTATAATTGACCTGATTTCCTGCAGTGAAAGGATACTGGCCTCAAAACTAGAAAATCTTCCCAGTTTCTGAAACATCCCTGAGCAGCAAAATGGACAACAACATGTTTTCCATTGATTCATTTGACTTCAGTCTTGAAAGGATGGATAAGTTTTCAAACAATAGACAATTTATTCACAATATAGTTCATTTCCTGCATTTAAGCCTTGGCTTTAAGCCTAAAGAAAATACCAGTCACAATGTTGTTTGATTGATTTAAGGAAAACACAGCAATAGGGAATAAACCTATTCTTGTTTCCAGCATATGGTGAAATAAAGACTTCAAAGTAGTCTTCTTATGCTTATTATACCTTACTATTTCTTAAAGATAATAAACAATGAAAAATTAAAATATGTTGTCAGTAGACAATGAAATTGGAAGGCATTCCTTTATAGTTTCTGAGTTCATAAACTTGGTTTATGTGATTTGGTATTTTTTTTCTTTTTTTTTTTGTTTCCATTAGAAATGCATCATCAGCATCATAGTATTTACAAAGCAACTTACAAATACTATCCTGCTCTATCCTCATGTCAATCCTGTGAAATGAGTATATTATTATTCACATTTTACAGATGTAGAAGCAAAGATAGACAAATATTAAATGACTCATCCAGGGTCACATAGCCAGTAAGTAACTGAGGCCCTATTTAAACTCCAGGTCATCTTGACTTCTGCTCCAGCATTCTATTCATCTTTCCACCTAAGTCCTGATGCATAGATTGTTATAGGCTGTTGACATTCTAAATCAAGTTTAGAATAGCCAAATAAAATCTCAGGTGAGTCTACTTTAGTAGGCAGGGTACAAATTTGGAAGCCATTTTCCTTTCAGTTTTGATCACTTCACAGGAACACTCTTGGTTCCTCCCCTTCATTCCCCTACTCCGTGTCCAGCTGCTTTTGTCTCTGACTCGAGACCTGCCCATACTCTAAAAATAGTTACAGCCTTGGGGAAAAAAGCTAGGGGAAACCCTACCTCTTCGAGCTTTTGTCTAAGAATCAAACTATTTTGCTACTGGTGTCCTATGCTGTTAGAATACCTCTCTAGGTCATAGCAGCTTGTGTAATCTTGCATATACTCTTTGGCCTGGGTTCTTGACTTTATGTTGTCCTCAACCTCTCCCTGGATCCCTGTGGCTTTATTTCCTCATCCTCCAGTCTGGAGTTCTGATCCCTGCTGCCTCACTTCATTTTACTTTGGACGGTTGCCTGCCTAGACCTTACCACAGTAGTCATCTCTTCCCTGGTTTAGCTGATTTCCCTCACAGCCTTCTCTCTTACTCTGGGTTGTGCTCCTGCCTCGACCTATGGAATCTGCATATCTTGGTGGATTTTCCAGAGATTGACCTTCAATCCCCTAACTGTAGTCGGTGTTAGAATTGGGGAAATTGTAGTAGAAAGTGAGAGAGGCTATGCCTTTTATCTATGTGACAAAGAACATACAGAAAAATGTCTGACTGCTATTTGAATAAGGCTAGTAATAGAAACATTAGGGCCATTATTTTATTGCCTTCCTTTAACAATTTGAAAAATACCTGCCTTGTTTCTGCCTTTCACTTGGGAAAAAAATTTCTAATTCGTTCTCTAGAAAATTGTTCACTCTTTTAAGCCTATGCTTCCATTTTGGAGAGAGAAAAAGAAAAAAAGTACATATATACATATAGTCTAAAGAAATGAAATGGTTCATTTTATGTCTAAATGAAGAACCAGGAAAGCACAGCCCAGTATAATAGAATAAAATGTAATGCTTTAATCCAGAAGAATGAAAATTAAGAAAATTAAATAGTCAGAATTTTGAGGGGAGGGAAAGGAGTAATCCAGAACAGTATATGGAATTCCTGGTGTGAAACCCTCTTCTTGCCTGCAGATCAGCAACATCTCACAGCCTTTGAGGGTTTCCCGAGGACAGCGAAAGATTAAATCATTTGTAATTGATCAGGTAACTAGAAGTATCAGAATTTGAACGCAGAGCTTTCTGATTCTAAGGCTAGTTCTTTACTAAACCAAGGTGAATTTCCACTTAAAAGTGAAATGACATGAATAGTTTAAAAGAACAAAAACAATTAGAATGTCATTTTTCATATTCACATTTTTAAATAATTATTTTTACTAGAAATTTGATTTTGAGGCATTTTTGTTTTGCTCCCTATTATATATAACACGCTGAAACTTTAGTTTGAAGTCAAAAGTCTCAGGGAAAGATAATGACAAAAGAAATGTATGAACAAATAATATATTCAAATGAAGCAGTCCCCTCTTCACTCAATAATTATCTTCTCTGAACCAGAATCTCAAATCATCAGAGATCTAGAGGCCATGCCTGAGAGGAGTTAAGCCATTCAGCCAGGTCCTTCCTGGGATTATGAAGCTTCCTCTCCACCTGGTCATTAGATTCCCTGTCATTGTTAAGTGCATAGCTCTATGCATCCATTTCTATCTTTTGCTCTGAAAACTGTAAATAAAACAACTATCATTTTTCTCTTTTTTTCTTTTTAATATTCCTTTTCTAAAATTCTAAGTCTCAAATTTTCTCCATCCTACAACCATTGAGAAGGCAAATAATATATCAATTAAACGTGTGAAGTAATGCAAAACATTTTTCCAGGTTAGCCACATGGCAAAGGGGAGAAAAAGAAAAGAGCAAGAAAAACATAGAAAGTGAAAGAAAGCATGCTTCAATCTGTACTCAAAGTTCTCTTTCTGGAGGTGGATAGCATTTTTAATCATGGATCCTTTGGAATTGCCCAAGATCCTTTTATTGATCAGAGTAGCTAAATTTTTCACAGTTGATCATTGTTGCAATATTACTGTTAGTGTATACAATATTTTTCTGGTTCTGCTCACTTCACTTTGTATGCGTTTATATAGATCATCCCAAATTTTTCTGAAGCCATCCCATTCATCATGTCTTATAGCATACTAGTATTACATTACAATCGTATACCACAGTTTGTTCAACCAGTACCCAATTGATAGGCCTTCCCTCAATTTCCAATTCTTTGCCATTACAAAAACAGATGCTATTAATATTTTTGTATATATAGGTCCTTTTCCCTTTTCTTTGATCTCTTTGGGATACAGACCTATGACCATATTGCTGGGTCAAAAGGAATGCACAGTTTTATAAACTTTTGGGCACAGTTCCAAATTGTTCTTCAGAATGATTGAACTGGTTTACAGCTCCACTGATGGTGCATTATTGTCCCAATTTTTCCACATCCCCTCTTTTTCCTTTTCTGTCTTGTTATTCAATCTGATAGGTGCAGTTAGTACTCATAACTGTAAATGTGAAAGGGATTAATTCATCCATGAAACAAAAGCAGATAGCAGAATAAATTAGAAACCAGAATTCAGCATCATATGATTTACAACAAACGCACTTGAAACAGAGAGGAACACATAGAGTTAAAATGAGGGGCTGCCACAGAATCTATTACACTTCAGATGATGTAAAAAAATAAGTTTGGCGGTAGTATTCATGATGTCAGATAAAGAAAAGCAAAAATAGGTCTAATTAAAAGAGATAAGTTGGGAAACTACATTTTGCTAAAAGATATCTTAGTAATGAAGTAATATCAATATGAACCATATATGCACCAAATGACATAGAAGCCAGATTCTTGGAGAAAAAAGCTAATGAATTACAGGAGGAAATAGATAGCAAAACTATACTACTAGGAGACTTCAACTTCAAATTCTGAAGAGATCAGGTTAACTACAAAATAAATAAAACAGCCATTAAGGAGATTAATGAAGTTTTAGAAAAGTTATTTGGAGGGAAGTTAGGTGGGGCAGTGGACAAAGCCAGGACCCTGAAGTCAGAAGGACCTAAGTTCCAATTCTGCCTCTGATATTTACTAGCTGTGTGAACCTGGACAAGTCACTTAACCTCTACTTCCTTTCCCCAAAAAATAAAGATAATTTTCTTCTATTTATCCTTTTCTCTCTCTCATGTTTTTACCCTGACTCTCCTCAAAAGTCTGTTTTGATTCCAACCACTGCCTCCCTTAATCCAACGTCCCTTTTATCATCTCTCCCCTTTGTATTATTCCCTTCCCATCCTACTTCCTTGTTGGGTAAGGTAGATTTCTACACCCAATTGAGTGTGTATATTTTCTTCTCTCTGAACCAATTCAGATGAGAATGAGATTCAAGCATTGCCTATCCACCCTCCTACATATTACCCCTCTACTGTAAAAGCTTTTCCTTGTATGTTTCTTTTATGTGAGATAATTTTCCCCATTACTGTTCTTCCTTCTACTTTCTACCAGTTCATCTTTTTTTCTCACCTGTCCATTTTATTGTTTTAGATTATCCAAGAAAATTGACTCACTCCCTTGCTCTCTACATATGCAGTCCTTTTACCTACCCTTATAATGATGAAATTCATAGGAGTTATATATATTCTCTTTCCATAAGTTTAACTTTATGGAGTCATTTATGACCTTTTTAATATTTACCTTTTTTTAATTCTCTTAGGTCTTATATTTCAAAGGCAAATTTTCTATTCAGCTCCCAGTCTTTTTGTCAGGAAGACTGAAAGTTCTCTATTTCATAAATGTCCATTTTTTCCCCTGAATGATTACATTCTTTTTTTTTAGGTTGGTTATTCTTTTTTTGTAATCCTAGTTCCTTTGCCTTCTAGATATTGCATTCTGAGACCCCCACTTATTTAATGCAGTAGCTGTTAAATCTTGTGTGATCCTAAAGGTTACCCCACAGTATGTGAATGATTTCTTTCTGGCTACTTAAAGTATTTTTTTTCTTTGACCTGAGAGCTCTGGAGTTTAGTTATAATATTCCTAGGAATTTTCATATTGAAATCACCTCTTTCAGTATATGATTGTTGAATTCTTTCAGTTTCTATTTTATGCTCTTGTTCTAGGATATCAAGGCAGTTTTCCTTGATTGTTTCCTGAAATATGATGTCTAGGCTCTCTCTTTGATCATGGCTTGCAGGTAATCCAGTAATTCTTAAATTATCTCTCCTTGACTTATTTTCCAAGTCAATTATTTTTCTGATCAGATATTTTACATTTTCTCCCATTTTTTTCATTCTTTTGGCTTTGTTTTGTTGTTTCTTGATGTCTCAAGGAGTCATTATCTTCTGCTTGCCCAATTTTAATTTTTAAGATTCTTTCCATGAGTAACTTTTGTACCATTTTTCCATTTGGCCAATTCTTATTTTAAGGTGTTATTTTCTTTGGTATATTTTGTGCCTCCTTTACCAACACATTAATTCTCTGTTCATAACTTTATTACATCATTCTTATTTTTTTCTAATTTTCCTTTATCATGCTTATTTGATTTGTAAAACACTTTTAGATCTTTCAGGTATTCTTGTTGTGCTTATGTTCAATCCATATTTTTTTCCCTTTCATGCTTTACTTATTGCTGTTTGGATATTATCTTCTTCTGAGCTTATGTCTTGACCCTCTGCAGATACTTTTTTGTTATTTGCTCCTTTTTCTAGTCTATTATTTTTTATTTTGAACTTTGTGTTAAAGTCGGTTTCTATTCTTGGGGTGAAGTTTGGGGGACGGCATTGTACCAAACCTCAAGTTTTTTTCTCACTGTTGTTTTCAGAGCTAGTTCTGAGTTTAGAAGTTTCTGGTGCTTCCAGAGTTGTATGATCCTGGGAAAGGTGTGGTCATTAGTCTCCTTGTCTTCCCTCTGGTCCTTATCTAGAAGTCTGTCAGAAGGTGTGGTCATTAGTCTCCTTGTCTTCCCTCTACTCCCTTGAAGTCACAAATATTACTACTCTTCAGGAGATCTATCTCCTTGGGACCAAAATTGTTTCTCTACATCCTAGAATTGTGACCTGAAAGTGAGTATAGTCAGTAAAGTTCCCAAATAGTGCCTTGTCCTTTACCCAGTGCCAGCACAGGGGGTTCCTGCATTTTCCTCTTGACCTGTTGCCTTCTCCCTTTAATATCTTTGGGCCAAGAACTCCTGAAGGTGCTATTGCTCTCCCCACTGCCTCCAAGGCCCACTTATCTTGCCACTACATGGGCTCCAGGCTGGTTCCCACCCCACTGTCATAGACCTCTCCTTCAGATTTCTTAAGGTGCCAAAAAATGTTTCACCTCAAACTTCAGTTGGCTCTGCCCCTCCTGATTTCCATTTAAGTGATTATTTTAAAGTTGTTTGTATGGGAATGTTGGAAAACCTCATCTATAGTGCTTCCTCTCTAACATTGTTTTTTTTTTCAAAAGGATGTGTCAGTTTACTGCTATGCTGTTCCACTTGCCATCTTTATAACTTTCTAGACCACAACTCCTTTCTCTGGTCATCACTCTCCTATATGTTCCCATTACAATGTAAAATCCTTAAGGGAAAGGAATATCTCACTTTCTAATTTGCAATCCTCAGGGTTTATCCAAGTGCTTGGAACATAACAAGAGCTTAATCAATGCTTTTGATTTATTTTTTAAAATTGTGTTTTGATTTTTTAATCTGTATTATCCAAATTAAAATACCAAAAGTCAGTTTTTGGCAGGTTACTTATTGTCTATTTATCAAATGTTCAGAAATGCCATAGATTTCAGTAGTAAATCAATGTACAAGCAAACTTTGAGCCGAAAATGTTTCCAGAATCAAAGTTACAAATTCTCCACAGGTAACCAAGCGCAGTTAATTTTATATAATCCATTCAAAGTCATCTAGCTAGGCTTTACAAATATTTCCCAAAGCCAAACAAACAAATGAGTTCTGATGCCTTGACAATTATCACCTTCTATTTAGTGAACACCTTTATCCCCTCCTTATCATTGCATAAATCAGGTTGATAATCACTTTTGATCCAGGGAAAGAGATTCAGAAGATGCTACAATCTGATGAAATACCAGTCATGGGATTTGTTTTTCTTCTATGTGAAGGAAGTTATACTTCACATTTTCCTTCAAACCTCCCCAGTAACTACAAGTCTTCGGTGTAAATGCTTCAACTAGCAGGACTGTTTCCTTGGTCTTTTGTGTCTATTATTGAATTCCAAAGAATCTCTTGTTTGGAAATTCATGAGCTTTTCAATGATGCAGCTCCTTTTTGGACTGTCCTATTTCTCAGTCAGTTCAGACAACCAGCTGCTCAGGAATGAAGAATTTTCCCTCTGAGATGCCAAAATCTGTTGAAGGGGAGGGGTTGGTATTTTATTTCTATTGAGGAATTTTCAGAAGTTTTGAAAACAGAAGATTTTATTTTTTGTTTTGTTTTGATATAGAACATTTTGACAATGGCTTTGGCAAAGTTACAGAAATCTCTATACTTGTAAACCAGAATAACATTTCAGCCATCTGGCTTTAATTCAGCACTCTGAGTGAGTTAGATATAAAAACCGTTGTCAATTAAGGGATTTAAGATGGTCTCCCTATTAGCTTCTGAGGTAAAGCATTTTCTAATACATCTCTAATAACTGAAGGAGGGTTGCTGCTTCAGTGTAACAAACTTGTGAGCAGATCATGAAGGTAAAAAATTCTTTACATAAAGATGCTACAACATTTCCTCATATGCAAATTTCTTCATTCAAATGTTGCATTGCCATCCTTTTAACTATATTGTCCCTAATTATGACAATATTCCTTCTTAATCTAAGTCCCTCCGGACTCTCTTCAAGGTTGATTTTTGTTCTTTAGAATTCAAGTTATTTCCATGGTGTTCAAGTGGAAAAGGAAAGGAAAAAACAACCCAGCAACACAAATGTGAAACATTACTTTCCAACTTCACAATTGTGTCTAAATTTAAGCTTCATGAACAAAATTGTAATAGATTTATTCGAAATTTTTCTGAAATGCCGCAGGTAGTCTTTATATTTACTTTTTTTTTTTTATTCTTGAGGCCATAAGGACTATGAATTCCTTAAGCCCAGGAGCTGTCTTCTAATTCCTTTAAAAGTATCCATAACCTCTAAGATAATGCTCTATGTACATAAGAGAAATATTAACTAGTTGGCTGACTGATTATGGGTTGGATTAAATCTACCACTTTTCAAATTCCATGTTCCTGTTTATGCAATTAGCTTCATTTTCCTGGACAGTAGCATGCAGTTTGCAACTCACTGGCAGAGTATTCAAGTAATAGGGAAGTTGCCTAAGACATAAAGATGCAAGAATCACAAAATTTGACTTGAATGGGGCATCAGTAGCCATCTAGCTCAAACCATATCCCCAAGGGATCAATGCTATAGCATATTTGATGATTAATAATTTGGCTTTTGCTTGAACACCTGTCATGAGGGGATACCTACCACTTACTCTGCATTTGGCTAACTCGAATTATTAAATGTTTCCTTATGTCATGTGTCAATTACCTCTTTGCAATTTTCACCTTGTTCTCTTTGTTTTGTACTTTAGGACCAAACAGAACTAGTCTGATTTCTCTCTCACATGTCAGTCCTTTAAATACGTGAATATAATTATTATGGCCCTCCCTGAGTTTTCTCTTACCCAGGCTAGACATTCCCAGTTCCTCCATGCAATTCTCATATGAATTGGACTCGGATTTTCATCATTCTAGTTACCTTTCTCTGAACACCGTCCATCTTACCAACGTTCTTTCTAGAGTGTCTGAGGCACCTAGAACAGAATGCATTGCTTCAGATACTGTCTAATTGGTTCAAAGTACGGAGGGCACTTTTATTCATGTTGAGTGATTTGTGCATGTTTACCTAAGTAAAAGGAATTGAATACTGTACTCTAGGTTCTAGTGTAGTACTTTTGTATGTTATGCCATATTCCTTCTCCTCTAGTAAATTTCAGGACAGAAATTTGGTCCAGGCAATGTCAAAGAGAGAACTGGTCTTGGAGTCAAGAAGGTCTGTGTTCAAATCTTAACTCTGACCTACAATAGATGTGTGATCATTGGCAAGTCTTAACCTCTCAGGATCCAGGTAACATTGAAAGTGGAGGGAGTTTCTATACTAT
The DNA here is from genome assembly GCA_028658325.1 of Potorous gilbertii. NCBI lineage: Eukaryota > Metazoa > Chordata > Mammalia > Diprotodontia > Potoroidae > Potorous > Potorous gilbertii. The sequence goes on along the minus strand of CM053771.1, from coordinate 205,037,842 downwards.
GATTTCCTTAGACTTATGAAATCATAGTTCCAGACCTGTGCAGCAGATAAAAGGTCAATAATCAGCTTGAGTGAAAGCTGAAGAAACCGGAGCAAATAAAGGCTTAGATTTTTCTGAGGTTAAACAGTAAGCCATAGTAAATTTTAAGATAAGCCCTTTATTTCTCCTGTCCAGGAAACTGTTCTGCTTACTAATGGAGAAACTTTCTGTCTCGTACTTCTTTGCACATTTCATATACAAGTAACACATTCATGCTAGGCCACTGAAATTTTCTCACTTGGTTGTAGAACAGGGAAACCCATAACAGAGAGAGAATCAGGCAAGAATTTTCCTAAACAAATTAGCATGTGGAAGAAGGATGATGTAAATAGTCCCGTCTTTGGCAGCCTGAATTTCTACTATGCTAGAGCACGCTTTACAACACAGCTAAGACATTAACAAGTGACGGTTTCATGCACTTGGGCTAGTGATTTACGAAGTTAGCTTGCTGATTTAATAGAGTGCTAGAAAGGATTGTTGTTATATCAAGTAAAAGAATCATAAAATGGTAATGAATGTTATGAAACTTCATGAATTTTTCATCCAAGGGCAGGCTGTTGAATTTTCTTAAGGTTAAAGAGCACACGGAATATAAATCTGGCCAAGGACAGAAGCTGCCTGAAGTTCATAGTTGGGGAGAATTGTTTCCTTATTGAGCAAAGGATATCTGTGGATATTTTTTTCTTTGGGCATGTGTCAGGACCTGGTTAGATGAATAGAGAAAAACCCTTACTTCACTACAGATCACTTTAAAAAGATCTCCAAAGACTTGGTTTTGTTGTGTTTAGTCATTTTTCAGTTGGGTCTGAATCTTTGTGATCCCTTTTGGAGTTTTCTTGGCCAAGATTCTAGAGTAGTTTACCATTTATCTCTCCAGTTCACTTCACAGATGAGGGAACTGAAGCAAAGAGGGTTAAGTGTCTTGCCCTGAGTCACACAGCAAGTAAGTGTCTGAGGCCATATTTGAACCCAGGTTTACATGACTCTAATCTTGTTTCTCTAAAATCATTGAGCAACCTAGTGCATCCCCAAGATTCCTCAGGAGCTTGAAAGAAAATCTCTAAACAATGGTTCCATTTGAAAATTTTCAGTGAAATTAGGAAATACTTAACCAGTGATCAATCAATTATCAATGAAAATCAGCCTTCTAATCCAAAATAAGGAGTCATTCAAATTGGTATAATGCAAATGATGCACTGGAGCAGTCTTTGTTTAGGATTATAGAAGATGTAGCCTATATAATATGTATGTATAATAGTAATATAATGATAATACTATAACTATAACATAATAATTGACATTTATTTGGAGTTTACAAGGCATTTTGTATGCATTATTTCATTTAATCCTCACAAGAATTGTGTGAACTGAATACCACAGGAATGATTATTCCCATTCTACAGATGAGGAAAATGAGATCCTGAAAGGTTATGGGAATTGCTTAAAATTATACAGGTCTCTGGCTCCACATTCAGCACTCTTTTTACTGTCCTATAGGTGTGTATTTAGTAGGATTGCTTTTGAATTATGAAGGCTCATTATGAAGTATACATTAGATAACCCTATCAATCTATTAAGAAACCATTTGTCTCCAATTAGATGTAACCTCTGAAAACACAAATCACTACTAATCTCTAGGAGACAAATGAAATATTTAAGGTTAATTCAAAATTTATTAATGTGGACAAAAGGTTTTTCAAACAGGACCTTGTCACTACTTGTTGACTGGTATAATACCTGAAACCTATGGAAAAAAGGAATCAGGGAAAAAGGTTTTATGGGATTAGAATACTGGTGCTTTTCTTCTGATCACTCATTAAGGGAAAGCTTAGTCTCTAACCTAAAAGTTGGGTCATGCAGACATCTGTTGCCTCTTGCAGTCATCTGGGCTTGGCTTTGCTAAAAATGGTCTTGTTCTCTGATATCCCAGATCATGCTTCTTTCATGAAGGAAGAGCTGAGATGATATCTTTAATCCTCAGGTAATCACCTGGGCCTGGGGAAGCTAAAACAATGAGAGTTGCCTATACAGGACCTCTGCCCTGAAGGAGATTCATATCTTTGGGTTTATGGGGCAGACTAAAGACATGACGTGTGTGTGTGTGTGTGTGTGTGTGTGTGTGTGTGTGTGTGTGTGTGTGTATGGGGCAGGGAGGAAGTCAGGCTCTCATTCATACTGACCCTACCATGAAAGAGGTGAGGATGTCAATTGTCATAGATTTAAAGCCAGAAGGAGCCTAACAGGTCATTTTATTCAACACCTTCATGTGTTGTTCAACATTTCTTCCTCATAAATAGCACAGGCAGTTTGGTTACACAGTATATCAGTAAAGTCTTGGCTTAGAATCAGGAAGACCTGAGTTCAAATCCAGCCTCGGATACCTACTAGTTGTGTTACACTGTGAAAGTCATTTAGTTTCTGCTGTTTCCTCAACTGTAAAATGTGAGTATTGATAGGACCAGCATCATAGGGTTACTGTGACAATCAAATGAGATATTTGTAAGAATGCTTGGCACGGTGCCTGGCACATAGTGCCTGCTTAATAAATGCTTGTTTCCTTCTTTCTTAGTAGGCAAATAGGGATTCAAATTCAGGTTCTCTAACTCTAAAACCAATGGCACTTCCCAATGTATCATACACAAAATAAAATTACAGCAAAAAAGGATTCATATTACATTTAAGAAAGAACTTTCAGTTAGTCAGTTGACAAGTATTTATTAAGCACCTACTATATGCCAGGTACTTGTGCACTAATATGGATGAAATAAGTTACGAAATCTCTTTTCCTGAAATCCTTAAAAATAAATTTTTTTAGTCTTTCACCAGAGACAAAAATTGTTGAGATTTCTTAAATCCCAAAGAAATAAAGTAGAAGGGATAGCGTGGGATCCTGGAAAAAGCACTAAATTCTAGAATTAGATATCTTAGAGTCACTTCCCAATGTTCACATATACTAGGGTATGGCTATGAGTAAAGAGTTTAATTTCTCTAGTCTTCAGTTCTCTCATCAGCAAAATGGGGATAGAAATGATCATATTATGCGACTCAAAGGACAGTTTATTGACTCCTACTGGAGAGGATACTTCGTAAGAGTAGGAGCATAAAGAAAATTCTTTGTGCACCTGAAAGATTAATCTAAATACAATATTTATTTAAAAAATGGTGAGTTGCAAATATTATCTTCTGTCTCAATATCTTCATCTTTCTTATCTAGAAAAAGCAGTACTATGTTTAAATTAAAATCAAGCTTATATACAATTAAAAATAAATATAAATGAACAAAATATTCAGGAAGAAAAAATATCATTCCATACCCACTATCACAGTCAACTTTCAATCACTAAACTCATATTCTTTCATTCAACATTTTCAATATTCATTCAAGAACCAATAAAAAGTATGTTAGGCACTGTGCTAAGTGCTAGAGATAGAAAAAAAGGCAAAAGACAGTCCTTGACTTAAAGAAGCTTACAATCCAATGAGAAAGACAACCTGCAAACAAATGCATATAAAGTGACTACATAAAGGATAAATAGGAAATAATTCACAGGAAATTAATAGGAAATAAGTAAGAGAGGTTGGAGAAGGATTCCAGTAAAAGATGAGATTTTAGTTGAGGCTTAACAGAAGCACCTACTAAAGGTAACATATTGTGCTAGACAATGAGGAGAAACATATAAAGCTACAGGTAATAATAGTAAGATATGGTCCCTGCGCATAATATAGTAGGGAGCAATAAAATACATGCAGATAATTTCAGTACACACACACACACAAATGTTGCTGAACTAAAGTGTAATTTTTTGGCCCAATCTTATGATTACCTCATGGTAGCTAATTTCTAATAGGGGATGAAGACTGATAATCCCTCCATCATTTAAAGTCTTAGATAATTGCTTGAAGCATTAAGAGGTAAAATGACTTGGTTAGGAGGACACAGTCTGTACATGTCTGAGGTGGGACTTGAACCCAGGTCTTCTTGATTCCAAGATCACCTCCCTATCCTCTATCCCACAATGCTATGAGGAACTTGGAACTTAGAAATGCAAACAAATCTCATTTGGTCTGTTGCAAAGCAAAAGTTCTTTGATAGAATTGTAGTCCAGGTAATTGACTAGCTCGTTGATAATTAATAAGCTATGATTACATTCTTATTGTGGTGCTCGTATATAGTAAGTATATTGACCACATAGCCTCACTTATAATAGGGATAAATAATTTACAGTTTCTCCCTCACATAAATTAGACCACACTTACTGTTCACTTACCCTGGGCTAAACTGAGTTATAATGGTATTACCTACTCAATGCCACACCGTTTTTCAAAAATTGAAATCTTATTCTTAATTTCCTGGGGAAAATATCCTCTGTTGGTTTACACCACACAGAACTGTATAATAATAAACAGTGCCTGGGCATAGGAAGTCATTTGTTCAGTTCTCTGTCCTGTCCCAGGGTAAAGAAGAAGGAAGGAAAGGGGAAGGATGACAAAAGGTTTCCAGTGGCAAAGGATTTATAGTCAGGATCGGTTTTTATATGTTTTCATTCATTTTGAATGAATACAAAGAATAATCTTGCAGCTAATACAAATGCAGCAAACTGGGCCATTACATTGACAGTGTGATCTATCCCACTTCACACTGCTTTATAAGCAGAATGTATCATTCTTTGGAGCTCTCTTCTGGCTAAATAATTGTAAGAAATATATCTCTTGCCATTACTTTTATTGATAAAACACAGCATGTCGTCCTAATTCATCCTTCCGCTACTATATTTTATCATCATCTACAGTGTGATTGGGATTCTGATCACTCAGGATTCTGCCCCCAGATTGAAAGCCTCTAGCTCCTCATCTGTTATCCCTCGTGAGGCAAAACTCTGGTGTACCATCTGTTTTCTCACAAAATTCAGACATTCACCAAAGCCTAAGACCCTAGCATACTATAACCTTAGGGTTCTTTTGGAAATACCCAAGGGTTCCCTGCTACATCTAGCCTCTTGGCTATCGAAATGACTTAATAGGTAAATAACTATTATCGCATTTTCATTTGTGGATTTGATTTGTGGTTGGTGGGTTTTGTGAAATCATTTTAATGTTTTTATTGATTTTTTGAAGCTAGTCCACACTAAGTAAAAGATTAAGAGATTGAACATTTCAGTTATGTATTTAAAGTCTTGTTTTTTCCTTATTTCTTCCCCAACTGACTGCTCATACCTCAATTAAATCTTAGAGAACGGAGGGCTTTCTTACTTTCTCACTAGGGATTTTTCCTGAGATTTCCCATTTCTAATAACAAAACATAATTTGTCTTTTCTACCCTGGAACTGGCACCTGTTTCTCAAGTATTTAAATTTCTTTTTGGAATCTGACAACTGAAAGCTGGTTATGCAACTATTTTAAGTAACTGAGAAAAAGGTATATGTAAAGATAAAAAACAAGTTTACTTTGTTGCTGTCCAGCCATTGTAGTCAAGTCTGACTCTTTTTGACCCCATTTGGGGTTTTCTTGGCAAAGGTGCTGATTTGTCATTTCCCTCTCCAGCTCATTTTGAAGATGAAGTTATTTGACCAGGGTCATACAGCTAGTAAGTATCTGAGGCTAGATTTCAACTCAAGAAGATGATCCATCCTGACTTCAGGCCTGGTGTTCTATACACAGTGGGCACCACCTAGCTGCCCAATTTTACTTTTATTTTATGTCAAATGAGATTCATAGTAATAGTAGTAGTAGTAGCAGCAGCAGTGGTAGTAATGATATTAGTACTAGTAGTAGTACTAGTAAGTTGTAGTGATGGTGATGGTGCCATGCACTATGTTAACCTCTGGGGATACAAAGAAAAAGCAAAAATAATCCTTCTCCTTGAAAGAGTTTGTGCTCTAACAAGGGAGACAGCATATCATAAATCTGTTCATACCAGTTAAATATAAAATAAATGGAAGGTAGTTTTAGAGGGGAAATCTCAAGCAGCTTGGGAATGGGGAGAGACCAGAAAAGATTTCCTTCAAGAGATGGAACTTGAACAGCCTTAAAGGAAACCAGGGAGTCTATAAGACCAAAACTGAGTGGGAAATAGTTCCCAAAATAGGGAACAACCAGTGCAGAGATAGAAAAATTGGAGATACAATATTAATTTTGAGAAACAGCAAGAATGTTAAGATGAAAGGATCACAGTGTGTGGAGGTGAATAATTTGTTTAAAAACTGGAATGGAAAGGCCCAGCTGGTGAAGAGTTTTAAATGCCAGTTTATATTTAATTCTAGAGGTAATGAAGAGCTATTGGAATTCATTGAGTTGGTGAGCAAAATGGGCATGTTAATGCTTTAAGAAAATATTTTGGCAACTATGTGAGTATGGATGGAACTGGAAGTGAGCTGACGCAGGAGTATGATTAGAAGGATTTTGGAATAGTCCAGGCAAGATGCAATAAGAGTGTCAATGAGAGTAGTGACTTTGTGAATGGAGAGAAGGGAACTTATCTGAGAAATGTAGAGAAAGAAACGGAAAAAGAAATTAAAAGATAAGTCAACTGAATGGATGTGGGGTCACAGAGAGAAAATACTGAAGATATACACTTAGGTGATTAGAAGGATGGTGGTACTATTGACATTGATAGGGAAATTTGTGAGAGAGGCATGTTTTTGCTTTGTCCAAGATTAGGATTGCTACCCCTGCTTTTTTAACATCAGATGAAGCACAATATATTCTGCTCCAACCTTTTACCTTTACCCTGTGTGTATCTCCCCATTTCAAATGTGTTAATCTATTCTGCTATCCATCTCCATTTTATGGGAGAGTTCATCCCATTCACATTCACAGTTTTGATTACTATCTGTGTCTTTCCCTCCATCCTCTTTCCCCCCATTTGCTTTTAGTTCTCCCTTCCCCTCCACAAAATAGAGTTTTAATTTTTGACCACTACCTCCCTCGGTCTTCCCTTCCTTCTTTCAGGCCCCCTCCCTTTTACTCCCCTTTTCCCTTACTACTCCTTCCCTTCTTTTTAGCCTCCCCTCCATTTTCTTTCCCCCTGCCCCTCCTACTGCCTATAGAGCTAGTTAGATTTCTATACTTAACTGAATTTGTTGTTCCCTCCTTGAAGCAAATCAGATGAGGGTAAATCTTAAGCTATGCTCATCTCCCTCCCCTCTTTCCCTCTGCTGTAATATAATTTTCTGTCTCTTCTTGTGATATAACTTACCATTTTCTTCCTTCTCTTTTTCATAACTCCTGTTACAATCCCTTTGTACCCTTTAATCACATTTGCTATCATCACATCATTTACTTTATAACACTCTTTCTATCTATGTACTTCCCTTTTATATATCATGATAAATATACAATTTTCAAGATTAACAAGTATCATCTTCCCTTATAGGAATGTAAACAGTTTGCCTATATTGAATAACAAGTTTTTTCCCCTGTTTATCTTTTTATTCCTCTCTTGAGACTTGTGTTTGAAGATCAAATTTTCTATTGAGCTCTGGTCTTTTCATCAGGAAGGTCTGGAAATCCCTTATTTCATTGAATATCCATCTCCTTGTCTAAAATATTATGGTCAACTTTGCTGGGTAGTTGATCCTTGGTTGTAGTCCCAGCTCCTTTGCCTTACAGAATATCATATTCCAATTCCTTCAATCTTTTAATGCAGAAGCTACAAGGTCCTATGTGATCCTGGCTGTAGCTTCTCTATATTTGAATGATTTCTTTCTGACTGCCTATAGAATTTTCTCCTTCACTTGATAGTGCTGAAATTTGGCAATGATATTTCTTGGTGTTTTTAGTTTGGGATCCCTTTCAGGAAGTGAATGGTGGATTCTTTTGATGACTATTTTACCCTCTGGATCTAGGACTTCTGGGGAGTTTTCCTTGATGATTTCCTGGAAGATATTGTCCAGGCTCTTTTTTTTCATCATGGCTTTCAGGTAGACCAATAATTCTTAGGTTTTTCTCTCCTGGACATATTTTCCAGGTCAGTTTTTTTCCAAATAGATATTTTACATTTGCTTCTGTCTTTTCATTTTTTAGATTCTGTTTGACTGATTCTAGATATCCCATAGAATCACTTTTTCTTCAGTTAGCTTTTGCATCTCCTTTTCCATCTGCTCCTTTTAAGGAGCTATTTTCTCCTGTCAGGTTTTGTACTTCCTTTTCCATTTGTCCAATTTTACTTTTAAATTATTCTGAGATATCTTTTTTTCAATATTTTTAAAATCATTGGACAGTTTTTGTTCTATTTCTCTAATTTAGGTTTTTAAATCCTTCTTTAGCTCTTCCCAAAATGCTCTTTGGGCTTGCCACCAGTTCATATTCCCTTCTGAAGTTTCAGATGGGAGTACAGTCTCAATCTGACCTCTTTGGTGTTCATGTTTTGGTCCTAGTCTCCATAGAAAGATTTTATGGCCTCTTCTTTTCTGCTTTGCTTCTTACTCATGATGATGACTCTTTTCATGGCTTTTAAAGTAGATCTCTGTTTCTGGGACACAAGGGGCTCTGGCCACAGCTCTTGTGCCTTGAACTTGAGGCTTGGTGTGTTATGGCCTCTGGTTATTTCAGCTAGAAGCTAAAATGCTGCAGCTTACCTGGTGCTGAACTGGCTGTTGTGAGAAAACAGAGACCAGGTGAAGTGTTTCTGGGTTTCCCTGGAGTTACCCTGGAGCTAGCTGTGTTAAGTAAGGGGGAGGGGTGGTCTGGCCACAGGAGGTCTCCTTTGTTGAGCTAGGGCAAAGGCAAGCTCAGCAGTTGGTGAACCCATCTATGATAGTGTCTTCCAGATTCCCCTGGGGTTCTGAGGCACGCCTGGGGTTCTGGTGTTGGCAATTGTGGGCTCTACCCCCCTGGAGCTCAGCATCTCCTCCCAGTTTGCTGAGGTGGGACTGTCTGGGTCAGCTCTGGTCTCACAGTGGTCTCCATCAGCCACAGCAAAAGTGACCCCCCCCTTTGTTATTTTCCTAGCCTCACAGGCTAAGAGACTGTTTGCCCCTTTGCCTGATTCCATTGTTCCAGGATTTTTCCCGGGGAAATATTTTTTGGTCTTTCAAGTCAGCAAGGGGAGGGAGATAGAGAATTTACTGATCACTCTGCCATCTTGGCTCCCAGAATTTCAAGTACATGACTTACAGACATTTAATCTGCTGGCTGATAGTCTCAGGAGTAGCTTCTGCAGTTACCTGGGGCTCTGAGGCTCTTATTCACTCTGTTCTACTGTACTCCTGGCCTGGGTTGATATCTTTGAGATTCCACAATGCAGTTGCTTCCTCTGAAAGAGGCATGTTTAGAAAAGTAAAAAGATGATGCCTATAGAACTTTGTTTGAAGTATCTAATAGGAAGTTGGTGATATGAGCTTAGAGCTCGAATAAGATGTTAGGGCTCAGACTATCTCTGAATAATCTGCCTAAAGATGATCATTGAAGCTAAATGTCTTTTGAGTGAGTTGCAACAACTCAATGGGGTAGATGATATCATCATAGCCATTTTACAGGTGATAAAACTGAGTTTCTGAGTAAGTAACTTGCCCAAGGTCATACAGCTAATTATTCCCCAAGGCAGTATTTGAGCCCTGATTTTCCTGACTCGAAGACCAGTGCTCAATCCACTACAACATGCTACCTCTATAGAATGTTTGGCAATGTGATAAAGATACATATCTAATCACTCTACTGCATTTCGAGCAGATAAGTCAAGAAGTCATGAATTTTGATTAATTATACCATGACACTGTGTCTCTACCCTTTGATATCTTCCTTTTCCTTCAGAGCTTATCTCAGAGGCCCTTCCTCCCTAAAACTTCCTCTGATAGTCCAGTGCAAAGTAGTCTCTCTTTGCTAAACTGTCTTACAGCATTCTATACTCTATGCACATCTCACATTCTAATTTATATTGAGAGACAGTATGAAATAATAATTAGAACACTGTACTTGGTTTCAAATACTGCTTCTGACATCTACTAGGTATGTAATCTTGATTACTTCTCTGGGCCTTAAAAATGAAGGGGTTAGAATATGGCCCTTTGACTAGATGCAAATTTCACAGAACAAATCCCCTTAATAAAATGATTTGTTCTGTAAAACTTAGACTCAATCAAAAGGCCACACCCAAGAACCTAGAAGGCCAGGTGTGGTCTCAAGGCCACAGGTTGCCCATCCAGGATTAGACCCTTTAAGCCAAAGGCACTACTATTAAACATATGTGCCCAGAAAGTTAAAGACAGAAAGACTATATATCTACCAATATATAAGTTGCTATGTGTTTTGTGGCAACAAGAACTGAAAACAAAATAAGTGTTCATAGACTGGAGGATGATAAACAAATGGTGGTGTGTAAATGTAATTAAATATTACTGTTCTGTAAGACATGATGAATATGAAGAATTCAGAGAAGTGGAAGAATTATATGAATAAAATAAGGATAAAGTAAG